>JAJGOT010000547.1:0-402500 GCA_022457155.1 Cladopsammia gracilis
GGGAACTCATTGATTGGAACAATCGTTCCTCAATACAGTGAAAAGTAACAAGCTGTCAAAACAGAAACTATCGAATAAAGGAACACAACATGATAAATAAAAACCATTTCACATGAATGGGAACAGGTGATCAGGAACAATCGTTCCACATGCCAGCAAAAAGGAACTCCTTGATAGGAACAATTGTTCCTCAAAACGTCGAAACGGAACAGGCTGTCAAAATAGGAACTATCAACTAAAGGAACACAAAATGATGAATAAGAACCATTTCACATGAATAGGAACCAGTGATTAGGAACAATCGTTCCGCATGCCAGCAAAACGAAACACATTTATAGGAACAATCGTTCCTCAAAACATTTCAACGGACAGGCTGTCAAAACAGGAACTATCAACTAAAGGAACATAAAATGAAAAATAAGAACCATTTCACATGAATAGGAACAAGTGATTAGGAACAATCGTTCCACATGCCAGCAAAAAGGAACATATCCTATGAAAAGGAACTCATTAATAGGAACAATCGTTCCTCAAAACAGTAAAACGGAACAGGCTGTCAAACAGGAACTATCAACTAAAGGAACGTAAAATGATAAATAAGAACCATTTCGTTGAATAGGAACAAGTGATAAGGAACAATCGTTCCGCTTGCCAGCAAAAAGGAACATATTCTATAAAAGGGAACTCATTGATAGGAACAATTGTTCCTCAAAAGAGTGAAAAGGAACAAGCTGTGAAAACAGGAACTATCACAGCAAGGAACAAATGTTGAATAGGAACAACTTATTGGGAACATGAGTTCCACGCGTCAACAATAAGGAACGGCTACTCTGAATGGGAACACATCAAAAGGAACTGTTGTTCCTTAAATGAATGAAAACGTAACAAAAACTCAAAACAGGAACAAAAACTGCTAGGAACGCTCGTTCCTTAACTACCCATTCAGGAACAATACGTTCCATTCACGAGTATAAATCCGGAACAAAAGGTGCTATTTAGCTATGACTGAACATTTTGTTCCTAGTTAATATCGACAATTGTTCCTACTTAGCCTGAACGGACCACGCAAATCAGGAACAATTCATCCAATGGGAACGTTCTCAAATAAAATATCGGAAGACCAAGCAAAAATAAAAACACGTTTAAACCCACCTAGATAGTATAGAAAAACACAGTAAAGCGTTGGTAGAATCGATGTGTGCTATACATTGAACAGCCGAAATTTGATGAACGTAATCACTCTAAAACTTCAACAAATTAACAAGTAACAAATATTGGGAAACGTATAGAGAGAGAGAGAGAGAGAGAGAGAGAGAGAGAGAGAGAGAGAGAGAGAGAGAGAGATTGATTGATTGATTGATTCACTTTTATTTGAATACGGTAATTCCATAAGTTCCATAACTTCTTTACATGAAAGCCGTATAGAAACAGAAGTAAATACTGTACAACTACACTAAAAATATGTACAAATAAAATATAGTAAAATGTAGTCAACAGTTTGCCTGCCTACTGGCCAGTTTTCTTTTAAAGATAGCTTTAGATTCGGACGCTTTTATGTCATTTGGTAATGAATTCCACAGCATTCCTCCTCTGTATGAGAAAGACCATTTATAATATTCTGTTTTTGGAACGTGGTCCAGTACAACATTATATTCCGTATTTCTTAGCATAGACTTATAAGGGTTGTTCTCACAGACATTCGAGAAAAGATCACTTAAGAGCGGCCGTCCGTAAATATCGCCTGGAGGTGTGCAAAATGAAAAAAACGAAAATCCCCAAACTTTGTCAGAATATAGGTCTAGGTAAACTCTTTCTAGAAAAATAACTTTCAGTTCGATTAGAATTTTATTTTACGAGAACGGCGGCAAAGTCGGTTCGGCGGCTCTCGCATCGATTTTACGGGCTTCACACCACGCATTATTTAAATATTGCCTAAAAATTCAAAATGGAATTAACTCCACCAGTTAGTACCTAACTAAGAAAAGCACGCATTCACCAATAGTTTAAATATTGAATTGTTCAATTCGACCGTTGTCGTGATATTGCGTTACATTGTCACTGCACGTTGCCTTGCACGTGCATTTAATCTATCAGCCAATCCGGTACAATCTTGTATGATTATATAACAACAAGTCAGAATTAGCCGATTGCGACAAACGCACGCGGTCTGACATCAAGGGCAATTTATGTATGGAATAAACAAGCATTAAACGTATTCATATTCATAGAATCGTGACATGGTGCCAGGATTGGGATTAATTCACGCCTAAAAGATGACAGAAACAGCTGAAGCATCTGCAGTTTCGCCAGCAGCGCCGGCACAAGTTTTCATTCCGCCGTCAAATTTGCCTCCGCCTAAAGCCCTAATCTTCGACGACAACTTAGCCACGGCATGGAAATCGTGGAAAACAGCTTGGCAGCGTTACGAAATCGCTACTGGTGTACATAAACAAGAGGGTATAGTCCGCGTGTCTACTTTACTAAGCATTATTGGCGAGGATGGCGTTAAAGCCCACGATAATTTCACTTGGAACGAAGACGAAAACGCAGACGACATTCGACGAATTCTGTACTCCTAGAACACAGGTCATATACGAACGTTATCGGTTCAACAACCGAAACCAGGAACCCGGCGAAAACATTTCGACTTATCTTACGGAACTTCGAACGATCGCGAAAAACTGCGCACACGATACAATCACACCAGATGAAATATTGCGTGACCGCCTCGTGCTAGGCATACGGGACGATCGCGTGCGCGAGAGACTTCTCCGTTTGAATGATTTATCTCTCCAACAAGCGGTCGATATTATCAAGTCTTCGGAACAGACTCAACAGCAAGTCAAGCAAATGTCCGGAGGAGACACCGCGGTTCATGCGTTAAAGAAGACCGGATCTGCAGGAAAATTTGAAGAAGAAAAACAACTCAAGCCACAAGCATTTAGAAGACCGTCTAGAGAATGTGGAAATTGTGGAATGGTTCACGGACGTCATTGTCCCGCGTGTGGAAGAACATGTTATAGCTGTGGGAGCATGAATCATTTTGCTCATAAATGTCGCGCTAATCCCCGGGGATTGAAAACCAGAGTTTCAGCGGTCCATGAAGCCGTTGACATCGAAGACGACCCCTACTACATTGGTGCCATTACTAAGAAGAGCAAATCCCAGGAACAACTGGCAGTGGTCAAGCTCCACATTTGTATGCCAGATCCTAAGACCGAAGTCCAGTTTCAAATAGATACCGGGTCGCAGTGCGATATTCTCCCCGCCCAAGTATACAAGCAAATTACTGGGGACACACTCCTCCATCGCCTCAAACCATGCCAAAAGGAAATAGTCTCGTACACTGGAGATCGCCGCAAAATTGCTGGTAAAGCTACCCTCCCCGTTTGGTCTCGTGGACAGCGGTCACTTGATTTTAACATCATAGACGGCGACTATCAACCGATTTTATCATTGAATACCAGTCTTAATCTTGGCTTTGTGAGTTTGCATAACTGCGATGTCCTAGCATTACATGTTAAATGTCCCAACACCTCTTTGCTCGAAGAGTATGATGATGTATTCGACGGATTAGGTGCCCTACCGGGAACCTACAAAGTAGTCATTGACGAGCAGGCACAACCAGTTGTCCACGCACCGAGGCGAGTGCCAGTAGCCTTGCGTCCACGCATCAAAAACAAGCTTGATGAACTTGTTGACCGTAAAGTGATTATTCCAGTAACAGAGCCGACGCAGTGGGTATCCAGCATGCTGGCCATAGTAAAGCCAAACAAAGTACGCATCTGCATTGACCCGAGAGATTTGAATCGTGCAATACGGCGAGAGCATTACCAGTTGCCGACTATCGATGAAGTTGCCTTCCGCTTAACAGGTGCTGAAAAGTTTACACTCTGTGACGCCAAGGACGGTTTCCACCAAATCCTCTTAGATGACGCTTCTAGTTACCTGACAACGTTCAATACGCCTTTCGGACGTTATCGGTGGACCCGCATGCCTTTCGGCATCTCAAGTGCTCCTGAAGTTTGGCAGCGACGCATGCATGAATTTGTAGAAGATTTAGAGGGTGTTGAAGTTATCGCTGACGATTTCCTCATCGCTGGATTTGGCAAAACCGACGCAGAGGTCAACTCGAGCCTTGAAAAGAACGAAGGTGCTTTCTTCAAGAAATGTCGGGAGTGGAACCTCAAGGTAAACAAACTCAAGCTAAAAAGAGCTCAAACCGAAGTGCGCTTCATGGGACATCTCTTGACTCCTGATGGTCTAAAGGCAGACCCAGCTAAAATTGAAGCCATTTTAGACATGCCACCGCCGACGGATGTGAAAGATCTGAAGAGGTTCCTGGGGATGGTTAATTATCTGGCTAAATTCTTGCCTCTCCTGTCCGACATGACGGAACCTTTGCGAAGACTCGAAGACAAGGAAGTAGATTGGGGTTGGCTTGAACAGCATCAGAAAGCATTCACCACAGTCAAAGAATACTTGGCCAAGGCCCCTGTACTGAGATACTATGATGCTAAGGAAGAAGTGACAATACAATGCGATGCCAGCGAGACCGGTCTGGGTGCAGTACTGATGCAAAAGGGTCAGCTCATTGCCTTTGCCTCACGAGCTCTGACCGACACCGAAACCCGGTATGCTCAAATCGAGAAAGAACTATTAGCCATCGTGTGGTCAACCGACAAGTTCAATCAGTACATACTGGGACGCGAAGTTGTGCACATAGAGTACGACCACGAACCACTAAAGGCGGTTTTTACCAAGCCGGTACACAAGTCACCAAAGAGACTCCAGAGAATGCTGATGGCCCTTCAGAAGTACTCTCTGGATGTGCAATACAAGAAAGGGGAACTTATGTGGATATCAGATGCGCTGAGTCGAGCATACCGCAACACAACCGAAGCCTCCCAACACGATACAAGTCTGATTTGTGCACTTGCAGAGATTGATCATTCAGAAAACCTCTCGATTGCACCATACAGGCTCACTGAACTGAGATACGAGACCGCAAACGACCCAGTTATGCAAAAGCTAATCGTAGCAATAAAAGATGGATGGGCACTGTCAAGGAAACTCTGTGCCCCTGACCTAACGCCCTACTATGACAAAAGAAGTGAGCTTATAGAAGACAAGGGATTAGTATTCCTAGGTGAGCGGTTGCTGGTGCCCCCTTCCCTGAGAAAAGAAATGTTGAAGCAAATACACCGATGCATATTGGAATCGAAGGATGTTTACGTCGCGCTAGGGAGGTCCTGTATTGGCCCCTCATGAATATGGAAGTAAAGGACTTTGTTTCCAAATGTTCAATCTGACAGTCTTACAAGCCAGATCAGTGCTGCGAGGAACTGCAACCGTATCCGGTCCCGTCGCGTCCCTGGTCGATGCTTGGTGCCGATTTATTTGATCTCGGGCAACAACAGTTCCTTGTAGTAGTCGACTACTGGAGTGGTTTCTACGAAGTCCAGGAAGTTAAAGTGGCCACATCTGCTAGCGTGATAGCGGCATGTAAAGTCCAGTTCCCCCGGCATGGGATACCAGACGTGCTAATAACCGATAACGGAACCCAGTTCACGTCATCAGCGTTCAGTGCATTCGTGAAAGAGTGGCAGTTTGAGCATCGAACTTCAAGTCCCCGTTACCCTCAGTCAAATGGCCTCGCAGAAAATGCCGTGAAGACATGCAAGACCTTGATGAAGAAAGCGAAAGCGGATGGGCAAGACCCTCTGTTAGCCCTTATTGATTGGCGCAACACCCCAACGGAGGGCCTAGGAACATCACCTGTACAGAGACTGATGGGACGCCGCACACGCACTTTCCTACCAACTCATGAAACGCTCCTGAGGCAACCATCCCACCAGAAAACAGCCATCAAACTGGCCGAGCGGAAGGTAAGACAAGCTCAACAGTACAACAAAAAGTTTCGCCCTCTAGTGGCACTAAAGTGTGGACAGGCCATCAGAATGCGACTCCCTGGAAGGCAGGAATGGAGCCTGGAAACCTGCACGAGAGCCTTGGGGAATAGGTCTTATGAAGTTGAAGTCTGCGGCAGGCGATACCGATACCATATATCCTTTTGGATATATGTACATATGTTGAAGCTAAATAAATGGTACGGTGGCTGGGCTGGCCCGCGCGCCCAGATATCATCATTCTTGTGTGTCCGGTTGAGTAGTGGAGGCAGATTTTTTTCCCCTTCCAATTTATTCCAAATTGGCTCACTGGAAGAACCAGTCTTCACTGATAGTCCAATTTCCCAAGGAGATTTCCATGACATCTCATTTGACAGTGGCTGGTTGTCTGTCCAAAAAAAAAAAACAGAGGAATATGCAGTAGAAGAAGAAGAAAGTAATACGACCGGTAACCACGAGGTCCGGCTTTTCCCTTGCCCAGTTGAAGGATGCGTTAAAACCTTTCAGTGCCATTGTAACCTTCAACGACACATGCACTATGGGAAATGCAAGTTCGTGGAGGAAAAGCCCCGGGCGGGAGTCTCCCAAATAATAATAACGGGAGTGCTCGTCGTACATAAGGGGTCAAAATTGGTGGATTGGTACCACTTATGGTGCTAAAATCTAAAATGATCACCGTTAGAATTATCACGGTACCTTGTAGGGTATTGAGCCGAAAAACATGGCAGAATTGGTTCCTATTAAGGGTAAAAATCCATTTGAGTCACGCCCATCAAACGAGAGTCTGGTACCTTTTAGGTTGTTTTTCGAAAATTCCGATGAGCACTCCTGTCATTTTTATATGGGAGTCCCTCCCCCGGAGGAAAAGCACACCCCAGTCTGGACAAAGCAGAGGTGATCTACACTGAAAAACTTGAGCATGTTGAGGAATGGGCGAGCGCACAGCCATTGTCGGCACAGTGGTTGCAGAGCAAAGCGGACAGGTGCTGCCACAGGGTTGGGGACTACGAACACCCAATAGACTGCCCGATTCAGCTCGAAGCAGAAAATCTATCTGGACGACACATTTAAAATAGGAGAGAAAAAATGGAAATAAGGCAGACCCGCGACAGGTAGCGAAGGACATGCGCCATGCAAAGAATGAAGATGGCAGCCGGGGATTTACAGCAGAGGAATTCCTCACCAATCAATCAGCAAATCATGTCTTACTTTTCAAGAGCTGCTGCGAAGTTACGCCAAGGCGTTCCGGAAGATGCTGTTGAGTGATTCTCAAGTTGTGGCAGAACAGCTGCGTACTCTACTGCTCGTGCCCGCATCATCCAAGAATACCATCTTGTTCATCCAATCACTTATGATTCATACAATCTATGTGATATGTATGCAACAAGTAAACTGAACAGGCTCAGCATCGCCATGTTGGGCTTAATATATATGCAGTTACTTTGATCTAAAAATTGATGATCTTTCACTGTAACGTAAAGCACCAGGAGCCCATTATGGGGTCCTGAAAGCACCTTTTGTGGACCCTTATGTGAAGTTACTCGAGGGTCTGGTAAAATCATGGTCTTTTACTTAATCATCCAATTTCGCATGTATGGAACTCATAAAATTGAAAACCGACATCACCCCTCCCCACCCATTCCCCCGCCCCACCACCACCACCGCAAACACAATATTATCCTCGCCACAATACGATTTGTAACAAGAAAAACTTCCGATGCGCGTTGTCAAATTTTCTGCATCTCGCTCAAGCGGTTATGGCCCTCGGCATCAGCTAGACGTTAGGGGTGGGGGTGGGGGGGTGTTTGTTGTTGGGGTATGCATATCGCAGTTGCACCAATGTGTTGCAATAATCGTTCACGAAGGAATAAGCCGCTTATTCGTTTTTAGGACATCTAAACCCATCAAGACAGAAAGTTAAAATTTATGAAAGGGAGAGTAATATTCGCATATGAGCAGATGAGCGAGCTTCCTGTTGCACTGCATGCATTTCCTGTTTTGTGGTTGCGCTGGGCGCTTGTCACGCAATCTTTTCTTTCGGAACAGTTGCAAGCACGCCATGGGAAGACAGTTTGTATGTTTTTTGCTCACAATTTGGTACGTACCTATATCTAAGTGGGCGGCACGGTGGTCTAGTGGTACATTAGCGCGTCGGACTTCCAACCTGAAGGTTGGTGGTTCGAAGCCTGGTCTCTGCCGTCGTGTTGTTTCCTTAGACAAGAAACTTTACTCCACACTGTCTCTCTCCACCCAGGTGTATAAATGGGTACCGGCGATAAAATGCTGGGGGTAACCCTGCGATGGACTAGCATCCCATCCAGGGGGGAGTAGCAATATTCCTAGTTGCTTCATGCTAACAGAAACCGGGTTAAGCTCCGGCCGTGTGGGCCAATCTTGGCTCGAGTGCGACTTTACCTTTACGTTACCTATATCTAAGTAGAATCAGTGATACTTGTGTCGAAATATAAATAAGAAATGGCATAATTATGTGGTTTATTGTAGCAGGAGTTATCGTCGTTTGAAAGTATAAATGCAATGTTGATGATGTTGAGACCGTTTTGTCGGCCATTTGCAGTAAATACAACTTGAACTTTGTCTGTCGCAAAATTAACATTTACTTTTGATTCCAAACAAAATAAACGCCAAAAAAGACACAATGGCTCAAAAGCAAACTGATATTAGCGATATTGATAATTTTGGGGGGAATGTTGGGATGTTATATATTTTAAACGAGCTTATTGTCGATTTAACGCCGAAGGCCGTTACAAGAATGGCGTGTTTTGACCTTTGTGTCACCTTTGTTTGGCGCTCACTGAAAAATTTCGTATTTTCGATTGCCCAAAAATTTTATTGCATTTATTTGAGGAAGAAACATTGCTCTTTCTCTGGGTAACTGATATAGCACCAAGCCATGTACCAAGTTATGATTTTGGCCTCTCGATTTTGCCATTTTTTTGACTCGCGAAAATCGTTAAAATAAGTAAAATTATTAAAAATCTCAAAAATATTAAGTAAACGGTCGAATTGAACAATTCAACATTTAAACTATTGGTGAATGCGTGCTTTTCTTAGTTAGGTACTAACTAATGGAGTTAATTCCATTTTGAATTTTTAGGCAATATTTAAGTAATGCGTGGTGTGGAGCCCGTAAAATCGATGCGAGAGCCGCCGAACCGACTTTGTCGCCGTTCGCGTACAATAAAAATCTAATCGAACTGAAAGTTATTTTTCTAGAAAGAGTTTACCTATACCTATATTCTGACAAAGTTTGGGGATTTTCATTTTTTTCATTTTGCACACCTCCAGGGGATATTTACGGACGGCCGCTCTTAAGTAACTAGGTACATTTTATTTCCATTCACTGTATCATACATTAATAGACTTAAGTGCCTTTGACGCCTTGAGGCAAGCTCTTCCCAGGTTAGTTGTTTTCGTATTTGTGCTGAACGAACGTCATAACCTTGAAAGGTTATTATACGTGCAGCACGATTTTGTAGTTTCTGGATCCTAGTGGCAAGTCCTTGGTATAAATTGTCCCAAACAACGTCGCAGTTGTCGAACACAGGCTGGATAAGAGATTTGTAAATAGTACTTAGAATATCTAATGGTACATAATCACGTGCCTGTTTTAGACCACTGATGGATCGATTGACTTTTGAACAAAGTTTGTCAACATGTTCGTTCCATTTAAGATTTTCATCTAAGTAAATTCCTAAATATTTTGTTTGGACTCGTTTAACATGATTGTTGCCAATCTTAATTGGAAAGTCTCGTCCTAAGTTAGATAATTTGAAGGTAGTTGTTAAAAACATATACTCCATTTTAGTGATATTTAAGCTTAACTTATTTGCAAGAAGCCCGTCCCTAACGCGAGTTAGGTCATTATTTACCTTGGCATACAGTTCAGCAGTGGATACAGAGGACGCATGTATCGTGGTATCATCGGCATACATGTGTGCTTCGGTATGGAGAAGACATCCGGGGAGATCATTAATATATATTAAAAACAACAAAGGGCCTAAAATTGAACCCTGTGGAACTCCACAACTTATCAACTTAGGCTTAGATACACAGTCCTCTACTACACACTGCTGTTGCCTACCAGATAGGTACGATGAAAACCAGTCGAGCGTTACACCCTTTAGACCATAGAGCTCAAGCTTTTTCAATAAAATATTATGTGAAACGGTATCAAAGGCTTTGTCAAGATCGAGAAGCACAATCAAATTGGTCATGCCTTTGTCAATGTTAAGATACCAATTATTTGTTAAATGTAACAACGCTGTCACTGTAGAGTGAAGGGAACGAAATCCAGACTGTTTTTTTGTTAACAGGCCATTTGAATTTAAGTAACGGTATAGTTAATCGTAGACTACCCTTTCACAAATCTTAGAAATGGCTGGCAAGACAGATATTGGTCTATAATTTTGTGCATCTGGGCGATCATCCTTTTTATACAAAGGAAATACTTTAGCCATTTTCCACTGTGAAGGAAAGAGGCCAGTATCTATGGTTTTATTTATGATACAGGCTAAGGAAGTGGCAATAATTGGGCCTGCTTCTTTTAGAAGCCGACATGAGATGTTATCAAGGCCTGTGGCCTTGTTCGGAGATAATTTACCTAGTAACTTTAAAACTTCAGTGGCAGAGGTATGTTGTAAATTAAAAGTCGTGGAAACAGGCTTTATGTATGAGTCAAAACTTGTATTTCCACTAGGCAGTGTTGAGGCTAGGGTAGGACCGACAGATGTAAAATGGTCATTTAAAATCTCACATATTTCTGCGGGTTTTGTGAAGGAATTATCACCACTTTTTAGATCACTTATTGAAGAATTACTAGTGCACTTACGATATGTTAACTCATTGATTGTCTTCCATATTTCCTTCGGGTTACCCACATTTAGTTCCACTTCTGATTTATAATAATTTGCTTTTGCCATTTTAATCTCATTATTTATTCTATTTCTTTCTTTTCTATATTTATCCCAGATAGATGGCTGTTTTGTTAATATAGCCTGCCTTTTCAGTCTATTTCGACCTGTAATCAGCTCCCTCAGCTCAGTAGTAATCCAAGGGGATTTTATATTTCTTACTCGCCGCGTTCTTATGGGCGCATGAGCGTCAGCTATTTTTAAGAACATATTTTCCCAGATTACAACCATTTCACCGGGAGTAGTGCAGAGAGAGAGAGTGACAGCTTCCGAAGAAATTTGTCCTCAAATGAGTTTCGTCCCTTGTCAATTTTCTCTTATCCCTATTTCCAGACACCGAAATACGAAACCATGCCGCATGACGGCTGACAAGTTACAATTTAATAACAGACGGCGAAATGCGAGACCATTTAAAAAATAACAGACACGATCGTTTCGAAATCGTATCAACGGATTTCATCGGACCGTTGTGGCTGCTATAAATCCCGGCATAAGCTGATTTTAGTTATTCAACAGCACAAAAGCAACAGCACATTTGGATTGAAAAACAACATCACGTCAGTCCATTTGTAACTTTATTATATGATCATTCTAAATATACGCGTGGGTTCCCTATGAAGGTCCATTTCGTGGTGCGCCATATATAGTACAAAATCTTCAGAAATTATAAATTATTTTTGATCATTGAAACTTTCAAGTTTTTGCTTTACCAGAATGCCATTGTTTTTCTACAACTGTTTTCTTCTGGAAAGGAGCCTACTAAAAGCAACATTTTGTTTCCATAATGAGCCGGTCCAATTTCACTGAATCGACACTTTTTTGACATGGTCGTCAAGAGAAAATAGATATCCTCCCTGTTTGTTACTTTTAGCGCCAAGCAGTGTCTTCGAATTCAATACTTTACTGATTTCAAAATCATTGCTGTGTTTCAGAAACCAGTTTTCCCATTAATTTCGTGTCTCACAATAACCCACAAACAATAACAGGCAAACAATAACCGTTGATTTGTCCAACCCTTACATAGACAGCGTTATGCGCCTTTATCATTAACACAAGTTCACTTCTCTGCACACCGCATATGAACATAATCTCGTGTAAGTGTCGTTCTGTTTTCTACAGTGAGTTTATTCCTACTTGTAATCATTAACAATCGTTTTCAACTACTGAACCTAAATTTCAAAAAATGTTATTAGTGCGATATGATGTCGATTGGAAACTTCTACCAGATAAATTACGTGTGGTACGTATATACATATCGAAGTTAAGGTATGACCGTTTTGGTTTGTTACCTGTTGTGGATTTCCGTGCTGTGAACACATCGGTATTCAAGGCATCCATGCTTAATCTTGTTTTTTTTTCCCTATAGATTTATGCACTCTTTGGCAAAAGTCTCAAGCAGCGAAACACGACAGTACTGCTTGGCCTTCTGGCTGTCATCTCCTTTTGCATTGGCCATTCATTCACCACGGTTAAGAAATTCTAGAACGAACCAATTATTTTATGGATTTTAGTTGTGCTGACAACAGGTAAAAAAATATTTTATATTTCAGTTTGCTTACATGTACGCGTTTATTAATCAACCAGACAGAGTGTTTAAAATGATAATTTTACAGAAAGACTACCTTTCAGTGCGCCTTTTGAGCATCGTTTTTAAAATTGTTTAAATTTTACCGCGAATTTGGTGAAATCCTGAAAGTTGTACATGTTGAAGTCAAATAATCGTTTGGAGTATAGAAAGCAAAACGCAGGTGTATGCACACATCCATGAGTTACACACTGTACTGCAGAAGTCTGAAATGGAGAGTATAGGTACCATCCTAACACTATTGTTTTTAATGTAAAGTCCAATTATCGCGAAGAATATTTTTCAATTCCTCAACTATGTGAACATTGCTTTCCAATAAAAATTATTTACATGATGTCATCTTGTCATTAGTGACAAAAATTGCTGTTCTTTTCTGTCTTTATATTACATGTAGCAAAATAAACTATCTCTTAATTAAATCATAACAACTTATTTTTTTGCCATTTTCTTTTTTAACAGCAACCATCTGCTACGATGATGCATGTCATCTTATGAAGTTTGATCAAAATCCAAACAAAACGCATCCTGACGGAAACATCACAGATAATGGCAAAAATGGAAATGAGGGTGGACAAGTTCCACTTTAAAAATCATGGAGATCCATGGTGCAAAACAAATTGTAATCCCTACAAAAGTCAAAATATTGAGGTAACCTGCAAGCTGTTCCCTTTTTGGAAACTACCATGAAATATATATAAATATTTTATTTTGTCATCCATTGTTTTTGAATATTAGCATATGTTCTCCGTTATGGTTGAAGTATATTGGACAACCCTTTCTGCCGTTTCTTGAGTGCTAGCTCCAGACATACATTGGATTTTCTTTGGCTCACAAATTTTGCAGGGTCTTTAATTACCGATGAAATTCGCTGTTAAAATCTAGGATGAGTTATTTTCTATGGCCGTGAATAAGCAAGACTATTATTAAATAAATACGCTATTTTATCGGCACAGATAAAGATCTCAGCCTTTTTGAGAATGTTACTATTTATGGCCGTATACAAATTATTAATTCACTCCTCCTCTCAAACGGATTTATATAGCAAGTATGTTCACAATACCAGAGCAAGTTATTAAAGAAGCTAATATGATTATTTTTAATTTTTTGTGGAAAGGTCAGGATAGGGTCGCTATAGAAAAGCCGATGATTATCAATAAAAATGGGGGCTTAAAGTTCTAGATTTTGAATCTATGGTTAAATCTCTTAGATTAACTTGGTGGAAAATGCTTTACACTGAGGAGGATGCTGGATGGAAAAAGTTACCTAAGGCTCTTATTAAAATGCTTTGGTGGTGCTTTTTCTTTTACATTGTGATATAGCTAATAAGTTTTATTCGGAGTTAATTCAATTTTGGGCAGAATTCAGGAACGCTTTCTCCACAAAGAACAATAAAGCCTCGATTGTATGGAATAATAAGAATATTAGAAAAATGGAAACCAGTTTTTTATAGACAGTTTTACTAAAATTTGCTTATTCAGCTAAAAACTACTTTTCCAAAAAGTGCAAATTATAAAACGTTGCAAGATAATTTTAATATTGATGCTATAATTTATCTAAGTTCTATCTTCTACCAAGAATTGTTTGTTTAGAAACGTATTTGAGAGACTTCCAAATTATATACTTAATTACATAACGTGTACTAATATACTTCTAAAGAAAATGGGTAAAGTAGATTCTGATTTGTGAACATTTTGTAATTTCATAATGGCGGCCTATTTATTTATTCTTTTATATGTATGCTAATTAGCCTCACTGGCCTCATTTTAGAGTAAAAATTCTTTTGAATTTTGCACACGCTAACGAGGCCACTAAGGCTGATTAACATACAGATAAAAGAATAAATAAATCTGTCGCCATTATGAAAGAGGTCAAAAGAGCATCTATTTTTTTATTATCCATGTTTGCTAATGTTTTGGAAAGACTTCGAGTTTTTTGGATGAACTGTATGAAGACGAAAATTAGCTTAACTGTAAGAGACGTAATAGTAGACGTTAGCGAAAAGTTCCCCGAGGTGGATACTCATTTAGGAGATTATGACACCAATGTAATTTAT
Organism: Cladopsammia gracilis; assembly: GCA_022457155.1. Lineage (NCBI taxonomy): Eukaryota > Metazoa > Cnidaria > Anthozoa > Scleractinia > Dendrophylliidae > Cladopsammia > Cladopsammia gracilis. Next base: position 14,479 of record JAJGOT010000547.1, read on the forward strand.
TAACTTTTTTTAAAAATGCATTTTCTTAAAGTAAACTTGCGCCCATTTAAGATTTTAAATTGTGCTTTTGGGAAATGTTAGATTAAACAGTAATTTTATTTTCCAAATCGCACTGAAATCGCCGCCCGTTTACACATTCGATTTGAAGATGCAACTTGCGCGCGACAAAAATTGCATCGAAAGGTACGACAAAAATTGCACAAAAAATCGCCTGTGTAAACGGGCCTTAACTTTGTCTGGGTGACCCCGGTAACAGTAGCCGCATCTGTAAGTTCGCAACATGAGCAAAAGGCAAGCGCGTTATCGTTTTACGCTATAAAATGACGCTTTAAATCGAAATAGTCAGGTTTCTTATTTAAGTTGGTTCTTTCATACACAGAGTCCTATTCATAGCCAAAGAGACGAGTGTCGTAAAACGAAAATAATAATTGTTTTCATTCCCTTCGCTACCACTTCGATTTCAAATCGAAATGTTACGATAAGCCTGGGAATTTGCTTTTAATCTTTTAATATTTGACAACAATTTCAGTTGTAATATCGTTCCATTTTTAGCAACAATTATAGCTCTAGCAAAGTAAGGATTATTTTCCCATCGTGGACTCGAGACTTGACTCGATGAAATATTCCATCCTGCAAATAAATAGCTAAGTACTGCCCTTGGGTCGTACACATAACCTCTGCAAATTTGGTGAAGAATCTTTCACGTAAAGCGTTTGGTATTCACGAGTTGGCTCAAAGGAGCCTTTGATTCCTTTTCAGTGTGATTTGGTAGCGATGAAAATAGCCTTAAAGGGGAGTTGTCCTTATGTTGCTAAAAGTGGATAGAACTTTTTGCAATTAGTGAGTAGACTTTCAGTTTCGGGTATAATATTTTAAGAATCCGCGATTGAAGTATTTCAATTTCCGTTAACATTTATAACGTTTGCGTACAAAATGTTACTTCGCTGACGGTATATTTTGCATTCAGGCTTTTAATACATTACATAAATGAAATGGTTCGCATGTCGGAAAATAACAGCGGTCCCTTCTGTTCAGTGTCGTTTACATCGCTTGGCCGATATTACTGTTTGAAACTCAAACTAACCAAGAAAGGGAACGAAAGAAAGGGAACGAAAGAAAGGTCCGTCGCTACGTGTTTAAGCAACGATGCATTTGGCTCTTCCCAATCTCTTACATTCACCCCAATAAATAGAGTCCATAAATTATCAACAGCTACCTCTCAAAACAAAACTTACAAATATTGCAGATTGGTCAGTTCGAAGAATACTCTTTTCGGCAGCTCCACTATTTCATTGTCCTGAAGATCTCTAGAAATGTCAAAGTTAGAGAAGAGTTAGAAGTTGTTTGCAGATATTAATCACAGATTGTTCAGTATACGCATTATCTGACCATAAGGTAGTCCGTAGCAAGAAAAGGGGCTCAAATTCGACAACAATAGGCATTGAATTCTTGATCGTTTTTGCCTCTGCAAGGGCAAAAACGATCAACGGTGAAACAATGGCTTTTAACAAGCGAGGGAAATTAAAACTTTCCGAATACTTTCTCAACAATGTCTCAATGGCGATTTGGATTTTCGGAGGGACCAAGCTAAGGAGCGATCTCCCCTGGGGTGGGTGGTGAGCGTAAACCATACGCAGCTAGAGAGCTCGTTCCCTGTGGAATACAAAGTTGCGCGCCCACGTGCATTTAGCTGCACGGCTGTACTAACATTGGTCAAGTGCGCTCCCAAGTAATGGGAATACCTTACTTTCAACTGCACTTGGATTCTTTTGTTTTACGCATATCGCCAGGGCCGAGTTGTTCAAAGCCTGATTAGCACTAATCCTGGATTAACTGTCAACAGAACATAAGAGTTGTCATGGTAATTAACCCTGGATTAGCGCTAATCGTACTTCGAACAACTCGGCCCAGAGCAACAAAGAAACTAATCAAAGGCTCCTAAGAGCCAACCCGTGAATAAGAAAAGCTAACGCGTAACGCAATATTGCGGTAAGCTTATGTTTTCACACTGACACGGTTCAATATATTTTTTTAAATTAAACGTAAGGATTTTTTACAAACGCGAAAAGAAAAATACAGTACATCACTTTCATAATGTTCAGTCGGAAAAAAAAGGAGATCCCGAGCGAGACTTGAACCTCGAGCCCTCCGGCTGTACACCAACAGCACGTGCCATTCAAAAAGACGGTTTGATAAAAAAAGAAGGGAAATATGGAGCTTTAAGAAAACAAACTACTGCAAATTATTTAACTTTTAAATTACATTCAGCTGATATTAATTTTTACCTCTTTGATACATTTTTCAATGAAATTTAAACGTGTAAATAAATCAGATGAGTGATTCTATTGAAACGGAAATCAGACATAGAAAACGCTCTCAGAAAGGAGTTCACACTACAAGTACGTACCAAGTGCACTTCAAGTGCACTTAAGAGCCCTAGTGAGAACAGGCCTAATAATTGTTTTCATTCACTTCGCTACCGCTTCGATTTAAAATCGAAAGGCTATGATCAGCCTGAGAATTTCCTTTTAAACGTTAATATTTGCCAACAACTTAATTTGTAATATCGTTCCATTTATAGCAACAATTATGGCTCTAGCAAAGTAAGGATTATTTTCCCATCGGTGACTCGAGACCTGAGTCGATAAAATATTCAACCTGCAAATAAATACCCAAGTGCTGCCCTCAGGTCGTGCACATAACCTCTGCAAATTTGGTGAAGAATCTTTCATGTAAAGCGTTTCGTATTCACGAGTTGGCTCATAGGAGCCTTTGATTCCTTTTCAGTTTTGAACCCCAACTGTGATTTGGTAGCGATGAAAATAGCCTTAAAGGGAAGTTGTCCATATGTTGCTAAAAGTGGATAGAACTTTTGCAATTAGTGAGTAGACTTTCAGTTTCGGGTATAATATCTTAAGAATGTCAAATTTGAATCTGGATATTCCGCGATTGAAGTATTTCAATTTCCATTAACATTTATAACGTTTGTGTAGAAAAGGTTACTTCGCTGACGGTATATTTTGCATTCTGACTTTTAATATTACCAACATAAATGAAATGGTTCGCATGTCAGAATATAATAGCGGTCCCTTCTGTTCAGTGTCGTTTACATCGCTTGGCTGACATAACTAGTTGAAAATCAAACTAATCGGCCAGAAAGGTAACGTGTCCTGTCCTTTAGTACCGTCGCTACGTGTTTAAGCAACGATGCATTTGGCTCTCCCCAATCTCTTACATTCAAACCAATAAATATACTTCATAAATTATCAACAGCTACCTCTCAAAACAAAACTTACAGATATTGCAGATTGGTTAGTTCGAAGAATACTCTTTCCGGCAGCTCCATTATTTCATTGTCCTGAAGATATCTAGAAATGTCAAAGTTAGAGAAAAGTTAGCAGTTGTTTGCAGATATTAATCACTGATTGTTCAGAATACGCATTATCTGACCATCAGGTAGTCCTTAGCAAGAAAAGGGGCTCAAATTCGACAACAATAGGCATTGTATTCTTGATCGTTTTTGCCTTTGTAAGGGCAAAAACGATCAACGGTGAAACAATGGCTTTTAACAAGCGAGGGAAATTAAAACTTTCCGAATACTTTCTCAACAATGTCTCAATGGCGATTTGGATTTTCGGCGGGATCGATCTAAGGAGCAATCTCCCCTGGGGGAGGGACAGAGTTGTAACTGACACGACAAAACTAACAACGCTGGGGTGGGTGGTGAGCGTAAACCAAAACGAAGCTAGAGAGCTCGTTCCCTGTGGAATTCAAAGTTGCGCGCCCATGTGCTTTTAGCAGCACGTCTGTACGGACATTTGTCAAGTGCGTTCCCAAGTAATGGGTAGACCTTACTTTGAACTGCACTTGGATTCTTTTGTTTTACGCATATCGCCAGTGCCGAGTTGTTCAAAGCCTGATTAGCACTAATCCTGGATTAACTGTCAACAGAACATATGAGTTGTCATGGTAATTAACCCTGGATTAGCGTTAATCGTACTTCGAACAACTCGGCCCAGGGCAACAAAGAAACTAATCAAAGGCTCCTAAGAGCCAACCCGTGAATAAGAAAAGCTAACGCGTAACGCAATATTGCGGTAAGCTTACGTTTTCACACTGACGCGGTTCAATATTTATTTTTAAATTAAACGTAAAGATTTTTGACAAACGCGAAAAGAAAAATACAGTACATCACTTTCATAATGTTCAGTCGGAAAAAAAAAAGAAGATCCCGAGCGAGACTTGAACCTCGAGCACTCCGGCTGCCTTTCCGAGCAATAATCCACTCGGCCATCGTGATCACTGACTTAAGAACAGGATAAATTTAATTACTTCATGGAAGATACGCATCAAAACGCGTGTCTCGGTTGAAAAATCCTTTTAGATCGATTTTAATGTTGCATTAACAGTCTCCAAATGCGAAACATCTTTAAGCTTATTGTTGTTTATATTCGTTTACAACAAATTAGTTATTGTTATTGCTGGATTCACGCTGTTGTTGTTACGAAACAAAGCATTACGTCACTAAGTTTACAGCTGATGGAAGGAGCGAGTGAGTGAGTGCTCATTTGCATATCTATCTCCGTTACCGATAACCCGCTCATTACGCATGCGCGTAATCACGGTTTAAAAAGTGCGGTCATTAAAACGTTCACACTCTAAGTACGCGAGCTATACTTGGGTGAATTAGCACAAACCAACAGCACGTGCCATTCAAAAAGACGTATTTGATAAAAAAGGAGGAAAATATGGAGCTTTTAGAAAACGAACTACTGCAAATGATTTAACTTTTAAATTACATTCAGCTGATATTAATTTTTACCTCTTTGATACATTTTACAATGAGATTTAAACGTGTAAATAAATCGGATGAGTGATTCTATTGAAACGGAAGCCAGACTTAGAAAACGCTTTCAGAAATGAGTTCACACTACAAGTACGTACCAAGTGCACTTCATGTGCACTTAAGAGCCCTAGTGAGAACCGGCCTAATAATTGTTTTCAGTCACTTCACTACCGCTTCGATTTAAAATCGAAAGGCTATGATCAGTCTGGGAATTTGCATTTAATCTTTAACATTTGCCAACAACTTAATTTTTAATATCGTTCCATTTTAGCAACAATTATGGCGCTAGCAAAGTAAGGATTATTTTCTCATCGGAGACTCGACACTTGACTCGATGAAATATTCAACCTGCAAATAAATACCCTATTGCTGCCCTCAGGTCATGCACATAACCTCTGCAAATTTGATGAAGAATCTTTCATGTTAAGCGTTTCGTATTCACGAGTTGGCTCATAGGAGCCTTTGATTCCTTTTCAGTTTTGAACCCCAAATGTGATTTGGTAGCGATGAAAATAGCCTTAAAGGGGAGTTGTCCATATGTTGCTAAAAGTGTATAGAACTTTTGCAATTAGTGAGTAGACTTTCAGTTTCGGGTATAATATCTTAAGAATGTCAAATTTGAATCTGGATATTCCGCGATTGAAGTATTTCAATTTCCGTTAACATTTATAACGTTTGTGTAGAAAAGGTTACTTAGCTGACGGTATATTTCGCATTCAGGCTTTTAATATTGTCAACATAAATGAAATGGTTCGCATGTCAGAAAATAATAGCGGTCCCTTCTGTTCAATGTCGTTTACATCGCTTGGCTGACATAACAAGTTGAAAATCAAACTAATCGGCCAGAAAGGGAACGTGTCCTGTCCTTTAGTACCGTCGCTACGTGTTTAAGCAACGATGCATTTGGCTCTTCCCAATCACTTACATTCAAACCAATAAATGTACTTCATAAATTATCAACAGTTACCTCTCAAAACAAAACTTACAAATATTGCAGATTGGTCAGTTTGAAGAATACTCTTTCCGGCAGCTCCACTATTTCATTGTCCTGAAGATATCTAGAAATGTCAAAGTTAGAGAAAAGTTAGCAGTTGTTTGCAGATATTAACCACAGATTGTTCAGTATACGCATTATCTGACCATCAGGTAGTCCGTAGCAAGAAAAGAGGCTCAATTCGACAACAATAGGCATTGTATTCTTGATCGTTTTTGCCTTTGTAAGGGCAAAAACGATCAACGGTGAAACAATGGCTTTTAACAAGCGAGGGAAATTAACACTTTCCGAATACTTTCTCAACAATGTCTCAATGGCGATTTGGATCTTCGGACAACAATAGGCATTGTATTTTTGATCGTTTTTGCCTTTGTAAGGGCAAAAACGATCAACGGTCAAACAATTGCTTTTAACAAGCGAGGGAAATTAAAACTTTCCGAATACTTTCTCAACAATGTCTCAATGGCGATTTGGATTTTCGGCGGGATCGATCTAGGGAGCAATCTCCCCTGGGGGAGGGACAGAATTGTAACTGACACGACAAAACTAACAACGCTGGGGTGGGTGGTGAGCGTAAACCAAAACGCAGCTAGAGAGCTCGTTCCCTGTGGAATTCAAAGTTGCGCGCCCATGTGCTTTTAGCGGCACGTCTGTACTGACATTGGTCAAGTACGTTCCCAAGTAATGGGTAGACCTTACTTTGAACTGCACTTGGATTCTTTTGTTTTACGCATATCGCCAGGGCCGAGTTGTTCAAAGCCTGATTAGCACTAATCCTGGATTAACTGTCAACAGAACATATGAGTTGTCATGGTAATTAACCCTGGATTAGCGCTAATCGTACTTCGAACAACTCGGCCCAGGGCAACAAAGAAACTAATCAAAGGCTCCTAAGAGCCAACCCGTGAATAAGAAAAGCTAACGCGTAACGCAATATTGCGGTAAGCTTACGTTTTCACACTGACACGGTTCAATATTTTTTCCTTAAATTAAACGTAAGGGTTTTTGACAAACGCGAAAAGAAAAATACAGTACATCACTTTCATAATGTTCAGTCGGAAAAAAAAAGGATATCCCGAGCGAGACTTGAACCTCGAGCCCCCCAGCTGCCATTCCGCGCGCTAATCCACTCGGCCATCGTGATCACTGACTTAAGAACAGGATAAATTTAATTACTTCATGGCAGATACGCATCAAAACGCGTGTCTCGGTTGAAAAATCCTTTTAGATCGATTTTAATGTTGCATTAAAAGTCTCCAAATGCGAAACATCTTTAAGCTTATTGTTGTTTATATTCGTTTACAAATTAGTTATTGTTATCGCTGGATTCACGGTGTTGTTGTTAAAAAACAAAGCATTACGTCACTAAGTTTACAGCTGATGGAAAGAGCAAGTGAGTGAGCGAGCGAGTGAGTGAGTGCTCATTTGCATATCTATCTCCGTTACCGATAACCCGCTCATTACGCATGCACGTAATCACGGGTTAAAAAATGCGGTCATTAAAACGTTCACACTCTAAGTACGCGAGCTATACTTGGGTGAAGCAGCACAAACCAACAGCACGTGCCATTCAAAAAGACGTTTTTGATAAAAAAAGAAGGGAAATATGGAGCTTTTAGAAAACGAACTACTGCAAATTATTTAACTTTTAAATTTCATTCAGCCGATATTAATTTTTACCTCTGATACATTTTACAATGAGATTTAAATGTGTAAATAAATCAGATGAGTGATTCTATTGAAACGGAAGTCAGACTTAGAAAACGCTCTCAGAAATGAGTTCACACTACAAGTACGTACCAAGTGCACTTCAAGTACACTTAAGAGCCCTAGTGAGAACCGGCCTAATAATTGTTTTCATTCACTTCGCTACCGCTTCGATTTAAAATCGAATAGCTATAATCAACCTGGGAATTTGCATTTAATCTTTAACATTTGCCAACAACTTAATTTTTTATATCGTTCCATTTTTAGCAACAATTATGGCTCTAGCAAAGTAAGGATTATTTTCCCATTGGAGACTCGAGACTTGACTCGATGAAATATTCATCCTGTAAATAAATACCAAAGTGCTGCCCTCAGGTCGTGCACATAACCTCTGCAAATTTGGTGAAGAATCTTTCATGTAAAGCGTTTGGTATTCACGAGTTGGCTCATAGGAGCCTTTGATTCCTTTTCAGTTTTGAACCCCAAATGTGATTTGGTAGCGATGAAAATATCCTTAAAGGGGAGTTGTCCATATGTTGCTAAAAGTGGATAGAACTTTTGCAATTAGTGATTAGACTTCTTCTTCGGGTATAATATTTTAAGAATGCCACATTTGAATCTGGATATTCCGCGATTGAAGCTAGTATTTCAATTTCCGTTAACATTTATAACGTTTGTGTAGAAAAAGGTTACCTCGCTGACGGTATATTTTGTATTCAGGTTTTTAATAGGATCAACCTAAATGAAATGGTTCTCATGTCAGGAAATAATAGCGGTCCCTTCTGTTCAGTGTCGTGTACATCGCTTCGCCGACATTTCTGTTTGAAAATCAAACTAACCGGCAAGAAAGGAACGTGTCCTGTCCTTTAGTACCGTCGCTATGTGTTTAAGCAACGATGCATTTGTCTCTTCCCAATCTCTTACATTCAAACCAATAAATATAGTCCATAAGTAGATATAAAACGATGATTCTGCGCCAAAACTCAAAAACCCAAAGCCCCCTGCCCTGAGAAATTTTGAGAAAACCTCAAAAACAACATCCCATCTGCTAAATTTTACTGCTAAAAATCAGAAAAAATTAACTACCGCTAAATTTATCGCTAAAATGTTATTTTCATTTGAAAATCAAATAAATTATCGTTTAAAAATTAGCGGGTCTTAGAAAACCACACAAATAACACAAAAAGTGTTATTTTATTCCCTTGAAATTTAGCGGGTCTCAAAAAATGACACTTTTGTGTGTTATGTTATTATCCCTGAAAATTAACTAGAGCTAGTCTTTGCTGGTGCCTCGTTGCTAGCTTTGCGTTATTTGAATTCAGGGGTTTCACTGAGTTAGTTCTAAGGGGTTCGCTTCCTATGAGTTTACTCCTGGATTTTTTATTGCAGGGGGCTTTGGGCTTTTGTGTTTTAGCGCAGAATCATCGTTTTATATCTACTGCCGATAAGGAAAGGATGAAATGAAAAATTATTTTTCTCCCGCGTGGGAAACTGTTCTTATGTCATTATTTATCATTTTATTTTCAATATTGTTTCTCCCGCGTGGGAAATGGTTTTATTTATTTTTGGTGACACTTATCCCTAGGGGTTAAAATTAATCGCTAACGCGTTAGCCGATTTTTCCAATGACCTATTTTTAGCCATGTTAAATTAATCGTTAACGCGTTAGCCGATTTTTAGCTAAGCTTTTCCGCATCACTCAACTGTCATTATTAATCATTTTATTTTTCTCCTCGCGTGAGTCATGTTTATTTTCAAAATTGGTTTTCATATTGAATGTTTAAACAGCTTTGGTTTTAATTTTATGCAAGACGGGATTTAATTGATTTTTGCCGGTAGGAGTATGAAACCATGGATACAATCTTTAACCAATCATATCGTTACATGAAATTTTTCACAAACGTGTAATTTTCATGAAACACAGCCAGTTTGTGAAAAATTTCGTGATAACTTAAATTAAAAATATTATTTTTCCATTTAAAAAATGGAACATTTGAAAGTTAAGGAACTAAGACAAATTGCCAGAGAAAGAAATATCCCCGGCCGCTCACGCGTTAGAACAAAATCTGATTTATTACATTTATTAAATACATTTTCTCCCAATATTATTGATTCACCAACGCCGCTTATCGAAACACCAGTTCTTACACCAACCCCATATCAACCGCCTCCTCCTCCGCAGCCTCCAATATTGGAAACAATTCAAAATACTTTCCTTTCATGGTGGAATTGGTTAAAGGCAGCACCTCAAACTATTGTGAGAAAAGCTTCAAGTATGATCACGGATTTTCAACGCCGAGTTACCAGTTTATATCAACAACAAATTAACGTCCAGGACGGCCCTTCAGCGTTAGAAAAGTTTGCCCGTCAGTTTATATTTGAAGGCGTGAAAGGGTTGTCCCCCAGAGATTATTTTCAGCAAGTTTCTGATAAACTTCGGCATATTCTCAAGGCTAATCGAGGCACTAAAATTAAATTGATTCTATCCTGTCGAATGAAACGCCAGAATTTACAAACTGGTGAAATAATTGAAATCGATGCTCCGTTTCATTCGGAAATAGAAATAAATCTCGCAGCGACTGATCTCACCGCCCTTTTAAATCAAATGATAGATACTGTCCTTGAACGCATTGCCACTTTCCAAATGAGGGGATCGAATTGGCAGTTTGATTTTGTAAATCATTTGGAATTGCATTTAGTTGAATTCCAACCTCTCGGTGGAAGTAGTTACATTTCACTCCCTCCATTCCTTGCCAAGAAGAAAGCGCTCACCAACATGCGGAATCTTGATCAGCAATGCTTTAAGTGGGCCGTCACTCGAGCATTGAATCCATGCGAAACTCATCCGGAAAGAATTACATCTCGGCTCAGAGATCAAGCTGCGCAACTCAATTGGTCTGGAATTCTATTCCCGACACCCCTGAAGGAGATAGATCATTTTGAAAGACTGAATCCAGACATTGCCGTGAATGTTCTCGGCTACGAATCACTCGTTCATCCTCTGAGGATTTCAAAATATAAACGCAGGCGTCGTGTGACTCTGTTGTTGTTTGAGAAAGACGGGGTACAGCATTATACCGTTGTCAACAGCCTCAGTCGCCATCTCTCGGCGCAAGTTAATCGTCACGCTAACCGCAAATATTTTTGCCTTCACTGTCTAAATCACTTTTATGACGAAGCATCTCTAGCGAAACATGAAGAATTGTGCTGTAGCAATGAAGCGATAAAGATACAAATGCCTCAAAAAGGCGAGATTTTGAAATTTAAACATCACAATAGGAGCATTAAAGTCCCATTTGTTATTTATGCTGATTTTGAAGCCTGCAATGAACCGATCAGCGGTTGTTCCCCAGGAAACGACTTCAGCTTCACAAATACGTTTCAGCGTCACAGGCCTTGTGGCTTTTGTTTCAAAGTCGTTCCCTTTGAGGATAAATATTTGAATATGCGTCCAGTGCTTAACCGGGCAAAAACAGTGGATGATGACATTTCACAAATATTTGTCGATAAGCTTGTTGACGCCGTTAAATTTATTCACAAGAAATTCGACCGGCGCAAGAAAATGATTTTCACCGCGGAAGATAAGAAAGAATATGATGCAGCCACAGTTTGTTGGATATGCAAAGGAGAATTTGATGATTTTGAGCCCGACAAGGTGCGGGATCATTGTCATTTCACAGGAAAATATCGTGGCGCGGCGCATAAGATTTGTAATCTACAATACAGAATACCAAAGTTTACTCCAATCGTCTTTCATAATCTTGCGGGATATGATGCCCATCTCTTTATTAAAAATCTTGGCAAAATACCTGGAGATATTAAATGTATACCTAATAATGAGGAAAAATATATATCCTTCTCAAAGAATATTATTGTTGGAGAATATACAAACAAAGATGGCCAACAGGTAGACATTTTTCATGAACTGAGATTCATCGATTCAATGAAATTCATGGCTTCTTCTCTTGAGAATCTAGCAAATAATTTAAAAAAGTCAGGCCTTGACAAACTGAAACAAACAAACAAAGAATTTGGAGACAAAGCTGAGCTCCTTTCCAGAATAGGAGTCTATCCGTATGATTATATGGATTCTATCGAAAGATTCAAAGAAACAAAACTACCGCCTAAAGACGCATTCTATTCTCTGATTAATGAATCAGGCATCTCCGATGAGGACTATCAACACGCCCAAAATGTTTGGGATGAAATGGGGATAAACAATTTAGGAGAATATCATGATTTATATTTGAAAACAGATGTAATGCTCCTTGCGGATGTTTTCGAAGAATTCCGCAATGTCTGCAAGGAGAATTATCAACTGGATCCAGCGTGGTATTATACCGCCCCTGGTTTGTCATTCGACGCGGGTTTGAAAAAATCAGGGGCACAGCTCAGTTTGCTGAATGATCCAGATATGCTCTTGTTCTTCGAGAAAGGAATCCGTGGCGGTATTTCAATGATCTCAAATCGCCACGGCAAAGCTAATAATCATTATATGGGCGGCCAATATGATCCAACGAAACCATCGAAATATATTCTCTATCTCGATGCCAACTCCCTTTATTCTTGGGCGATGACTCAACCACTTCCAACTGGAAACTTTCGCTGGATGAAAGGCTTCAGAAGATGGGATAGAACTCCTTGTGTCCTTGAGGTTGATTTGGAATATCCCAAAGAACTTCATGATTTGCATAATGATTATCCCTTTGCCCCCGAAAGAGTGATCTGCGAGAATAATGTTGAGAAATTAATCCCCAATCTGCGTGATAAGAAACACATCATCATGCATCACAGAGCACTGAAACAAGCTCTGAAACATGGCTTGAAACTCACTAAGATCCACAGGGGAATATCATTCACTGAAGAGCCGTGGCTGAAATCATATATTCAACTCAACATCCAGCTCCGCCAAGCAGGGAAGAACGATTTCGAGAAAGACTTTTTCAAGCTTATGAATAACGCAATATTCGGCAAAACAATGGAAAATATCCGCAAGAGAGTTGATATTAGACTTGTCAACGAAAGAAAGATTGCGGAAAAGCTTGCGGCTAAACCAACATATCAACACCATACAATCTTTGATGAGAATCTCATCGCTGTTCATATGAAGCGGAAGAAAATGTTATTCAATAAACCAATTCCCTGCGGAATGTCAATTCTTGAAATATCAAAGGAACTTATGTTCAGATTTCATTATGAATATATGAAACCCAAATACGGGGAGAAAGCCAAGCTGTTGTTCACAGATACTGATTCGCTGTGCTATGAAATAGAAACTGAAGACGTCTTCCAGGATGTCAAACCAGATGTGAAGGAGATGTTTGACACATCCAACTATCCCCCGGATCATCCCTCGGGAATGCCAATCATGAACAAGAAAGTGAACGGCCTCATGAAAGATGAAGCTGGAGGAAAGATAATAGAAGAGTTTGTTGGATTGCGAGCAAAGTTATATAGTTATAAGTTACTTGACTCCAGCTCCGCTGATGACAGTGGCGTCCGAAAATGCAAAGGAGTGAAAAAACAAACAATAAAGAAACATATCACCCATGAGGACTTCAAAGAATGTCTTCTCAGCGGGCAAAGCCAAATGAGAACTATGAATCTCATCCGCAGTCATCAACATGAGATGTTCTCAGAAACAGTCAACAAAACAGCCTTATCTGCGGATGATGATAAGCGTTTCATATTGCCGGATAAGATTAACACTCTTGCTTGGGGACATTGGAGGATTGATCAAAAATAAGCTATTAAATCATTCATTTAATAGCTTTAATAATCATCTTTCTGGAGCCACTTGATATCCCAAATTTCTTCATCATCCTTTTCATTATAAATCTCCAATATTTTCAATCGATTTTCAATTATCCTGTTCAATTCTTCCTTACCTATTTCTTCAGTATAATTACCAAATCTTTGATTGAAGTCTTTCATATTGGCAATGACAGCTATTTCTCCATTTGATTTATTTATGAGTATGATTTTTGTCTTGACAAACAGGGAAGGATTCTCATCAGGCTTCAACTCATGATAACCCTTTTCAAACTCCTCTATTTGTTCTGGGGTTGTTCTGGATTTGGGTTTTGGTTGTGATGGCTTTGCCGTCAATCTCCGTCTCTGGGGAAAAACATATCTGCCACTTCTGAGTTTTTTTTGACATTGTTCTAATTTTGCCTTGGTAACTCTGAGGGATTCTTCAACAGCGAGTGAAACTTTATCGCGTATTTCAATTTTAAACTGTCTCCCATCACTTCGGCGCCTGAATTTGAGTTTTCCCGTTTGCAAAGCATGGGGAATAGTCTTTTTATCGACTTTCAAAGCGCGAGAAGCAGCAGATACAGATGAAAATACTTGTTCAAAATCATCGGAAGTTATTTTAATTGAAACCACCATTTTCAATGCTGTCAAAAATAGGATTATTTTACGGGTAAAAAGACCATTGTTCAATAATATATCAATTTATTCAGTTTTCTCAGGAGAAGATTATTTAGATAATGATGTTGTCTTCATATAATAGAAATAGAATATCTTGCTATATTCTTCATTTACCCTCTTTTTACCCGCAAAATAGGGATCATTTCACGGGTAAAAAAGACTATTATGGAAAGAATATCTCAATTTATTCAGTTTTTCCAAAGAGAAGATTTAGATAATGATGTTGTCTTCATATAATAGAAATAGAATATCTTGCTATATTCTTCATTTACCCTCTTTTTACCCGCAAAATAGGGATCATTTCGCGGATAAAAAAGACCATTATTCAATAATATATCAATTTATTCAGTTTTCTCAGGAAAGGGATATAGAGATATAGGGATGCAGAGATCTATTATCTTCAGACTTTATTTTCTTATATTCTTCATCTACCCTCTTTTTACCCGCAAAATAGGGGATTATCATCAGCATCATTTCACGGGTAAAAAGACCATTATTCAATAATATATCAATATATTCTATTTCTCTCAGGGAAAGATTCAGATCAATTACATGTTGTCTTCTTCGCATAATAGAAATATAATTATTTCTTATATTCGTCATTTACCCTCTTTTTACCCGCAAAATGGGAATAAACTTGAACATTGGAAGCTAGTCACATTAATCACAAAAAATATTATTTTTTCTCTATTTAAAATGATAACTAAGTTTAATTATGATATCCAGCAGATCCAGCTCTCAGAACCAGAAACAAAGAAATCAGGGCAGTTTTCATTCACCGTTCTCCCAATTCAATATGAGGACAAGAAGCCACTTGATATTTTTCTCGAAGGTTGAATGAAAATATGGGAACACAAGACTGATGACAAACCAAGTTTCAAATCAAATTATTCCCTGGGTTTCACTCTCGATGGAAAATCTTAGCAAATGTTCGAAGAAATGCAAACCAAGATTCAGCAACTAACCAAAACCAAACAACCAACACTCAAGAAAGTAAATCCCAAACTCAGACTTCAACCAGATTCTTTGCAGATTGTGAAAGATGATCAGAGTTCCCAGAAGAAAATCTATGCTAAACTCTATGTCAACAAAGATGGCCGAATCAATTGCCCATTTTCCAAAGAAATAGCCGAAAAAAGAAAAACCAAATTCAATCCACATGACTTTATAGGAATCCCTCTAGACGGCCTGCTTGTAGTTAGATTGCGCCAAGTATTTCTAGGTAATATCTCCTCTATCTCTGTTGTAGTTAAAGAAGTTCTTGTGAAAGAAATAGTTCAGCCTCAGAGTTATTTCGATGAGTACGACGAAGCTGAGGATGAGGGTCTTGTAGTTGACGACACTAATGATCTTTCTTGCTGTGGAAATTAAATGAAGAAATTATTAAAGGACAACCTTTAATAATTCAATTTTCATCCGAAGATTCGGCTTCGCTGGATTCACAAGTTGGGCACTCTGTTTCAGAATCCAGCGAAGCTGGCGGCGAAGCCGAATCTTCCCTGTTTTCTGGCGTCCAATCTGGATCATTAACTGTATCATCTTTTGGTTCCCAATCTGAATCCAATTCATTTTCTAGGTTTTTATCTTGAGAATCGTACCACCTTGGTGGTCAGGCCATGTTTTTGAATCACTCATTGTAAGTCTTGTCATAATCTTTTTCATATTTTTCAAGATTCAAACATAAGTCAGCAACGATACCGTCTATAACTTTCATTTCATGTACAAATTCTTGAGAGTCAAAGTCATCTCCCCGCAAGAAGGATCTCAATGTCGTCAAAACATTTTCATATTTAGTCATTGCAAACTGACTTATTTCAATTTTTCTGCGGAAGTTTTTCATTTCTTGGAAAGTCTTCAAGAAAAGACCTGCTCCATTAATTACACCCAAGACTATTGGATTCAAAGTCACCCCTCCAACGACGGTTCCAGTTACAACAAGAAAGGTGGAGCTAAGCGTCAACAAAAGATTCATTTTCTTGTAACGTCTGTGTGCCTTTTTACAGCACCAGCATTTTTTATGATAGAAAGCGAAGAGCTTTTTCAATTCTTCAACTTTCTCCTCAGAAAGGGTTGGATCAATATGATTGAAATTAAATAAACTATCTTGCATTTTTATTGCAAGAAAAAAAGTTTCTTCATGGTTTCTATGAACGATAGAATCTGTTCCTTTATTTCTTTCAGTTTTTGTGTGTCTATTTTGATTTCAAAGGCCATTTTTTAGACCTCAAACAATAAACAAACTCTATAATTAAATTTATTAGAACTTCCTCCAATAAAGGGCCTGATTTGTATAACATCCCACTCATTCAATGAGAGATCAGTCTGTATTTTTTGTTTTCTTCCACTTGTGGTTGATGTGAAATTTCTTTTCATAATTTCAACTGTAATGGGCGGATAAAATTTTTGGTTTTTATTCAAATTTTCAGCAAAAACTGCCTTTAATTTACACTTAATAGGAATGATTAAATCATCATCATCCCCATTAAATTTGATATATATTGCTGGATCATTCATAAATCCACTCAAGAAAAAAGATGATTTATTGCCAATCAACTGATGACCATTCATATCCAAATTAGTTTGCATGACCATCTTTTGATTTTCGAAAATGAAAGGCCAATCATAAACATCAGTAGGAACATCGTCATGAGAACCCTTGATCCCATATATGATCAACTTTGCGGGTCCTTCTGCAGCTGATTCGGCAGTTCCTTGCCATTTCAGATCCAGATATATATACTCAGGTGGAGAAATTTGCCATTTATGCATGTGGACGATGGATCTAGAATAATTCGACAACTGCGTTGTTGTTTGTTGATTAATATTCAGGCTTGTGCTCACGACGTTAACACTCACAGAGTTCATTGAAGCCGGAAAGAATTCAATGCAAATAGTATATTCTCCCTCTGGCAATTTATACATATTGAATCCAAGTCTCCCAGAGTATAGATTACTGTCGTCTTTGGATATTGTTAAATCATATGCCTTCTTGTTGAATAAATGCGGAGAACTTGAAAAATCATTGATTCCAGTTGCTGTGATATCATACTCAGAGCTGGATTCATCAATGTCTTCCATCAGATACCGGAATTCATCTTTCGGGCGAGCGTTTGACGCGATATGCGAGTCATCAACGTATTTTTTGAGCTTATTTTATAATTCTATCGTGTGGACTACCACATTTCCTATCTTGAGATTAAGTTCGCTATTAACACTATCCACATAAGATTTTGGCGCGGGTTGATGTTCAAGAGTTGGCGCTGCAATATTATTGATTTGTTGTGAATTCATATCCAGGTTTCCAGTCATTGTTCCACCTTCCAACGAAAGCTTTTTAGCGACTTCATCGTCCACATATCTTTTGTTTGCGCCTTGGTCGGCAACGGTTGGGTCTTTCACATTGAAAATGGTGTGATTTCCCATATCCAAACTAGTCTCCATTGGAAACGTCTCTTTGCGGGATACGAAGATATTCTTGACGTCATTATAAGAAACAAGATTGTTATAATGTGCCCCTAAATCATGCCATGTTTGTTGCTTTGAGTTTTCCACGTTGAAACGTCCTTTCAAATCAATATCTTAAGTCACTTCATGAGTATGAGCCGGAGCATCAGGGTGGAATTTTTTCAGAGTGATCATATTCACCGCTGACAAATCATTGTCTTCATCCGTGTCTAGATTTGTGATCAGTTTTCTGTTCATTTTTATTTCCCCGGGGTTAATGAGGTTTTGCCCTCGAAGGTCAAGATCCCCAGTCATATGTGAGGAACCATCCACCTGAAGTGAATCTGCCTTCAGTTGAATTGCAAGAACATCAGCTTGATGCTTTGTGATTGCATCGTTATTCGCTGTTCCTTCAGCGACATTGGTTAATTTTTTTGTTTTGCATATCATAATTCCCTGAAGATGTCAGCTTGAAACCAACGCCTGGCAACCCATCTTTTCCATCTTTGCCCGCGTTTGACGCACGGGTGCTTGTTTTATCAGATAACATTCCATTTAAATAGCTCATTTTAAATTCTTTCATCAAAGTTTTTAGAAATGAATTTCCTCGGCTTATCAATATACAGGAAAGAATAGGGGTCTTTGGTTGCAGTGACATAGTCTTCTTTGCTGATATTATTCTCTCTGCAGAGCATAGAAATTTCATTGTTGCTGGGGAATTCATAAATGCAAAAATGCGAACAATTCAAACGGATATCTTTGGGTGTTTTATAATAACTCTGCGAGAGATAAATAACAGAGCAATTCTTATGTCAGCCCCGGATAAAATAATCAATCAATGGCTTTTGATTCTTTTCGCAAACAAAATCGTCAAATATAACTATTTTTTGATTGTCATCTGTCAATTCAGAAACTGGGAGGATTTCATCTGGGGATGCTTCCACGACGTCATACCCAGCTTCTTTGCTGATTGGACGGAATGTTTTCAACAGATGCTGATATTTTGATTGGTCAAGAATTTTCGCATAGAGATAGATCTTATCATAATACAACAGCCGAAAAATCATATCCAGAAGAACATTTGTTTTCCCCGACCCAGAAGGACCGCAGATAAGCATTCGGAAATTTTGATTTGGCATGAAAGGATGCAGTTGTCGAAAATTGGTTATGTGATCATTGAAATCATAATTTGGAATCTTCATTTTATTATGTAGTACATCTTGTTCTACATCCCAAATTATATATGATTGATATAAAATGAGTTTATTGAAATGGCAACAAATTGCAAAAAGCAAATCTGCTTTGGGTAAAAAAAATAATTTCGTTCATGATCGCATCACCCAGAAAAAGTTGGGTGAAGAGACAAGTCAAACTGGGTATGAAAAAGTATTTAAACCCATAACATCGAAATTAGATGATGTTATTACAGCGAATTTGAAGTCGAAGTTCTATAAAGTTACGCCAAGGAAAGCGGTTAGAGAAAAAATTAAACCAGGTATAGATTATCTTCCGGAAGTTAATCACTTATTATTCACAGTTATATCCTGATTTAATAGCTTTAATAGCTTCAATTTGAGATAACACTTAATAATATCCTGATTTATTCCCTGGATATGCTCTGGATACAGAAGACGAAGGAGATGATGAAGACGAAGAAGACGAAGAAGACGAAGAAAAGGAGGAAAATAAATTTTATAGTAGAAAGAATCTCTTACTGCATCAGCAAAATTTACCAACTTATCAAGAAATGGATGAAAAATTAAATGCCCCAGGTTTATCTGTAAGACAGAAAAAAGGACTTATTAACAAATACAGCGGATGGGCAAACCATAGAAAAAATCAACTGAAAGGGTATAAGGCAAATATCACAAAAGACTTCAATCGAGGTAAAATAGATGAAGGGGTTAAAGACCTATTGCATAAAAAGATAGATCGATATTTTCAAGTTATAAATGACTTCCTCTATCATTATAATAAGAAGAAAGAAACATTTCAAGGCTCGGGAGTCAAGACCCGAAAAAAGGGTGGATCCATCCGTTTTTTCACCAATCCAAAAGAACTTCTCCAGAAACTTGAAGTCATCGTTGGCTCCATCCTTGCTGGAAATACAAACCTGGACATAAGAAATACTGGACTTACAATTCTCGACGTTCTTCTGAAAGAAGCATTGATAAATAAAGCCCAGTATGAGAAGATTTATAAAAACTATTTCAAACTATAAAATGCAGATTGAGAGAGAGATTGTTTTATCTTCATACTCCGTTAAGAACGGCCGCAACAAACCAGAAAATTTCACAACAAAATTCAATAAACCAATTGTTTTGGACCGAAATGCACAATATGTTGTTGGGCTTAACAGAATTATCAATATGAGTTTTACGTGGTATAACATCAACACTGGATATAATAATCAGCTGATCAGGTTCAGCTCTGACGGCGGGAAAACATTTTCCGATATCACCTTCCCTGCTGGAGTTTGGGAGTATAAAGAGATGAATGAGTTTATTCACAGTGTCACAGGCGCCGTCCCTGAGGAAAAGGATAAATTCCCAATCAACTTGGTTTTTAATCCCACAACCTTCAGAGTAACAATAACACTAGATGAAAATTATCAACTCGATCTATCCCAAAGTAATTTTAACGAACTCATTGGCTTTGACAAAAAGATTCTGAAGGATAAAGTTAATATTGGCCCCAGAGTGCCAAATTTGAGTCAAGATACTGATATGTTGAACGTTCATTGTGATCTGACAAGTGATTCGCTTGTTGATGGAGAAGATACTGATATCATTTATTCCTTTTCAACATCTGTTCTGCGGGCATCATGGAGTTTTACTCTTGAACCCATGAGAGTGATGTTCAGTCCTGTGAATAAAAACACAATAAGCTCCATTCGAATTTATATCACTGATGGAAAACGCAGATTGGTCAACCTGAATGGAGCTGATACAGCATTCTCATTAATATTGAAAAAGGTAATAAAATGAAAAGTTATGAATTCACGCGTTATTATAACCCCAAATTAGGGCGGTTTGTTTTCCAACACAAAGGGACAGGTTCGATTGTTGATAATATTTTTAAACCAATGAGAGCTGTAGCCTCAGCAGTTTTCAAGAAATTCGCAAAACGCGTTGCGAAAAAAGCATTGGAATCAGGAATTTCTCACGCTGGAGATAAAATAGGCAAAAAAATAGTAGAAAAATCTGGTGATCTGATAATGAAAAAACTGGGAAATATGAGAAAGGGAAAGCCTCCCAGTTTAAAACAACCAACGCGGTGGTCAAGCTCAATCCCTGCCGCTTCACGATCACGTAACGGAGAGAGCTCCTCCAGAGAGAGTGCTGATGATATATTGAACAGATTAATTTCTGGACAAGGAATAAGATTTCGAAAAAGAAAATAAAATAATATAAAATGGCTTTTCGATCGAATGAATATTTACAAAGAAATGAATTAGTGCGCTTCCAGTTAGATGATGTAATCAGAGCTCCAGCTAATGCTCAACACCAACAGAAAGATGGTTATAAATTCACAATTAATGATAGATCGGCATTTTACGATTGGTACAATGCTTATTTTGAAGTGCAATTTCAACTCCAGAAATTAGCAGACGGCGCTGGATATGCAGCAGCCGATAGAATAACCGTTATAAACGGTGCTCATTCCCTGATTAAGCACATGACGATTAAATCTGCAGGAAAGATTGTTTATGATACTGATAATCTGCATAAAGTCTGTTTCACTAAAAATTTGTTGGAATACTCCGATGACTTCAGCAGATCAGTAGCCAAGAATAGTTTCTGGTATTTGGATACTAATGCAACAACAGCTGATGCTAATAGAGGATTTGAAGCTCGCAGGATACAATCTCAAGCAGTGCAAAACAATGGAAACGGTGGTGCAAAGAACATTAATACGATTATTCCCCTGAATCGTTTTTCCTTTTTCGAAGAGTTGGAAGATAAGATGCTTGTGCCCATGCAGCTTCAATTTGAGATAACACTTAATAATGATGGGGAATTAATTCATATGGCTAATGGCGTTGATGCTGGTAGAGTTGTTGTGAATAGGTTTTTGCTTTGGGTTCCCAGACTGACACCCAAAGATTCTCTTTATGACAAATTTGTTAGTTCATTCCTGAAAGAAACACAATGGAAATATTTAAAAGAAAATGTATGCAGAATCATATCCTACGCAGTCATCAGGATTTTTCCAGATTTCTCCATCCATTGACAATGTGAGGCATATTTTCATTTATTTGAAAAGAACAGACCCACCCAATAATGATCCTGCAGAAGATAGCCCTTATCTTATGGATACTTTCAAGCTGAATGAGGCAGATAATAACTCATCCTTGTTGAACTGTCGATTAGAGTATGGAAATGGGGTTTTTTACCCGGAAACAGAGAACGACAGTGAATCAAAAGTAAGAATATTCCAGGATGTCATGGCTTATGCAATGAGGAAAAATGACTACAACACTGGAACACAGCTGAATCGGGCTAATTTCAAGTCTATTTATCCGCTAATTTATTTCGATTTAACTTATCAAACTGAAAAACCGACAAGAGATCCCAAGCAGTTGATATTCAGGTATAGATTGAATGCAGATGCAGCTGCCAACTTTAATGTACATGCGATAGTTCTCTATGAAGAAACGGTGAAAATTGATAAAATTGGAAATGAATTGGTTATCGTATAATTTAAAAAAACATATGTTATCATTTAAAATGACAACATAAAGTAAATTTATACGAAGGGCAAAAAGGAAACCTTGCAAGAGCATATAAAACAAACAGCCCGATCACGCTTAGATTAAATTCAAATCAAACAAGAGGAAATGATGAATTGATGCTTACAGCCAATCAAATTAAAAGACTCAACAAAGCGGCATCCCTTGGAAATGGAGTTGTGATCAAAATATCGAAAACACAAATAAGAAAAGTGATGAGGCAAGGTGGTAGTTTATTTTCTGCTGTTATTCCGTTAGTGAAAACATTAGGACCCACCCTGGCTAAAACACTTGGATTATCAGCATTGGCTGGTTTAGCGAGTGAAGTTGCAAGTCAAGTTGTTAAAAAGATAAGCGGGAGCGGGCAAACGGGGGGGTTTCTCATCCCGCAAGATAAAATTCAGAAACTGATTGCCTATAAACATTTGCTGACAGATAAACAGAAAAAAGAAATTCTGAATGCTCTTCAATCAGGAGGTAGATTAGTGATAAATCCAACACCAAAACAATCAGGTGGAGCATTGGGTACTATATTAGCAAGTATTGGTATTCCTCTGGCTCTTGACATGGTTAAAAACTTGTTTGGAAAAGGAAAAGGTCGCGGAGCACCACGTGTAGGCCGGCCAAAAGGAAAAGGCGCGCCAAGATTGGGAGCCCCTTGGGAACCACCACCCCCATTTATTGGCAACTGGAGACGAAACACTGTTGGGATAGGTAGAAAAAAAATCAAAAAAAGGAGCGAAGCGACCGCGCCAACAAGGAGACGGACTTCTGTTAGGGCCAAACAGTCCACTCAACAGCATTCCTCTTCTCGGAGCAATATTCTGAGGCCCAAATTCAAAAACAAACCGCTGAACAATGTTGATCTGTTGAACTGGATTACATATCTTAGAATTCCAAATTTCAAAGGGATACATGCAAGGGATGAATATATGCCAAGCAAACATAGTCCATGCATCTTGAATCTTGATTCGCTTAAAAATGCAGGAACTCATTGGGTTTGCTGCGTTCCCGGTCGCTTCGCTCCAGCACATGATAGGAAATTGACGTGGTATTTCGATAGTTTTGGGATGGGTTATCCCCAAGAATTTACAAGTGATGGGAAATTCATACTTTACAACACAACTCAGTATCAAAACATAAACAGTGTCCTTTGCGGGTATTATTGCCTTTATTTCCTTCATCAATGGTCACTCGGAAAAGATTATTATGATATCCTGAAGCCTTTGAGTCCAACTGATACCATGTTCAATGAGAAATTCATAAAAGAACATTTCGATTAAAAATGGAAACATATTGCATTAAAGAGAAACGAAAAACTGGCTGCGTGGAGCCAACCGGTTATATGACTGCAAAAAATGGGAGACAGATGTGGTTTTGCCATTGCGCTTCATGCGGAATAAAAAAGACAAGATTTGTTAAGGCGGGAAACTAATTCAGCCCGCCTCGGGGGCGGGCTACAGCGGAGCTGGTTTTTTCGATATAGCCGATAGCCATTCACTCGGCGAAATGGCTTTAAAAGGAAGTGTTAAAGGATTATATAATCTTGGCCGTATTGGATTAAGTAAAGCGGTTAAATCAGATTTTGCCAAACAAAAGATTAAAAATACTGTGAGCAAATATCTTGATCAAGGTTTGGATGCATTCACCAAAGATCTTTCAAAGAAATTAGATCCCTTATCCGGTCGCGGGGTTGACGTTCATAAATTAATTGGGAAACTGCCAAGACCAAAGAAAGGTTTCACCATCCCAGGGCATAACTATACAGGCCCTTATAACCCACTAGATAAACAGGTCAGATTCGATGAAAACACTGGAGAGATCCTCGAAATTTATCAGCAACCCACGGGAAAAACAGATGCAGTTGCTATGCAGCATGACGTGGATTATTCAGTCTGCGCAAAGAAAGCGGATCCACGTCAGTGTAAAAACAAAGCAGATAGAAAGATGGTTGCCGCTTTAGACGCGATTCCATGGAATCAACGACAGTGGGGTCATGCTTTAGCTAGAAATGTAATCGATGGAAAACAAAAACTTGGATTAGGAGC
This sequence comes from Cladopsammia gracilis, assembly GCA_022457155.1. NCBI lineage: Eukaryota > Metazoa > Cnidaria > Anthozoa > Scleractinia > Dendrophylliidae > Cladopsammia > Cladopsammia gracilis. The sequence goes on from JAJGOT010000547.1 coordinate 38,685, forward strand.
GCCAAAAAACGGCAGAAGGTTTCGAGTATAGATTGGGCTCGAAGCCTGAGCGATGAATTACATAAACCAATCATACGGCACTTTCCAAAACGAAGAGTCATTGCCTATGGAGTTGACAACATCTGGGCGGCAGATTTAGTCGAGATGGGGAAATATTCTAAGTGGAATAAAGGAATCAAATATCTCCTGATGGTGATCGATGTCTTCTCAAAATATGGTTGGATTCGACCCTTGAAAGATAAAAAAGGACAGTCAGTTACTGATGCCTTTAAAGATATATTTAGCGCAAAGCAAAAACCGAAAATGTTATGGACTGATAAGGGAAGTGAGTTTTTCAACAGAACAATGAAAGATCTCCTGGATAACAATGGGATAACTTTATATACAACGGAAAATGAAGAAAAATCATCTGTTGCCGAACGTTGGAACAAGACGATGAAAGAAAAACTCTTTAAGATGTTTAGCGCTAACAATAATACAGTGTATTTCGATAAACTTGACAAGTTAGTGGATCAATATAATCATCGTTTTCATTCGAGCATTCGGATGACTCCCGCAGAGGCGAGCAAACAGAAAAATGAGAAAAAGGTTTTCGCTAATTTATACGGAGACCTGATTTATGCTAAATGCAACCCGGCAAAATTCAAGGTTGGCGACAGAGTTAGAATATCAAAATATAAGCGAAAGATATTCGACAAAGGTTTCACGCCGAACTAGACAGAAGAGATATTTGTGATTGACGAAATATTAAACACAAATCCTGTAACGTATAGATTAGTCGATCTGCTGGGAGAAAAAATAACTGGATCGTTTTATGAAGCTGAATTACAGCCTACTACGCCGGATGTTTTCCGCATTGAAAAGGTTATTCGCCGTGACCAGAAGAAAAAGAAAGCATTCGTTACATGGAAAGGCTATTCTGACAAATTCAATTCATGGATACCGCTGAGTGATGTGGAAAAACTATCTTAGCCTTTCCTTATCGGCAGTAGATATAAAACGATGATTCTGCGCTAAAACACAAAAACCCAAAGCCCCCTGCAATAAAAAATCCAAGAGTAAACTCATAGGAAGCGAACCCCTTAGAACTAACTCAGTGAAACCCCTGAATTCAAATAACGCAAAGCTAGCAACGAGGCGCCAGCAAAGGCTAGCTCTAGTTAATTTTCAGGGATAATAACATAACACACAAAAGTGTCATTTTTTGAGACCCGCTAAATTTCAAGGGAATAAAATAACACTTTTTGTGTTATTTGTGTGGTTTTCTAAGACCCGCTAATTTTTAAACGATAATTTATTTGATTTTCAAATGAAAATAGCATTTTAGCGATAAATTTAGCGGTAGTTAATTTTTTTCTGATTTTTAGCGGTAAAATTTAGCAGATGGGATGTTGTTTTTGAGGTTTTCTCAAAATTTCTCAGGGCAGGGGGCTTTGGGTTTTTGAGTTTTGGCGCAGAATCATCGTTTTATATCTACTTCCATAAATTATCAACAGCTACCTCTCAAAACAAAACTTACAAATATTGCAGATTGGTCAGTTCGAAGAATACTCTTTCCGGCAGCTCCACTATTTCATTGTCCTGAAGAAGTAGTATAGGGCGCATGAAATTAACCCCTTTTTTGCGGTGGAATCTCATTAATTTGCGGTGGAATACATTAACGTCTTCAGCTATTATTCTCATGAATAAAATGCTGTGGAATATCATTAATTTGCGGTGGAATAAATTAATGTGAAGTGGAATACATAAACGTGAGGTGGAATCTCATTAACGCCTTATGTGGAGGTGATGTACACTTGTATCACCTTATTTGGTAATAATGCACACTTGTATCACCTTATTTGGTAATGACAGACATTTTCAATGACGCTTTAAGCGGTGATAGTTGGTGTAACCAGTTTGACAGGGTTCCTTCAGGTTTCACAATCTATTGTTTGGTAAGCATAAAAGCTCTCGCACTGTCCACCGTATCATTCACAAATTGTGAGTAGTTCAGTTAAGTCATGGCGTTCAACCAGTTCAACACTTTGGAAGAGTTTGAAAATTGTATCTGGCACAACAAGATTCCAAGTGATCAAAGGAAGGAAAAAGTGGGTTTAACGAGTACGAAAATGGATAAATTTTTGGAGCAAAACATGGAAACGAGGCAAAGTGCAGCGGAGCGAAAAAAATTTAAGAAATCAAAACTGCCGTTCTACTTGATCGCGTGTATAAATTATATTCGAGGGATTAACGTTGCATAAAAACATGGCATAGAGTGTGTCCAGGCTTGTTATGTTGTTCCATTGATCGTTTTTGTTATTCCAACTGAACAAAAACTGTTTGCAACGTGAAATGTATGTCGCCTCCTCCGCCTCCTCCTCCTCCTCCTCCTCAAGGATCTGCAGGCTAAGAGAAAGTATTTGTGGATTACAATGAAATTCCATTTTTGCGCTACTTGTGATCAGTTTTTATGGATTTATTTTATTAACATTTCAAGCAATCCACATATACTTTCTCTTAGGTTTAGCTTAAAATGACTTGGACAAAAAGGACAAAACAAGGACACTAGGGACAGTTTAAGGTCAATAATGACAAAACGAGGACTATCAGGACAAAAAGAGACAAACGGGACATATCAAGTCTTAATGCCTTTCCGTCCGAGGTCTCCAAACACGCCTAGACTTGTTAACCTCCACGCGTGAAACACGCCTCGTGTACTCCACGCAAGGTGTTAGGGTAAAAAACATATGCGTGATAAAGTGCCCTTTTGGCCCTTTTGTCCCTTTTGGCCCTCGAAATAGACATAAATTTCACGTTGCAAACAGTTTTTGTTCAGTTGGAATAACAAGAACGATCAATGGAACAGCATAACAAGCCTGGACACACTCTATGCCATGTTTTCATGCAACCTATTTACATGTCGTTAATCCCTCGAATATAATTTATACACGCGATCAAGTGGACTTGCACTTTGCCTCGTTTCCATGTTTTGCTCCAAAAATGTATCCATTTTCGTACTCGTTAAACCCACTTTTTCCTTCCTTTGATCACTTGGAATCTTGTTGTGCCAGATACAATTTTCAAACTCTTCCAAAGTGTTGAACTGGTTGAACGCCATGACTTAACTGAACTACTCACAATTTGTGAATGATACGGTGGGCAGTGCGAGAGCTTTTATGCTTACCAAACAATAGATTGTGAAACCTAAAGGAACCCTGTCAAACTGGTTACACCAACTATCACCGCTTATAGCGTCATTGAAAATGTCTGTCATTACCAAATAAGGTGATACAAGTGTGCATTATTACCAAATAAGGTGATACAAGTGTACATCACCTCCACATAAGGCGTTAATGAGATTCCACCTCATGTTAATGTCTTCCACTTCACATTAATTTATTCCACCGCAAATTAATAATATTCCACAGCATTTTATTCATGAGAATAATAGCTGAAGACGTTCATGTATTCCACCGCAAAAAAGGGGTTAATTTCATGCGCCCTATACTACTAGTGTTCTTATTTAAAATCACTCAAAGAAAAGTAGTGGAACGACATTCGAATTAGCACAGTAGAAGCGCCGTTTGCACTGATCGAGTTCTCTTTTGGCACGGCTCGGATAAGCCGGTCGCGACACGGCAAACGTTTTCATTGTGAACATAAAATAAATATACCAGAGTCGTGTTTAAGTTTTACCCGTGCTTGGACCAGGTCGTGAGGTACATAGCACGGGTAAGAAAGGTCACGGTGCCGTTATTTAGGAAATTTCAGTTTAAATTATGTTCGAATTGCCGTGATCTTTTCGCCCAGCATGTTGTGAAAAACAGTCAAATTTCTTGGCGGCCGCCCGTCAAGTAACAGTTAAAATTGAAAGAAAGATTAAACTTGATAAGAGAAAAATATTTTGTTCTTGTAGACTCTGAAAGAGGAAACATACGTTTTGATAGCAATTTTCATCACTATCAGCGTTATGATTTTCCTCCTGCTGCATCTGACAAAGAGCCAAGGCTCCAATTCGATGAAAAGAAAATAGCACGGATACTAGAAAAAGTATTGCTGAGCCGTGCCAAAATGTTCAAGTATAACAGGACTCATTTCACTCGACGTTTGTGTCACGGTTGGAATTATTGATTGGGCTGGCTTGTCGCCAAGCCTGCCCAATATATAAAATGGACGCTGTTTCGTAGTCACTTATTGACACGCCGGGGGGGGGGGGGGGGGTCCGCCATATGAAAATGACGGGGTGTCCTTTTAGAATTTCGTTAGATGGGCATGGTTAGGTTGAAAAGAAGTTTTATCGTTAAGAGCAACTAATTGTAAATGTTATGTGGAAGTACCCCCCGGATTTTGGAGATTTGAGAGTAGATAAGGTAATATTTATTTATTTATTTATTTATTTATTTATCCTGGGGCATCCAATTTAAATGGAGCCCTGACACAACACAAAACCAAACACACCTATGTGGTGTAGGAGAAGTAAATGGGGATGTGCGTAGGCTAATAAATTGATTAAAAGGTTGTTTGTGTAAAGGGTATTCGTTTATAGCGATGTGGGAGGAAAGCGTGAAGGGTGAATTGTCTTGTGAGCGTTTAAAGAGGTTTTAAAAGACACTGACCTATTTCTAGTAGCTGGTATTGATAGATTAAAATGAATGAATGAATGACATAGCGAGAATCCGGCCTGAAGTGATTTTTACGGCCTGCATTGAACGAAACAAAGTACGCCTAAAAGGAGCCATTCTCGGTCTGGTCTCAGCGATAATCTAGCCTGTAACAGGCGTTATTGGGGGAGCTCAAGCGGGTTTTGGGGCGCGAGCGCGAAGCTCGAGAACAAAGAGGTCTCGATTCTATTCTGCAGAGAAGAGAGTTTCTACACTAGATAGAGCAGCCTAAATTAGTGCAAAACTTTCTGCTTTGTAATACATGCAGAATTTGGGTAAGTATTCCCTCAAATTGATCATTTGCAATCTGATATTTCAACGAATTATGCTGATGGGGCCATTTCCAATAACCAAGGGTAGACATCTGCCGTTTGGGTTCTCTAGTCTGTTGTGAAAAAAGGATGGTTTATTTGATAACATAACGCCCCGAAGAGTGAGAAGAGAGAATTTGAGGTGAGCAGTTACATTGTACATGGAACATTAATGAAACGTGATTTTCTTCTATCGTTCATTGTTCTTTCAGTGATAAGATTTGCTGCTAAAAGCATAATCAATTTTGAATGACACAGGCTGGAAAACTTGAATTTTAATTAAATGAGAAATAGAACATTGACCGAGGTCATGTCAAGGATGCTTATATTAGTATTTGTTTTACACAGGAAAAAATGAAGTGCATTTATTGAGATAACTTGTAATGCATTTGTTAAAGAGGTTATGGCTTACATGTTATAAGCTTATTAGTATTTTGTGAAAGAAGGGGTACGTGACTCAGACAGAGTTTGCTGTCAGCTCAAAGGCTTTGTATGAGCGTGACCCGGGGGGAGGGGGGTACTCCCTTATATGACCTATACGGGGACGTGCCGCTGGACAGGGTATGGTTTTTGGCATTTTTGTCCTGAACAGGGTATATAATTTAACGCGAGTCTGTCCTAAACAGGGTATGGTTCCAGTTAACGTAGCGCTTGTGGTGACTTCCCTTGTCGTGATTAGCATATTCATGCGAAGGTGAAGTCGTTTTCGTTTCAGATCCGTCTACTATTTTTTTAAAGCTCAGATTAATAACCATGCACGAGTCGTGTCCTAGACAGGGTCCTAAAATAGAGGGTGTTGTTCTACACAGGGTAGGTATTTTCGTTTCTTTTTTGTCCTACACAGGGTCAGGGTCTCAGACCCTCAGCGGCACCCCTATACCCAAATATTGGTCAAGTACCCCCCCCCGGGAGCGTGATGTGTTTTGGATATGAAAAATCGGTGAAATCAGCGGTAAACGTGATTTGAACGTTTTGTGGGCTTCAAATACAATAAATACACGGCAATGTTACATTAAGAAGTGAAAAACTGATTCAAGAAATGTAAATTTTGACTTATTAAAATTCAACAAATTATGTGACGAGGCTGCACGGTGGAATCCGATCATCGGACTTCCAATCTATTAGCCCTCAAGCGATAAGAAAACATTTCATGACTTGTGCCCAGAGGTTGCCTGTGAACAGGCTCTCTGGTGGGATATAGGGCGAAAAAAAAGTTTTCCCGCGGCTCGCTTCGCTCGCCGACTTTTCCTCGCGAGTTTTCTTTTCGCCGCTATTTACTTTCGTCATACCCCCACAAGGAGGCCTGTTCACAGGCTAGTCCAGAGGCAAAGAGAAAAGTTTTTTTTTTGTATTCTTCTTATATGACTAAGATGTTCTTCTAGGTCTGAGATGGGGTCTTAGTTTTGCTCACTAAGTCTGAGATGGGGTATACTTTTTCCGTTCAATTTTCGAATTAAGTGTTTTGTCATTGTACATTTTTCATCTGGAACCGTGCCTGTAGAAGTCGATTCAATGAGCGTGTATGGGTTTGACGCCTAATTCTGTCAATTTGTGTAAACAAACCCCTTTTTTGTATAAAGAGCCTTTTACCAAATTTAACTGTTTGGTCGGAGATGGGGTAGCGAAAATAGAAATTTTTGGTCTGAGATGGGGTAGAGGTTCTTAGGTCCCAGCGAAACACCCCCATCTAAAACATTGCGGAGTACCCCTCTCCCCCCCCCCCCCCCCCCCCCCCCCAGGGCTAAACAAACGCCAACGTCTGATACCGGATGAATATTTTTTAGATAAATCTTAAACTTAAAGGGAGACTACTTTGTAAAAGCCTGCAAGGGTTTGTTTAGTCTTCCTCCCAATTTTTATCTCCTGTAAGTTAATGTTTAACTTACAGGAGTTTATGTGGGCTAACATGCATTCTTTATGCATTTTTGTTAGCCAAAAAATGCGTTAGATACTATTAATAGACTTTTTAGTGAATTTGTGGGGACATTCTTGCCATTTCTTGTTAGCACATTTTTGTTAGATATTATGATAAGAACACAAGAGTCGAGTAGCATATTTTTTGAAAGCGCTACGAAATTAGGAGCGCTGTGCAGCGCCTCAAAAGCGCTTCAAAATAGCTTTACAGCGAAAATGCAGCCGATATGCAGCGTTTTAGAAGCCATGCAGCAGCTTAAGTCAAGTTGAAGCGGGCTGCAAAAACGCTGTGTAGCTCTTGGAAGCCCTCCGCAGCGGTTGTGCAGTGTTTGGTAACTGTTTGCTAGGTCATAAAAAGCTGTCAAGTAGCTGCTGCACGACACTGCAGATCTAAAATCCATAATTAACTTTCTTCGCGGAGACGACTGAATCACCTCTGCATGACAATATCATAAAAGTCTCAAATTATTTGATACAAATATCACGCGTGATCAGCGTTCTCATGTAGCAAGCTTTCAGTCAGTAATACACCACTGAATATTTCGCTGATAACTGGTTTCAAGTGAACAGTTTCTCCAATTAACTGCAGATCAGAATACCTTATTGTTACGTTACTAATTTTCCTGGTCACTTCGCACCATGGTTTTGCGAGACTTTCAATATTCTTGCGATTTGGCAACCTTCCTTGGTTTGCGGGATTTCGAATCCACTGAAAAATGTTCCTGCATCTTTATTTTGTCTGGCATCAAAACTTAGTTTAAATTAAGAAACTTTTTTTTAAAATAAAAGGACCGAGACAAAAGGTTGAAACTGAATGAAGTGAACCCGCGCGGTGTAAAGTTTACATAAGATAAGATCAGAGTACGTGATCGATCAGCATGGCAGCTTGAACGCAACCGTTTTCCGACTTTAGATACAAAGTATTATTTTTTGACACTCAGTATTTACCATATCTGTAGGTTATTATTTAACTATTTCCGTCAAATTCTTTTTATTCTAGCCCATAAAAAAGAAAAATCTACCACCCCGGGATCGGGAACTGAGGTCACAAATGTTTTGACACATGATTTGGCCGTAGAATGCTGCGGCGCTGTAGATCGTTAATTTTACTGTATTTTAGCGGTCATTTGAAAATATGTTGTTCTTTCCCTTTTTCGTCGCAAATGGTTTAATAGAATATCAAGACATGAAGAACTGAAGTTTCTGAAATGGGCAGAAGCAAACAGTTTACACTCTACAAAAGTGCATAAATGTGTGTTATACTTATCGCAAGCAAGAAACTGTACGTGGCAGACCGGCCGCATGTACGTCTACAAAATGGTCACAATAATTTATATTGCCCTGTATGCACGGTCTTCTGTGTTTCCGAATGGTACAAGTCTGAGCTTCAGCAACAAAATATCAAGTTGAATTGCGAATTTAACGTTTGGTGGAACGTGAAGTATTTTCAAAGTTTACGGACTAGCTAGCCTTCAACAGGAGAATTGGAAGGCCGGTTTTAAAGTGAAATCTGACTTCGGTTCGCTCGATCCTACGTTTACGGTTTGTACATCGACGGTAAGATATTTTTTTCTTGATTATGTTTGCTTTTATGCCCGAAAAAGGTTGTTTAGTAGATATTTATATGGAATGAATGAGATTCCTCAGTTCGCGTAGCTGAATAAACATCGCTCACAAGAAGCGCTTCGAAAAACTAAACGAACTTTTAATATTGTGGACCAACAAAAGTGAAGAATAACATCGAAAATTGTCGAAAGTTTTGGACTCCCGTACGAAGGGCGAATCGAAGTTGGCCGTACGGGAGTATTCTTTGACGCGAAAAATTTCTAAGTGTCACGAAATGAGTCGTTCGCGTAGTGTACAGAGACTCAGCAAATTAGTCTGAGCCAAATCAACATCGCTTACCAGAAGCGCTTCGCAAAACTAAACGAACATTTAATATTGTGGACCAAAAAAAGTGAAGAATAACATCGAAATGGACTCCCGTATGAATAGCAAATCGAAGTCCGCGTACGTGCGCCGTACGAATAGCTTAACTGCGTTTTTCTTTTGCCGTGAAGTTATTTCTTTTTGCCGTGAGGTTTTCTTTTTTGCCGTGAAGTTATTTCTTTTGCCGTGAGCGTTTTTCTTTTGCCGTGAAGTTATTTCTTTTGCCGCCGATCTTTTTCTTTTGCCGTGACAGTTGTGGGCCACCGTTCTGTTTATCGCTGCTGAACGGCTTCACAGCGCTACGCGAAACAGCGCTTTTTGCGACTGCTGCAGCCCAGCTCTTTTGAAGCTCTTTAATGCAGCGCTTCTTGAAGTCATTCTTCAGCGCTGTAGCAGCGCTGCTCATTTTGTACGGGCGGTTTAGCGAGCGCACGTTTGTGGCCTGACAAAGCGATATATTCATACCTTGATGATCTAAGATTTTAGAGAACGTTAGAAGAGAGAGCAATTTATTTGGCCGCATTTTATCAAAAATTCAAGCTCTCGTTATTTTGTTTATTCTGAATTAGAGTGATTCATTTGGGCGCACGTTTGTGGCCTCACAAAGCCATATATTAGCTTGATTTAGTGAAATAAGACTTCAGACAACGTTCCAAGAGATAGAGAGCAATTTATTTGGCTGTATTTTATCAAAAATTCAAGAGTTCTTGAGACATCCTTTTAACCAAAACCGCTTATCTCAATAAAGGTTAATAAACAGGTCGATTTTAATTAAATGCGTCATAAAAAAAGCAAGATATATTTCTAGAATTTCTATATAAAATAAAGTAGATATTTTCAAACGAAATGAAAAGAAATGTAATTGTGAAATATAGATTTGGGTTATTAGAATTTTGAGTTTTTAAGTTTAGGTATTAGTACAAAACGCGTTTTTATAGGAAAATATAACATGTTATAATCATGATATTTTTAGAAAATAAGTATGTGATATCAAAGATGAAATCTGAAAACCTAAGGAAAGAAGCGGACGCATTTTGCCTGTTTACACGATCGCTGTTTTGAAAAATGCCCCGGCATTCAGTTAGGTAACATTCCTACTGTTTAATTCTCTTCTGCATAGCAATGATTTCTGCGGCCTACGATTATGGCAGTTTTCATGTTTTAAGCAAAACATATATTTTTCTTACTATTGATAGTTTTGATTCTTAAACCACTCAAACAAAAGACCCTTAAGACTAGCAACATATCATCACTATTTTATTTGCAGACAAGCATATCCATCAAGATCTGGGGGGGGAGGGTACTAGTTGCTGGCCAATATTTAGTGTGAAGGTGAAAGTTGCATGAAGGCCAACTTGAAGGGGCGGTGATTTTCAAAACTAGACAAGAGAGGAGGAGTTAGAACAGCTAGTGACAGTAGTTGAGGGTCAGTTCATCTAGGGTGATCAAGTTTAATACCATTGCTTATCACGTGGCCTGGCTAATCTTAAACCTAGGACCTAACCATAAGTTAGGTCCGGCCCTGAACTAAGCTACCCCCCACCCTAGAAATTGTTCTAACCCTAGAATCTTAACCCTAAGCCCAGGTTTGAACTATCCCTAACCCTAGCTTCCGACGGGGGGTGTCAAAAGCCCTGGTCACGTGACCTCCATTTTTCTTGTTAAGGGAACATGATTTTCACCAATAAACTCATTGTTCGCTGTGGCATGTAGGTCATTATAGGCCATTCTCTGTTTTAGTAACAATGCACGTTCACTAGCTCGGGGTTCTCATGTTTCGTGAACTTTGTAATGAAACGTTTATTTATATGTATTTACTGCTGGCATATTAGCAGCATGAAATTCGGTGGGAGTCTTTCTGGCTTTATCTGGATGGGAAATTTGGAAAAAGTATGAATATTTCCTTTATAATTATTATGTCAGATCAACTTGCAATTCCAGTACTAGGCCTTTGGAAATCGATCGGTCCGGTAGAGATCATGAATCATTTCTGTCTTTTGTGCGCTTCATTTGGCTAATATCCTTTACGATGTGTGCTTAGTATTTCCCAATCTGTTGTAAAAATGAACTGATATTGTTTATAGCATTACGTTCCAAAGAAAGGGAAGAGAGAGTTTGAGGTAAGCAATAGCATTGTTGCTGTACAGTGTGGAATCCATCTTACAACGGGTGCTTGATGAAAGTGATCAGAAAGAATTTCACAAACACTGTATGTACATGTGAATAAAAAAGTTTTATTTTATCAAGTGACATCAAGTGAGTAATCAGTAGAAAATTTCTTCTGATTCTTGTACAGTGTATATTTCAGGATTACATGTACTGATTTTGCCGGTTGGCCTTTAATCTTGGTTTGTAATTTTTGTTCATTTTAAGGCTCAAACATTTAGGTTTCAGTGACTTTTAAAGGCCGCATTTTGGTTCATTTTGGTCTGTTTTTTTTTTGGCTACGGGGCCTAGTTTTCCTTATGGATGGTTTAATATATCTGGTATTCCGTCGAACTGTGAAATGGCTTATTTCGCTTCACGATCCATTTATATACAGCAGTATAAAATGAGACAGGCAAAAGTCGTAAAAAGTATTTTTAAGAAAGCCTTTAGAATAGCTTTCTAAAGTAGGTATACATTAGATCACCCTAAGAATATATGACATGTTTGCTCGATAATATTGGTCCTTGATCATTTCAGCAGGGTTTCAAGTTGACAATAGAACTGATTAGAATTATTTTATCCGTCTATTATCCCTGCCTTCATTGTAATAGCTCTCCTGATGTATATTAGGGTTTCTTTAATTTGGCTTAGACTCGTTTGTTAGATCGGCTGAAGTTTTTATTATCGTTGTGAAAATATTACTGAGCATATCAGAAAATTTCTTAGGCCGTGATTTAGTGTCTATTTTAATAGACTTAAATAGTCTATGGCGTGCAAGACTTGTGAGAAAGTGTTTCTTCACGGATTTAGTCTAAAATCCAAGAATGAAAATGCTGTGTCTATATTGAAATCAATACTTCTTGAGGTTATTTTAGTTAATTATTATTCTGTTGTGGAGTAGTGTCTTGTGCTTGACAGAATCTTCGCAGAATATCGCCTGACCTCAACAACAGGCATTGACATTCAGTTGACTTCACTTTAATTTGAGAATATTTACAGCGTTATGCAATGTATTTTTTTTCTCTACTGCGTCTAGGTAATTATTTTCCTCCGGCCTGGTGTCGTAGAATTTAAAACATGTTTCAAAATCGCACGACATTTTTCTAAACTAAAGGACAAGGTTTGCTCTGGGACTACACAGTACATCACAAAAGGAAAGATTACATAGCTTGTATAATTAACACTGACATTTATTGATGACTTAAATTAATGGCTTAAAATTATTAGCTGAAATAGAAACTTAAAAAAAAACTTCTACAATGTCAATTTAATATTTCGACAATAAATTATTTTTGTTGAAGATATTGTTACACATAATTAAAACAACCCAAGTTTAGATAAAAATCACTAACGGAAATGGTCTCTCGACAGGAACCACCATTTAATAAAAAGACTGGTGGTCTCTTTATGTACCCCCTCTCGCCCCACCTAAAAAGATGGTGTCTTGTTCGCATAGCCCCCATTCTATCAGGAGTAGAAACTGAGAGAAAGATAAAAAAATATTCCTGTGCCGTTTTACTAGCAAAATTATGCAAGCTTCATGCAGACATAATATTAAACTCTCATCTCTGATTTTTAGGCCAAAAAATGTGTCCATTACACTCATTAGATAGGTGGTATGCTGTGTAACCCCCTATCCCTACACAGGGTGGGTCCTCGTCGAGTATACTTGTTATGACCACTTCCCTAAGAGCCACCATCTGTAAAATGATGCTGGCATTTTTCCTGCAGCAAATGACAATTGAAAGCTAGTAATTAATTGTATGAATGATAACAGTTATAGAAAACTTGTTCAATCTCTGAGTCGGACAACAAATCGAGATTTTGTTACCATGTACATGTGTTACACTCTGTTAAAAATGACGAGAATGCCATTATTTTATAAGTGGTGGTGCATGTCTAGGGAAGAACTGAAACAGTAACATATTGTTTGTTTGAGGCTCTTGTTAGATATTTTGAGAGTAAACCAGGTGGACTGATCCAGACGAGTTGAAACTACTAACATTTGCTCCAGAAACAAGACAAGAGGAGAGCATCACCATTTTCAATGACGTCCAAAAAAATTGATAAATGAGAAATTTGACTCAAGAAATCACACAGTCTAACCTAAAATCAATATTCCGACGTAATATGACAGCACTGCATGACGGGAAAAACTTACAGGAGATAGCCCAAAGGGCACTTTGATCATTTAATTATTAAAAATCTACCTTTATACGTTTATTATTATGGGAATAAACTGTTACTGTGCCGTTTATCGACACGCGTTCATTCAAGCAAAGCAAAACAAAAGGTCCTGAAGATGACAACGCGAATTTCTTTTTGAGCAAAAATCCTGTCTTTGAGTCTATATTCTGAGGGATACTGATTATATATTGTAACGTTTGGAGAGTATAATAGGCTGCAATTGGATAAATTAGAGAGCTGGCCCCTTCGAAAGCTTGCCACGCAGGCTATTGAGCCGTTAGAAACGAAGCATATAGAACCAAGCGGTAAAGTGGTCCATGGCCAAAAAAGGCAGGTTTCAATGATGGTGAAAAGAAATGATAATCTGTCCATTGCGGCTCTACTGAAAGGATGCGTTTATTAATGCTGTTTATGCGGCCGCAGGTAGCAATAGAAAAGTTTATACCCGTTGGACGAATACTCGAAAGTAAGCCGGCTTACTTTCAATTCTCGCTTCATCGGCATTCGTTCAGCCGTTTCAACAGTTCTGAAACTGCTCTGAACATCACCTTTTGATATAGCACATTTTGCGACATGTACAATACTCTCACAGTGGATCTCCTATTTTCACGTTTTATTTTATATTCCAACTTCATTTTCTCTCTGTAAAAAATGTGTTTTACAGACGAATATTTCACGACGAACGTTACAAGAATAAAAGGCGTTAATTTATGAGTACAGCTATTGATTTTAACCGCATATCCGCAACACAACAAAGGGCAAATATCAGATACATGGATGTCAGGAGTTTGTTAATTTGTGTGACTTGGATAGCTTATTAATAACAGAAGTCTCGATTTTGCAACGGTATTTGCTACGATACACGCGGCTTCAACCCCTTCGGCAGGCTTCGACGAGAATGTTAGGAGTCGCGCAAGCTTTTAAAACCACGAATTTGTCCTGGCTGAGAAGCATTTAACCGCGAGTTCCTTTATCTTTTCTATGCAAGAATTTCCGGTTTTTGTGACAAGTATAAACTCCTGTTTCCTATTACAAAGCGGTTTAGTAATTTGTCACGTATTCTGTTGTAAAAAAAATCTGAGCAGAAAACTACGTTTACTAAAACCAAGGGACGCAAGGAAAGGTGAACAAGAGTTTGCTCTTACAAAAAGCTGGTAACCCCCATACCACTTTTACTTTAGATCAAGTCGAACCCGGACCGAAGGGACCACGAAAACTGTCCGTATTAGCGTGGTGTACGTATTACGTGTTCACATGGAGGACGTAATTTTTAAAAGTAATTTTTAAAATTACTTAAAATTACATAAAAGTGTTTAATGGTTTCAATTTTATGGAAAAACAAGGTAAATTACCGCATCTACCCCCTCCCCTCACTAGGACCCAAAGACAAAACGAAAACAGACAATTGTTAGTAATATTCTTTCATCGAAACTGATAGTATGTGTATATAGCTGATTGACTTGGCATATCTGAGAAAACTTATCGCTTAGAATTAGCCAAATTAACTTTGCATAAAATTGTTTTAATCGGGACGGGAAAAACTGTCCATTGTCCGTATAAACGGGTATTTGTGTATATTCAGCAGGTAAATTCTAAAGACAATGTCAGTATATGGGCGTTCGACCGTACGTCAGTTAGATAGTAACGCACTATCATATAAACTTATTGAATTGAGCGTTCAATCCGCAAAATTGACTGTATGTTGTTATAACTCTATTAATTTTCAGGTGCAGTGTACTTTTCGTCCAAGGATGTTGTGTAATTACCAATCCGTGTACCTTTGTTCGAAAAGGTTTTTACTTATCGTTGTAAACCGTTTTGCCGATTAAATATAACTTTCAGATCAGCATAACTTAATCTGTTGTCTGTGAAAATTTTGTCTGAGAATTAAACTGAAGAGGCATTTCCGCCATAAGCAAAATTGCATACTATACCACTAAGGTTTTATAATGAGATAATATTTTTACTATTTTTTACTACATTTAAACATTCGTTGGCATCGATACCTCAAATCCGAGGTATAACTTCCATACCTCTGATCTGGGGTATAACATCCATACCTCAGATATGCGGTATAACATCCATACCTCAGATCTGCGGTATAACATCCATACCTCAGATCTGGGGTATAACATCCATACCTCACATCTGGGGTATAACATCCATACCCCAGATCTGTGGTATAACATCCATACCTCAGATCTGGGGTATAACATCCACACCTCAGATCTGGGGTATAACATCCATACCTCAGATCTGGGGTATAACATCCATACCTCAGATCTGGGGTATAACATCCATACCTCAGATCCGAGGTATAACATCCATACCTCAGATCGTTTTCGTAAACCACTTGGAGTGCGCGAGTCAGTAACGGGCATATTTAATTCATTTCTTATACTTGCTAAACATTATCATGATGTTCGTGCGTTTTCTATAGACAGTTTTAGCGATGTTATTGCTAGTATATCAAATCCGGTTAAATTTAAAGAAAAAAGGACCTTATAAAAATTGAGTTATAACGGGCATAAGAAATGCAGCGCATTTAACTAGATAAAAGGTTATTTAAAATCGTCAATTTCCCAACACCAGTAAAATGGTCATTAAAACATCAAATAAAGTACCCTAAAGTATGTGAAATACGAAGAAAAATAATGTACAGCTATTAAGAAGTATCCTAAAAACGAAATAAAATGAAGTCAAAAGAACAACTGTATGTGAAAAAGCCAATTATCGATAATATTTTAGAGAGTACTGTGAAATCTGGATAAAATAGTTATTAAAATGTGTCAAAATTGGCAATCCAGAATTCTTTGATCAAGTTCGTTTTTAAATGGCGTTGTGTTAAAGGTATCGGATCTTCTGACGGTAAGCAAGTAGCGTGGTCATCGTTCCGAGGAGAATGGCATCCCGAGACGAGGAGCTTATTGAAATATAGAGTAAGAATGGTCACCAATCACTTTTCGCGGCGCCGTTTTTATCTCGTTAAAGCGCATGCGCGCAAAACGAGATATAGGAGTCACTAGAATATAGGGACAAAAGTTGTTAACAAATTTTTGTGGACTTTTGTCCAGGGGGGTTAGTTGTTTCTTCTTTATAGAAGCTATATTAGGGCATTGAGGATATGGTTGGTTAAACCGGTTAGGATTTCAAGAAGGGCGTCACATACTGCTCCTAAAATTTTTGGGGAGCACCCCCGGACCTATTGTTAATTTCCCTTGGGTATCGGGATGTCAAAACGTGTCAAGAACTTGTCATATCTCACATTACGTTACCGCAAAGGTATTAAGTTCTTCTTAAGTTTCGATATCTCACGTTACCTATCAGTTTCAATCATTTGTTTTTTTTTTTGGCAAACGCAGTTTGAGAATTTCACGGTGTATTTTTACGAATGGAGACGTTTTAAGAAAGTTAAATGGGACGGGAAAGTTTGTGTTTTAATATGAGCGATATGGCAAAGCAAAATTGCGTTTGTTCTATTTTTGATTCATTGCTATTACGGTTTGATTATGCAATAGTATGGGAAAGACGTCATAGTTTTGGTTGATTTAGCTACCGTGCACAAGGATATTTTGCGGGTCGCGGAGACAGCTAAAATTTCTGCTGGAAGGAAATGTTTGCGGATTTCTGGTGAAGTATAAATAAAATCCAAGGCATCGGTATTAAACTGCAATTTTACTTCCTGACCGGAGGTTGTATAGTTCCCATAGTTATGGTTGCTGTTCTGGCGCCAATATGAACATAAACAACGAGAAAACTAGTGAGTGAATTATTGTACCTTGTTGTAAAAAACATATCAGTATTATGACTAGTGGTTCCATATTGGAAGTGAAGTGCTGCCACATTTGGAAGCCTTAATTAACCCATTCACTCCTGCGCGATTTCTCAGTTCAACGCGAATCGAGGAACGATAATAAAACCCGGGAATAAACCTGGCAATGCGCACAAGTATAAGAGCGAACAGAGACTTGATCTCTCCAGTCTAGAATAATTAGTGTGAACGATTTTCGAATATCAGTTGCGTATGAAAAATAGCCTGAAAAATAGCCTGAAAAACTAACTTGAAAGTCAAAATATGAAAAATTACGCAGACATTTTGGATTTTGCAATGCGAGGGAAATTAGAACTGCGAATAACAAACACAGGAAAAAGGACAGCAAATTCTCTCAGTTTAAAGTTTTATTCAAATATCTATTAGATTGCTCTAAAAAACAAAACACGTTATAAGTTATCGCATCGAGGAAATTGTTCAATTTCAGAATACCCGGCCCATTTTCAGCGGCATAAATCAAGACTGCCACCGCGGTCCGCGGTCCATTATTTACATAACAACTATAACTGACCTCCACAACGAAACAAAAGCATTGTGTGTATTTCTCGTTCTGTAAGCGTGTCAAGCGAAAAATATAAAACGGTGGAAAAAATATAAAACGGTGAGCATTCATCGTTTTAAAAACATACATTCTCAACGAACCTACATTCACAGTCAATCACTTCGGGACCACGGACTGCGGTAACAGTTCATTTTAGTACTTGCCTAAATTCACAGTCAAACACTTCGGGACCGCGGACCGCGGTAGCAGTTCATTGTAGTACTTGCCTAAATTCACAGTCAACCACTTCGGTAGCAGTAGATTTATGCCGTTGCATGTAGGCCAGGTATTCTGCAATCGCTGCCAGCTCTCTTACCACCTCTTTAAAGGCATAAAAATCTTCTTAAAGGACTTTTTCTTTCCATTACTCGGTAATTCAGCACAACATCGTGCTTACATTCACGCAGCCGGACGGGTACATCGAAAATAGAAATACCACCCTCTTCGAATTACATTCACGCGGAGGGGACTGGGTACTGCTAACAAACATCTTTCCATCAAAAAAACAAGTAACTGTATTTGCAAAGACCACCGTAACGAGATAGAAGCACCGGATCCTGTAGTAAAGGATCTAATCAGCTATAAAATAATAAAACGATTTGATAAAAAAGCAAGGCTGATAAACGGTACGGAAACGACTATATTTGTAAAAAATCCAATATTTCGAAAGGCACAGCCTTTTTCTTCAGGGTCTTACAGATAATAACTCGTAAGGCAAAAAACGTTACAATTTAAATTTAAAAGGGGGCGGGGGATTAAATATGATACTATGACAGCATAAACTGAAGTGACAAAGTAAATGTAAATAACCGTAAATAACTAAGCAATATAGAGGTAAGAAAAACATGCAACACAATACTACAGTAAATATAAGTAATGGAAACTGAGAAAAGAAGTCATGTTTCATCTCTTCTATTTAAACCTAAAGGTTCAAGGGTCTGACCTCTCTCAATAAGATATGCTTCTCTTGCTTTACGTACACCGTCACGATTAGTTTTAACGAGTTCAAGAGGGATAAGTTGCATATCAGAAGCGGTATGGTCGTTAGAAAGGAAATGTTCTGAGACTGCAGTAGGTTTAGAGATGTTAGTTTGTTTGTCAACTGGTCTTCGATGTTCGTTGAAGCGGTCTTTAAGTCGTCGTTTGGTTTCTCCTATGTATTGTTTGTGACAACGATTGCATTGTACCATGTAAATGACGTTTTTTGAGTTGCAGTCGATGTGATGATTAATACGTCTTGTTTCACCGGTAGAATGAAATGTATAATTGGTAAGTCCGTCCGTTATGTAGTTGCATGTCAAACAGTTGCTGTCACATTGAAAAGAACCACAAGGTTGGTTATTTTGTGAAGGATTACGTAGTTTGGAGCTTACTAATAAATTACTAAGATTGTTAGTTCGTCGGAAAGCAACAATGGGTGGAGCTTTGAAAACGTTAGTACAGCGGGGAGATGAAGACAAGATGTTAAGGTGCTTGTGAATAATGGATGATATAGAGCGAAGAGCTGGATTATAGGTGATAACAAGGGGTACTCGTTTGGGTTGGTTAGTTTCAGAAGTGTCTTTAGGTGCAATAGCTTCGGTACGTGTGATGTTGTGAACGCGTTTTATTTCTTGGTTAAGGAAAGACAGATTATACCCACGTTTATTAAGATAAGATTTAAGTTCATTAGTGCGGAGTGTAAAAGTCTCGTCAGAAGAACAAATACGGCGGAGTCTAAGAGCTAAGCTGAATGGAATAGCACGTTTAGTGTGTTTGGGGTGACATGAAGAATGTAACAAGTATTGATGTTTGTCAGTAGGTTTAGTGTAAAGGTCAGTAGTGATTTTACCGTTAAAACTAATCGTGACGGTGTACGTAAAGCAAGAGAAGCATATCTTATTGAGAGAGGTCAGACCCTTGAACCTTTAGGTTTAAATAGAAGAGATGAAACATGACTTCTTTTCTCAGTTTCCATTACTTATATTTACTGTAGTATTGTGTTGCATGTTTTTCTTACCTCTATATTGCTTAGTTATTTACGGTTATTTACATTTACTTTGTCACTTCAGTTTATGCTGTCATAGTATCATATTTAATCCCCCGCCCCCTTTTAAATTTAAATTGTAACGTTTTTTTGCCTTACGAGTTATTATCTGTAAGACCCTGAAGAAGAAAGGCTGTGCCTTTCGAAATATTGGATTTTTTACAAATATAGTCGTTTCCGTACCGTTTATCAGCCTTGCTTTTTTATCAAATCTTTCCATCAGTACGTAATTGCAAGGTCGAGTATCAGAACAGAATTAGGATGGCTGCCCTGTGCGGGCTCTGGTTCTTTTGAGGACGTGTCTGGAGTTGAATCGGGAATACAAATGACTGTTTTGCCGGTCGTCTAGGAGTTCACTGTTATGAGAGTTTACCGTTCTGTAAAACGAGGACCGGATGGCGGCGGATGGCGGATGGCGGACGGCGGATAATAAAATGAGGATAACAAAATGCGGATGATAAAATGCGGATGAAAAAATTTAAACAGAAAAATAATTCCTTACGATTTTTACCAAAAATACAAAAAACAAAGAAAGAAAAGAAGCAGAAATAACTTTAAAATGGCACAAAACAAAAACACGAAACAGTAACTTTATTGTCCAAACTGTCTTCAAGTTCCACTTCATGCCTCACTCAACCCTAGTTGGAAAATATATGAATGTTGCGTTTCGAGCCCCTCCCCTAAGTTTGACCGATTGTGCAGTCTGCACGTGTTTGAGGATGGAGTCCGACGAGTGTGACGATTACGGGCTTTTAAAATCTGTGTTTAGGAAACGGTAAGTTAGTAGAGTTCTTAAATTCGATTTAACTTCACCTGTTACTTTGCTTCACAAACAATCTTTGCTGACTTTTTATTCGTGTTTGTATCTGGTTCGTTGAAGAGTCAGGAAGGTGATGCAGTTGAGTGTTTTTATCATAGATATGTTAAAAAGGTTAATCACTACACTAGTTTCCGTTATGGATATCTATGGAATGCATGTATTCAGATAAGACCTTTTTGAGTGTTCCACTGTCACGATCATTCATTCCTGTGTTATCCTTTGTGAAAGCAAGAGCAACAATTCCGACCGCCATTACTGTGTCCGATCCAGAACTGTTGGCATGTGATGCTTGTCTTGATGGTTGTGGTGCAGTGTGTTTTGGGGAATTCTTCCATGCCAAGTTTCCTCCTTTTATTGCTAGTCAATATTTGAACATTAACCAGCTCGAACTGCTTACAATCAGGTCAGCGTATACGCACTGAACAATCAACGTTCAACGAACGCCTTCATGCAGCGTTGTCTACGTGAAATTTGGTTGTTGCTGTCTCTTAACAATATCCGTTTATCTGCGCGTTACATTAGCGGGAAGTCTAACGTTTTAGCGGATGCGTTGAGTCGTTCTCACGTAGACTCCTCGTACTCAGACTATTTGCAGCATGCCGTAGCTACCTTGAACCTTACCCAAGTATTTCCTAGCGACTCTATGTTCGTTTTTAATGTATATTAAGTAGCTACTTCCATTTATTTTCATAGATCCTTATTAAGTTTATTGATTTTTCTTTCTTTCTGTTTTTCAATTTTATCTCGCAGATCACATCGACGCTTCGCAGCAGTATTTAGGAACTATCCAGGTCCATGCTTTTTGCGACTCCACAAAGCGCTCTATGAGATGCTATATGCGAACATATTTATTGTTTTGCCAATATTTCGATTTCTTGCCTTTTCCAGTTTCCAAATCCGTTTATTTGCTTTATTTAGTTTTTTTTGTCACGTTCTTTAACGTCATACCGTTCGATCGTTAATTATTTGAGCATTATTTCACATATTAACCGCTCGTGTGGTGCCAGTTTTGCCTTTCTTCACGATTTAATATGACGTTTATCTTGCCAAACGAGCGGTGCGTCGGATCTTGGGTGATTGTGTCGCACGAAAAGAACCGATCACTGTTAAGATCCTTTTACAATTGTCCCGTCTTTTCGATTTAGATAATCATTTGCACGTCTGCATGCGTGCTTTATTTTTAGTAGCCTTCTTTTCTTTTTTACGTATCTCTAATTTAGTACCGTATAAGTTGTCTGAAATTGGCGATTTCCAGGCGTGTTTTTTGACACTATCTAGCATGACTTTGGGGTTTTGTTGCGTATCACGCGCACTAAGACACTCCAGTTTCGGGAGCGGGTTTTAGAAATTCCCTTGCCGTTTATTCCCGGTTCGCCCCGTTTGTCCTGTCACCGCGCTTAGGCAGTATTTAGCTAGTGTACAATTGTCGCCCTCTTCACCATTATTCGTTTGTCAATCTCGGGGATTGTACAGGCCTATCTTGGCTCACCAGTATAACGCTTTTATTAAGAAGTCACTTTCAGCCATTGAGTTTAATCCCGCACAGTATTCCTCGCACAGTTTTCGTCGCGGGGCGCTACATTTGCTTTTTGTAATCGAGCGCCTACAGCTTTTATTAAATCGCATGGCGATTGGAAGAGTGACGCATATTTAATCTATCTCACACTTTCCAACGAAAATAAGTTTAAAATTCTCCATTCTATCACAACGAGACTCTCTCCCACATCGTTACTTCTTCTTCTCAAACCCTTATTTCATTCTTTTCCCCCTTTGGGTTTGGCGGTTTATTGAATAAACATACGTTTAACCCCATCTATTGAGTCTGTTTGTGATAGTAATTGAGTGTTTTTATCATAGATATGTTAAAAGGGTTAATTACTACACTAGTTTCCGTTATGGATATCTTAGGAATTCATGTATTCAGATAAGACCTTTTTGCAACCCCCTCACCCGGTTTAGGGTGTTGTTTCTTGTGCAGTATCAATTTTGAATAAACACCCGTTTAACCCCATCTACTGAGTCGGTTTGTGGTAGTAATTGATAAGAAAAAGTGCGTGTGCTATAGCTTTGAAGTTGTTAACTATTTTACTCTCGTATGTTATTGTGTTTGGCCATTTATAATCGCCAAAACGGGAATCTGAATAACTGGTTATATATATTTAAAGTTAACTTGGTCAGGGGTGAAAGAGTTTTGTTTCCTAAGTACTAGAAAATCATACTTTTCATACTTTTCACGTTTTTTAAATTTGGCTTTCTTTACATGTAGTATTTTATCTATTAAACATATGATGACCTATGATACATATATTAATTTGAGAATATCAGTATTATAAAAGTGACAGGCCAAACACGACTCCCGCTAGTTGCATAATGTATAAAGAAACCTCTAGAATAGCTTTCCCAAGAAGGTGTACGAGATATTTGTTCCCCTTTGATCACCAAAATAGAGATGTGACAAATGCTCGATGTATTGTATGACTCTTTTATCTTTGGGATATAAATCTCTTTAATGACAGGAGGTCAGTTTACATGCTGTGCACACTCACTGCCATTTATAGAATTATTGTTTCTCTATGCCTTCGTTATGTTAGTTCTCTTGGCATATGTTGGAGCGTCTTTGGCTAACTTTTGTTGCAAGATAAGTAGTGATCGGCTGCAGTTTTTGTTAATTGTTATGAATATGCTTGGATCAGTCAATCTCTGAGGCTCGATTTCCGCCGCTTTCTCGCGTCCGGTCTCTGAGCCTCCAATCTCTCAGCCGGTGATTTAGTGTCTAAGTCTGCGGTGTGCAAGACTTGTGAGAAAGTGGATCTTTATCACGGATGTAAGTGTCCAAGATCAAAGTCTGAAACTGCCGTATCTCTACTGGAATAATGACTTCTTGCAGTTTATGTTTTAGCTCCTTGTTTTATTCTGTTTTTGAGTAGTGTTTCTTGGAGCTTGAAGAACCTCCTGATCCGTTGTTTCATAATGGCGTTCGGGATTGCATCCCGACATGGCTTGTACAGATATGGTGATCTGTTTTGAAAATCTCACGGATGCTAGTGAATTCTTACGTTTTTCCACAGTTTATTTTTTAGTATTTATCAAATTATTATCCTCAAGCTGTAAACTGCGCATTGTAAATTGGCGTAGAAATAATGGCAAAGTCCCGGGTCGGCGTCATCTAATTACCATTTTGTAAATTCAAATCTCTAAAAATAAACTCACAAACGCGACGTTGAAAACAAGAAATATTTTACCATTAAACTGTTCAAAAGTGTTGAATAAATTGGATATTATATTTCGTTATTACAAAAAAATTGACATTCGAAGAGTGTGAGGTCACCTTCGCATTTCTCCTGGTCTTCAGATGCCAGAGTTTTATCCAGTTGGTCGAAAAGCCAGCCTTGGCTAGATATGGAGGTTACGATAAAAATCGCGACATTCGCGAAGAATATTTTTATCAGAAGTCACGATTGAATTGTTGGCACGCAACTCTGAAATTGAGTCGCGTGTTTGTCGCTGATTTTCAAGCTGGTAGAAATACTTGGTCGGTTTTTTCCCCCAGCTTTATCCACTGTTTTTTACTGCGAATGATGGCGTTTTTAGGAGATCTTTGATCTCCGCCAAACGCGTGTGATCATCTGTTGTATTTAAATTACCACGAGACAGGTCTTCTCACGCTGACGCTCACAGCATCGGTAGTAGGGGGTGGCCGGCAGTTTCTGGAGAAGGGTCGCACGGAGGTTAATTTTTTTGTTTTGTAGTGCAAATTAGGACCTTTGTTATTTAAACCTCACTGGGATTACAAAATTTAAATAAGAAAGGAAAAACGAAATGAGTTCTGGTAGTTGTAGTCAAATGATGCTATCGTGCAAATGGCCTATTGTGGTTACAGGGGGAGTGTCGTTGCTGGTTGCTGTAGTAGGGGCCGGGGGGCCTCTGGTGTCCCCCCTCCGGGCACTGGAGCCTCGCGGTTCGCCTCGCGGCGTTTCGCCTTCGGGCAGTCTTTAACAACGCGCACGGAAGACTGGCACCGGTAGCATAGTATTGGCTGGCCGGTGTACTTAAAAAAATAACTCGAGCCCTTGAGTGACTAATTTGCGTGGCACTGCCTTTTGTAAACGTGTGAATTCTACGACACGGATGCCGTTCTCGATGTGCGCGTAGCTTTGAAGCAAAGCCGGCGGACTGCTCGCGCTTTGAGGTCGCCGTATTGTTCCACGAGTTGTAGCAGGTTTTCATCGGGGAATTCAACGGGAATGAAGCATGACACGTGTAGTGCTTTTTGCCGTAAAAGGCGTAAAGGGATAACGCGGCTTTCGCAGTCAAAGCCCGATGCCGCCAACCGCGTGGCCGATTCTGTAGATCGGAGGGTGATGTCGAAGCACGTTCCTCCGTAGAGGGGTACAATCCCAACGATTTCTTCCTTAAAGTTCGGTAACGACTGCGCTATACTGAGCGAGTCAAGATCCAGGTTTTCCTCCACTATCAAGCGGACAGTAAGTTCTAGTGTGGGCGAACGGCTGGTGTGCGGGAAGCGCGGCCATCTCCACGTAACGCGAGGGCGAGAAAACTCGCGAGACCAAAACCAAAACCAAAACCACAAAATTGAAAAGCACGCACTCACCAAAGCGAAGACAGATGGTTACCAGACGCTTTCTTGCTTGTGGTGAAAAAACGGCACCAAATCTTGTGAAAAAAAGCTCTCCTTAGTCGTCGAAGTTGAGGACTATTCTGGCTTTTGGTCTTGAAAAAGTGAAGCACTGATGAGAAAAGATCCCCCAATGCTGTACAGAGAAGTTGTTAGCAAAGGGGCACGGGTTCCCCTCCTTTTGCAAAAAAAAATAATAATAATGATGATGATGAGGCCCAGCCTATAACATTTTCTAAACACGTCTATTGTATAACCAAATAATAGGACCCCATTTTAGTCACTAGCGTGAAAATGTAAATAACTTCTGTAAAAATGCAAGGACCACTAGAACAAACAGTAGCGATATATAGCTGGACCGTTACTTGTTTATTAGCCTATCGTGTGCCAGCAATTTATCTTAGCCCATTTTAAATATTGTAACCGTTTGTTCCCATCTTCACTAAGCTTTCCTAGCCCCTGATGAAGGTTAGTTTTGTCTAACCGAAATATCGGGCATATCTTATTAAAAGAAATCGAACAAATTTGCTGTCTGATCAGCCTTGCATGTTAAAGTTGTTTTTTTTTTTGAAAATGTAAAGCCCATTTCGTGAACATAAATTTCTATTGGCTGATTTGCATCATGTGATGTTTTCATGTACGTATTTTAAGTAGACTTTATCTAAAGGTGCGCTACAACGGCATCTTTACCATATTCACTATCAATTCTTCTAATTTGTTTTTATTAACCACACGTTCTAACGCTTTAACGAGATGGCTTTAAGAGCCCTTTGATTATTAATTCAATTGCGGGTCAAGGTGTATCACACCTTTCGCATCCTTTGTAATTTCTTGACTTCCTTTCCGAATTAATTCCTATTGTTATCAATAATTATTACACTTATGCCCATATGGCAGCTGTATTGTTAAAACAAAAGACCTAAATATTATTATTATTAAAAGATGGAGCTATGATGAACTCTTACTGGAAAGATGTACCAATACAAATAATTTATTGTAATGAGCTAATCAAATAATACTAACCCTTTTTTGCTTTAAACCAACAGATGGCATGCAGTGATGTCTGAAATTGATGAACAAGTTCAATCCATAATCAAGACGGAGAATGGTACCCTAATCATGACTTTTAAAATTTTTATAAAAGTCAGCTTTTGAAAAAGATGCCTCAAAGTTGCATGCATCGGACTAAAACAAATCATTATGTATTGGCTATCTCAACTTTGGCGAGAAAGCCAGTACATAATGAAATAAAACCATGTTTTTAAAATACATGTAGTAAGAAACTTCCAAGAATATTACACAGTACAATATACTGTACAATTAAATTTATAAACTTGATGCTGATTTTTATATCCATGTATTTTCAGTGGTTATGCTCTTCGTTATATTAATTTGATGTTTATTGTAATAACCATCAAATTACAGTCAAGTTATCACAATAAAATGAATTGCAAGGAAATGTTGTGTTGGCGTTCTTCTTGGGTCACATTTATCTACGCTTGTCTGAGGTCATTTAATGGATCTTAAATGTGTCTGAAGCTAATTTAAGTGTCATTAAACTTGACTTAAAATCCTATCTTACAGCCATGCTCCGTCACGCGTGACCAGTAATCCGCAATACTGAAATGAACATATATTTCTTTGTAACGTCCGAGATTTGAATGAAACCTTGAAGATCTCCCTGGAAAACACTTTGAAAGTCACGAGTTAACGGAAAAATAACTTCGCTACACGCATAAAAAAACAAATATTGTTCGGATATGTAACATTTCAAATAAAATGATATTTTGTTGCTCTTTGTTTCCGAAAATAAGGTAAAATTCTCACGGGAATTCCGAATCTCGGAATTAATTTACAAAACCGACGCGTAAACTTGAAAAATCCATTCAAAATTTCAAAAATACTGGTCACGCGTGACGTAGCATGGCTGTAAACGTAAGTTTATTGCGTTTAAGTTGTCGATTAAGCAACTTAAACCCAAGTTGAATTTTGCTTAAACCTACATTAAAATAACTTAAGGCTTACGCTTAATGTAGGTTTAATTAAGCAATATAACATATTTTATATGAGTTTACCGGCGTTATAAAGCCACTTGGGATGTTGGGAAAACACGAGAAAAGCTTGTAAATCACTCGCCTGCGGCTCGTGATTTACAAGCTTTTCTCGTGTTCTCCCAATATCCCAAGTGGCTTTATAACGCCGGTAAACTCAGAGAATGTGTTCTATTGCTTTTATGAAAAAGCTATGAAAAGCGTTTGGAAAGAGAGAACTTTGTTGTAGTTTTGTGCCGATCAAGTAGCTTATTCTCATAACATTCATCGGATGACGCAAAAAACCAATCAAAACGGCTGAAAGAATAAATGAACTTTACTCGATACCACTGACAAAGCTGCACTGACAAATTCACGGGTTCAATGAAAGTGATGAAAAGTTTTAGCGCTTTGAAATTAATCAGTTGAAATTTATCAGCTGAAAGAAGAAAATATATTCAACGATTCAAAAGTTCTTTGAATGGGAAATCCAGGCTGAATTGTGTCCGGACTGATCTGCCGCCGCAAACATGAATGTGCGAGGAAAGTTTGGAAATCTACAATTTTTATTTATGGCGTATTTTGGATTCAAAGATTGCCTTCTTGTCAAGAATTTTTCTTTTGGAATAAGGGTTAGTTCCAGAAACTCGGCTTCGGAAACTGTTTTCGACTTTATCTACTTACTTTGAAGTGTACAGTGAAGCCCGTACTTCTCTGCATTTTAAGTGCTGAATGAAAACTAAGCTCGTTTTTAAGCCTACACGTTCTGAGAGTTTAAGTATAGTTTAAAAAACGAGCAGTAGTGTATTATCAGGTTTAAAAACTCGAGGCGTAGCCGAGAGTTTTTACACCTGATAATACACGTGCTGCGAGTTTTTTGAACGGCTTCAAAAACATTCTTTCGAAAGCGTGTCCCTTCGTAATTAAAACAATTGCGCTTTTGTGCAAAGAGGAAATTAGCATACGAGAAAAACAAGTAGACTAGACTGATTAGCATACAACACATGTGCCACGTCTTCGACGAAGTGACCATTGCTTCCCGGCTCCTGTCGAAAGTTTTGGGATTTTATAGTTCTGAAGGAAAGCATCTACTGAAAAATGCTATACTAAAGTTGTCAGGTACGGTAGATAAAACGGCTGACAATTTTTTTTTTCAGAGGTAGAGAACGAGTAGAAATAAGCAGCTTGCATCTGCGGACCAGTCGCTTACCTGGCAATTTACACGAAGGCGCTGGTGCCATTCAAATAACGGCTCACTTGTTAAACTGTTGGTTGTTTATTTTGTTGAGAAGATTCCAAATAGAATGGCGAAAGACCAGATTTCGTAAAACAGTACTGCAGAAAAATATTAAAGTCACCATTTATTGCACTAAGAATCCTGAACAATTACTACCCATATCAGTAATCTTTATATAAAGATTACGTGTGATCTTAATATAAATATCACGGTCATTTTAAAATCATTCTCATTAGAAATTCAGCGATAATTGCATTGTTTGCCCATTCAGCCCCGAACTCCCCTGTGACTGAAATCAAAGCCACCACCAGGCTTTTCATTATGACCGTAGATTACCAGGTATAAAGGCTCATACACGTGATCGATTTGCGTTGTGTGATTGGCTGATATGCTCATGAATTATTTATGAGTTTTTGAATTGGTTTGAAGGAACAGACTGAATTGTTTGATCATTTCATGGAAATAATTTGTTTAACCATAAACCTATAATTTTTGTCAGTTTCATTTTCTTCTTGCTAATTTATCATCCTTGCTTGGACACATAATCAGAATTTAAACTGCATCCGGTACAAAAGTATTACATAGAAAGCAAAGTGCTCTCAAAAACAAAACACGATAAAGTGTAAAAATGGAATCGGCGTAAAATAATTCTCCTAAACAACAAAGCTATACTTTTTATTTCTACTGTGCAAATCCGTCTTATTTAGAAGTTATCTTAGGATTTGTAGGTACATTTAGAAACTTCAGTTGAATTTCAATCGAAAATTTCCTCAGTTTGAGAGCCATTGTTTGCTCTTTGGGATCCATTTTGAGCTTTTCACTGTTACCTTCAGCTCAGTGAACTTCACATAAAGTGCATATCGCGGTTGTTTTGATTGTCCTTTATTTCTGCATGTAAGACTTTCCAAGCCAATGTTAAATGAGAATATATTCCTGTTGTTGATATCAGTTTTAAAAATACTTAGGCTTAGTGTTCTTTTGGTGATAAGCCATTTTTTTGCTTGCGTGCGTGGGAAATTTGTGTCTTTCATGTAGGTTTGAGCAGCAACTTAGTGTTTACAAGAAACATATCTTCTGTTCTCATCTTCTAACAGACCACAATATGCAATAAGACACTAAACCGGCTCGAGTTGTGAAATTCTTTTTCCTCACGCTTGTGTTGATGCGGTGTCGGAAAATTGAACTTTGTTTACTTTACGGTTTCTCTTGCGCGGTTTTCTATGAGTTTACGGCACAATAGTCAATAGGTTTTTGACCAATCAGAGCGCGCGTAGTATCTCAGTTATTTTATAATGAAAATTCAATGTCTTTAACAAATGTTAAAGGCATATTTAATTTTCATTTTAAATGTTTGTTTCAGTAACGTTTGAGATCCATTAAATGACATTTAAACATTAGTTTAAAATACATTTAATTTTTATTAGATGGAATTTAAATGTTAGTTTCAGACACGTTTAAGATCCATTAAGTGACACTTAAACACTTGTTTAAGACACATTTAATTTTCATTAAATGGAACTTAAATGTTAGTTTCAGACATGTTTAAGATCTATTAAATGGAACTTAAACATTTGTTCAAGACACATTTAATTTTCATTAAACTGAACTTAAATGACAATAACAATAACACTAATATTTCATTGCTAATAATAACTTTCTGGAAATAATGGTTGTCTCTCGCTCAAGGTTAGGATTTTCAATGTTGCCGTCACTAACTAGCAAATTAGTTATTTGCTACAGCGCTATAACGTGGAAACGGGCATGGTGCCCCCTATTTTTATTACATTTTTTTAAGGCACTACATGTAATAAATAACTGTGCAAAAGAAAAATTTTATTACAACTTCTTTTTCGATGGAATCACCTTAAATGTAAATTTACGCCGCATCCGTTATTCATATGAAAGAATTTACTGGAATAAATTTTGATCAAACAGAACCTTTCGTGGTATTTCCATATTGCAACTTAATTGTAATATATATATATATATTTCTTTTTCATTTCTTTTTTATATCTCTTTTATTTCTTCAGTTCCAAACGGCCCTGCTAATGCTGCCTGAGACCTGAGACCTGAGACCTTAAATGTGTTTTACAACAATGGAAATTAATTTTTAACTTTTTAAAATATAAGTTAATTTTTAACTTTTTAAACAATGGAAATTAACTTAAATTGTCTATTAACCGTAACTGGAAGAAATTAACCGTTAGCCGTAAAAAAAGCCAAAATTTTCAACCGTTAACCTTAAAAGCGACCAACCAATTGAGACCCTCAGCTCTGGGTGGGAAACAAATGCATTTCGACTTGATAACTTTTTGTCTTTACATTTCCTTTTGTTTGTGGCGACATCTCTGTCTTTCACGATCGCTTGGGTTCCGATATTTTGCCCGCGAAGTAATGAGAAATCAAAAAAAAAAAAACCTGGCAAAGGGCACCAGTGAATCTTTGCAAAAAGCAGTCAATTATTCCTTCAGGGTACTCTCAACATTCGCGGGTGTCCTTCGGAAAAAAATATACATGCGCCAGTTTCAAGAGTAATATAAAAAAACTATATATCAATAGAAAGGAAAATAAATGTGGTAACTAGCAAATACAAACCCAGCAAATGATGAGGTTCGAGAGGAGAATTGCCTGAATGAAATCAGTTAGTGGCATAAACAAAACAGTCGCTAGACTGTCACAACTGCCAACAGAGAATTATAAACATCGAGCTCCACGCAGCTATCAGAAAGCGAAGCAAATGGATGCTAAAATCACGGCAGCCTTGACTGAAGCAAACTTCCCCAAACTTCGACTCTCTACAAGTTGAATCGCTTTCTTTTTAAGCTTCAACTCTCTCTGCTGAGCTTAGTGATCTACAAAATTAATATCCTGCAACGACGAAAACTAAAATAGCCTGGCCCAGCGGGACAGAATAGCAGGAGATACATTCACGGCCAACAAATCATTTCAGATCCTGTCACTTCTGATCAGAGAGAAACCTAGAGAAGTTTAAACCTTCCGTACATAAAAACCAACAATAGAACATGCCAATAATGGCGAAAACAAAAAAACCATCCACCAGGCAAGAAAGGACGCTAAAGGAGGTCAAATTCTACAAGAGCAATAGCACTACGGGAAACCACAACAAACAGACCTCTTGTCCGTTGCACCAATCAACACCATAACGAGCCAGAGTGATCCGGAAGTTAAAAAAACGTAAGTTCTGGTTGCTATGAAGTGACATCATAGGCCTGCTAAGCAGCCGTCATCGTATATGATTTGCGGTTTCCGGATAGCTGCAGCGTTTAACAATTAATCCTTGTACGTTATCAGATTGTGTACAAACTCCTGTGGAGGCCAGCCTGTCATTTTTGAGGGGTTCGATTGCTTTTTGACATTTTAGGAGGTTGGATTTCAATAAAAAAATTATATGAGAAGAGCGGGAAAATTGGGTCATCCTTCCCGCGAGTGCATCGATGGATGTCTTTGACATTCGACGATTTGAGCTGCCTACGGTAAGAGTTTTTAGAGACTGGTTTGTTCTAAATTCGAAGATATGTGGCGTTTCTACCACGGTTCAGCTTGCAGCGTAAAACAATGGCGGATTTTTTGATCGGAGAGTTTACAAGGACGATCTGGATGTTGCTGTTGCTCGGCTTAATTTGCCATTCAGGTAACGTTCTATATCCTTTCTGTGTCACCCAGAAATATGATGAAAATTAATTTTGGATATTAAACAACCAATATTTTGAGACGCACATGAAATCTAGGCAAATGTTATATATCCTCTCTGGTTCACCCAGGTTTGAGTTCTGGCATCGCCGTATGCCTGAGCGCTGAAGGGATATATAACATTAATCAATAGTTTGAGACGCACGTAAAATCTAGGCAAATGTTATATATCCACTCTGGTTCACCCAGGTTTGAGTCCTGGCATCGCCGTATGTCTGAGCGCTCAAGGGATATACAACATTAATCAATATTTTGTGACGCACGTGAAATCTAGGCAAATGTTATATATCCTCTCTGGTTCACCCAGGTTTGAGTCCTGGCATCGCCGAATGCCTGAGCGCTCAAGGGATATATAACATTAATCAATATTTTGAGACGCACGTGAAATCTAGGCAAATGTTATATATCCTCTCTGGTTCACCCAGGTTTGAGTCCTGGCATCGCCGTATGCCTGAGCGTTCAAGGGATATATAACATTAATCAATATTTTGTGACGTACGTGAAATCTAGGCAAATGTTATATATCCTCTCTGGTTCACCCAGGTTTGAGTCCTGGCATCGCCGTATGCCTGAGCGCTCAAAGGAAATATAACATTAATCAATATTTTCAGACGCACGTAAAATCTAGGCAAATTGTTATATATTCTCTGGTTCACCCAGGTTGGAGTATTTGTTGTGTGCAATACAATTATTTGTATTTTTATTACAATAAAATTATTACAGCTGTTATCCCAAAAATGCTGTCAACAATAATTTCGCTTCCTATTTTCTTTGTGTGAGCCGTAACAGACAGGTAAACATAGGAAATCCACATTTAGTAATAGCCGTCTTTAATACGAACTACGTGTTACACTGAACTTCAAGTTCAATAATTATAGAACGCCGACATGGTTGTCTTGTTTACCGCACAACAATGTTTATATTTGTACCCAGGTTGCGGTGTTTCCGTTCTGAGCTACTTCTGAATGTTGCGACTACAATCATAATTACCGAATCGCTACATTTCGCTTAGCTTGAATACACCGTGAAAATTTCCGGACAGAGTTGACTTCCATACTCGTCCGCGCTGTTTAAGAGCGGCCGTCCGTAAATATCGCCTGGAGGTGTGCAAAATGAAAAAAATGAAAATCCCCAAACTTTGTCAGAATATAGGTATAGGTAAACTCTTTCTAGAAAAATAACTTTCAGTTCGATTAGATTTTTATTGTACGCGAACGGCGACAAAGTCGGTTCGGCGGCTCTCGCATCGATTTTACGGGCTCCACACCACGCATTACTTAAATATTGCCTAAAAATTCAAAAATGGAATTAACTCCACCAGTTAGTACCTAACTAAGAAAAGCACGCATTCACCAATAGTTTAAATGTTAAATTGTTCAATTCGACCGTTTATTTAATATTTTTAAGATTTTTAATAATTTTACTTATTTTAACGATTTTCGCGAGTCAAAAAAATGGCAAAATCGAGAGGCCAAAATCACAACTTGGTACATGGCTTGGTGCCATATCAGTCATACCCAGAGAAAGAGCAATGTTTCTTCCTC
Source organism: Cladopsammia gracilis (assembly GCA_022457155.1). Classification (NCBI taxonomy): domain Eukaryota; kingdom Metazoa; phylum Cnidaria; class Anthozoa; order Scleractinia; family Dendrophylliidae; genus Cladopsammia; species Cladopsammia gracilis. Next base: position 72,194 of record JAJGOT010000547.1, read on the forward strand.
AAATAAATGCAATAAAATTTTTGGGCAATCGAAAATACGAAATTTTTGAGCGCCAAACAAAGGTGACACAAAGGTCAAAACACGCCATTCTTGTAACGGCCTTCGAAAGCGTTAAATCGACAATAAGCTCGTTTAAAATATATAACAGCCCAACATTCCCCCCAAATTACCAATATCGCTAATATCAGTTTGCTTTTGAGTAATTGTGTCTTTTTTGGCGTTTATTTTGTTTAGAATCAATAGTAAACGTTAATTTTGCGACAGACAAAGTTCAAGTTGTATTTACTGCAAACGGCCGACAAGACGATCTCAACATCATCAACATTACATTTATACTTTCAAAAGACGATAACTCCTGCTACAATAATCGACATAATTATGCCATTTCTTATTTATATTTCGACCATGTATCACTGATTCTACTTAGGTACATACCAAATTGTGAGCGAAAAACATACAAACTGTCTTCCCATGGCGTGCTTGCAACTGTTCCAAAAAAAAAGATTGCGTGACAAGCGCCCAGCTCGCCGAAAAACAGGAAATGCATGCAGTGCACAGGAAGCTCGCTCATATGAGCATATTTATACTCTACCTTTGATAAATGTTATCTTTCTGTCTTGATTGGTTTAGAAGTCCTAAAAACGAATAAGCGGGTTTTTTTTTTTTCCGTGAACGATTATTACAACAAATTGGTGCAACCGCAACATCCATCCCCCACAACCGAAGGACGGGGCGGTTGAATTGCCTTTGAATTGCCTTTGGGTTTATGTCGTACTTAATTAGAATATATTAAGTGTCCAAATTAAGGTTGGTATGGTTTTATTTAAAATAAAAATGAATCTTGCAGTTCTCTGTTAAGAAGTGGGTGTGGGACTCATACCACAGGTTTACCATCCTCCGTTTGTGTGGTGTACTGTGCATGTGTTATGGCCACAGATTTCTAGAACTAGCCTCAAAGCCGAAAATTGGGACTGAAATGAAAATGAGCTTATTGATTTTAAGCGTGTTTGAGGAAAGGGGTTGGGGGGAGGCTAATAATAATTTAGCAAAACGCAAGCAGTTCACCACTCTTTTTTTGTAATACATCAATTTCAATAGGTTCCCACAAGTGCATAAAAATGTAAAAAAAATACGTATAACGTCGTTACTCAGATCTTCATGTACAAGTACCAGTACTGGTAATTTTTCCCCCAAAGCTCCCTAGTACGGTTTGTGAATTCATTCCCGGCGGGATTAGTACGGCAAAAATGTAACGGTTATACATTGTTTTGGTTGTGAAGGAAAAGGGAGGGTGGGGCTTGATTTTGCTCCAAAAAAGGGGGGCTTATTATTAAAGAGGAAGCGGGGCTTACAAGAGGGTTTACGTTGGATAGACACAAGCTAGGTCTTACTGAGGTGAGGATGTCGCGTTTATCCTTATCCTTGTTTTTCCTTGCGCGTGGTCAAAAGAATGCAACGACGTCTTATATTCGCACTTGCCAGTTTGGTGGGGATTCAATAGACCAATATCACGCTAGCATGGCACAAAAATAAATTTAGTTTATTCGTGCTTTTCCCATACATTTCTTTGTAAAAATTAGGCCAGAGTACTAATTTTCAAAAGTTCATATCTCCGTCAGTGTACGAGCAATCTTTACGAAACTTTACAGTTTTACTAATATTGATGTGCTGAATTTGATACTGGTCTCTTTTTCCTATTAAAAATATATTTTCATGCCATGCTAGCGTGATATTGGTCTATTCGCGCTCCGGAATAATGTTTTGCCGTGTAACAAAGGACTTTAAATATTAAAGGGCATGAACTTTCAGGAAAGCCTGTATATGAGAAATACTAAACATGCCGCGGATGTACCAAAATAGTTCACGGGAATCTTTTATCCTAAGGAAAATAGAAACGTAAAAAGAAACGTAAATGACCTAGTCGCATCATGTAATTTGTGATGATCCTAAATTAGCGCATAAATTACTATTTTGCCGGCACGTATCAGAGGTCTGGGGGAGGGTAGCAGTATGGGATTAGAGTTCGTAATTTGCAGCCGTTAGGAGGGTGAGGCATTCTACGGTCAGCCTTCGCCGTGTAAGGGTTACGTTTAGTTTTCTATTTATATTATCTTGTGGACACTAGGTTTTATGCTTCTTAAGTGTCTAGATACTTTCCTAACCTTTATTTATTAGTGTAAAGCACGTTTTTAAATAAGGATACCCTAAAACCACAAGGGTGGCACCACTGCCTTGGCCGGGGGAACACGTTTCGTGTTTTCTCCACGTACTGGTTTTAGGGGTTTTCGTGTCCGGCTTTGGTGCATTTGTTCTTCCTTTAATCACATGTACAGTGGATATCTGTACATATGTTGAAGCTAAATAAATGGTACGGTGGCTTGGCTGGCCCGCGCGCCCAGATATCATCATTCTTGTGAGTCCGGTTGAGTAGTGGAGGCAGATTGTTTTTATTTTCCCTTCCAATTTATTCCAAATTGGTTCAATGGAAGAACCAGTCTTCACTGATAGTCCAATTTCCCAAGGAGTTTTCAATGACGTCTCATTTGACAGTGGGTGGTCGTCTGTCCAAAAAACAGAGGAACATGCAGTAGAAGAAGAAGAAAGTAATACGACCGGTAACCACGAGATCCGGCTTTTCCCTTGTCCAGTTGAAGGATGCGTTAGAACCTTCCAGTGCCATTGTAACCTTGAACGACACATGCACTATGGGAAATGCAAGTTCGTGGAGGAAAAGCCCCGGGCGGGGGGCCCTCCCAAATAAAAATAACGGGGGTGCTCGTCGTACATAAGGGGTCAAAATTGGTAGATTAGTACCACTTAGGGTGCTAAAATCTAAAATGATCACCGTTAGAATTATCACGGTACCTTTTAGGGTATTGAGCCGAAAAACATGGCAGAATTGGTTCCTATTAAGGGTAAAATCCATTTACCTTTTAGAGTATTGAGCCCAGAATATGACATGTGTTGTTTTAGAATTGGTACCTCTTTGGGGTAAAAATTCATTTGAGCCACGCCCATCAAACGAGAGTCTGGTACCTTTTAGAGTGTTTTTCGAAAATTCCTACGAGCACTCCTGGGGAAAAGCACTCCTTCTGGACAAAGCAGAGGTGATCTACGCTGAAAAACTTGAATATGTTGAGGAATAGGCGAGCGCACAGCCATTGTCGGAACAGTGGTTGCAGAGCAAAGCGGACAGGTGCTGCCACAGAGTTGGGGACTATGAACAGCCACTAAACTGCCCGATTTAGCTCGAAGTAGAACATCTATCTGGACGACACAATAAAAATAGGAGAGGAAAATGGAAATAAAGCAGACCCGCGACAGGTAGCGAAGGACATGCGCCATGCAAAGAATGAAGATGACAGCCGGATATTTACAGCAGAGGAATTCCTCACCAATCAATCAGCAAATCATGTCTTACATTTCAAGAGCTGCCGCAAAGTTACGCCAAGGCGGTCCCGGAAGATGCTGTTGTCTTGAGTGTGATTCTCAAGCTGTGGCATAAAAAGCTGCGTACTCTACTGCTCGTACCCGCATCATCCAAGAATACCAGCTTGTTCATCCAATCACTTATGATTCATACAATCTATGTGATATGTATGCAACAAGTAAACTGAACAGGCTCCGCATCGCCATGTTGCGCTCAATTCTTCGTTTTCAACCACGTGACCAAATTTTGTTATTTAACTCGCGTCCGCCATGCTGGTGGACATCCATACAGTCAATATGGCTTCCGCGGACGCGTGTTCGAACGCTAGTGTGGCTTTTTCGGAATATTACGCCGGTCTCACCGGTCCAGCGAAGACGAGATATCGTGAAAAGGTTTTAACGTGCGGATTTGATCCATACATGTTAAAAAAAACGGAGTGTAGCGAGGATTTAGCGGATTATCCCACCGTGGAATATCCTGACATCGTCAACTATTTGGTGCTACAGACTTCGTGGATAACTGGACAGCGAATGAAAGCGTACAAGTCTATGGACGCTTACAACTTTTTCATTTCAGGGTGGGTAAATACAATTTTTACCAAACCAGTGGCTGGAACCGACAAAGTGGTTGTTACAGCGAGAGTAAATCACTCACAGCGAGCGAGAGAGACGCCTCTGAAGACATGGCTCCTTGCTGAAAAGGACGGAAACGTGTGCATGGCGCACTGTAACTGCATGGCAGGACTTTGCGAGGCCTGCTCACACGTCGGGGCTCTTCTTTTTGCCATTGAAGCTGGCGTTAGAATGCGAGAGTCGGTTACATGTACGCAGGAAAAAAGCAGGTGGGTAATGCCTTCACATGTGAAGGAAATTCCCTACATTCCTGTTTGTGAAATGGACCTTTCCTCTGCAAAGAAACGACATAGTACTTTTGGTGAACAGGGATCTGCTACCCCAGACCCCAGAGAGAGGGCAAATGTCCAAGCAACCACAGCAGAAGAACAGGCCAGCTTTTTCGAAAGCATTTCAAATTGTGGGATCAAACCAGCCATTCTATCCATTGTTGCAACTTTTTATGCTGCTTTTGTACCTGTTGAGAACAAAACAATGCCAAAGCCATTAACAGAGCTGTTCAGTGAAGAGAATTTGGAAGACACCTTGCAGGAGTTACAGGAAAAGTCTGAAACAGCTTTTAATGAGCTCAAGATAACTATCAAAGAAACAGAAACTGTTGAGGAAGCAACAAGAGACCAGGCAGACAGCAAAGTATGGTTTGAGCAGAGAGCGGGGCGAGTGACTGCTTCAAAGTTTAAAGCTGCTTGCTCGACCAATCCCGACAAGCCATCAAAATGCCTGATTAAGATGATTTGTTACCCTAGTGCTCATCGCTTCTCAAATGCCGCAACAAAATGGGGCATATCAAATGAGAGCAAAGCACGAGAAGCATATTCGTTTTCAATTGCAGATCAGCACCTCAATTTGTCTGTAGCAGACAGTGGGCTACACATAAACGAGAACTGGCCCTTCTTAGGTGCTTCACCTGATGGTCTTGTTTTTTGTGAGTGCTGCGGAAAGGGACTGTGAAATTAAATGTCCTTACAAGTACAAGGATGCCATGCTGGTTACTGCTGCAGCGGACAGCAGTTTCCGTCTGAAATATGACGACAATGGGGTTGATTTGTGCTTGGATACTGTTCATCCTTATTACTACCAAGTACAGTGCCAGTTGTTTGTAACCGGAGTGGAGTACTGTGATTTTGTTGTCTGGACTACAAAGGACATGTTTGTTCAGCGAGTGTTGCCCGACACTGAGTTTTGGGACAGAGTGTTGACAAGGGCAATACTCTTCTACAAGAAAGGAGTTCTCCCAGAGATTTTAGGACAATGGTACACACGTTCCAGTACTCAGCCACGTCTCACCGAATTATCATTAACAGACAGTGACGAAGATGGACCCTGGTGCTTCTGCCAACAGCACATTGTGGATAGCCGGCTAATTGGGTGTGACAAGGTTGGCTGCAAAATCCAGTGGTTTCACATGTCATGTGTTGGACTTACAACAGAGCCTGATGGTGAATGGTTTTGCCCCTCCTGTGTGTAAAATTGTTTCCCAAAGTGGTTTTGGAAGAAATACACAGTAAACAATTTTCCGCTGCTTTTACATTCACCACTTTAAAATGAGAAGGAAACTAGTCTGAGTTACTCTTCCCAGGAGTAATAGGACTTTTTCTGGGGACAGGGAAAATTCACACAGCTTTTAACAAAATCTGTGGGATAACCATTTTTCAGCCCCCGGTAACAATCCCAGTAATAATTGTTGGACATATGTCAACTTAATTTCCCTTGTCATTTCTAAAGTGGCGAATCGATTGTATTTTCCTACACCATACAAGATTTTCCTTTCTTATTTTTAGGAGAGTAGTCCTTACTCTGTAACTCTTCAATAGTCAGTTGGTTTAGTATAGGTAATCATACGGTTTCGAGTTCAATTTGGGATTATTAATTGGAGTGATTTTTTCAAAAAGCCTAAGCGGCTTGTGCAATTTGAGCATTTTGAAAAACTCACAAGTGCAAATTAATCCCAGATTGAACGAGAAAACCGTATGATTACTTACTAATAATTATACATAAAAAAATTGGCATCCATTTATTTTGGAATTGTTTTGGGAATTTTTTTTTAATTTTTTTTTTTTTGCAAAACATTTTTGCATCATAATTTTTTATTCGTAATTTGCACTGGTGTTACACTTTTTGCACTGGTGTTACACTTGAACTGCACTGCTCTTAGCCAATCAGAACTGAGTATATTATTAGTATCATAAGAGCAGAAGACAGCTTATTACAGTAAAAATAACATTTTATTATCCGAACAGTGCTAAGCCTTTCGTAACTGTTCTGTTTAGAATTGTAAATTTTTTTTTAGTTATTTCCACTAAAAATTTACGCAAAAATATTAAGACAATAAGAAGGCTATTGCCAACAGATACTGCAGCTTTAATGTAAAATAATATTCTGTACATGTGAGGGCAGTGAAACACAAGTTAATTGTTTTTCTAAATTTTTGGCATGTATTTGTTCCAAACCCCCTTGTAAAGGAAGTTGATTCTTTATAAATCATAATTTTTATTAATCATGCAAGAAAGGGTCTAAAATATTTAATCAAAAGGTACAATGGACTCTGATAGATTAGTAAGTGCACAGCAGATTATTGCAATTTTGTCTATTGGAGCCAAATCATCTCCTCGCCTAACTGTCACTAGCTGAATAGGGAGTATTCCTTGTAATATAGTGTCCTTTCTGCGTACAAGACCAATTACTCTTTCTACATGGATTCTTACATTAGCAATTTTCCTTGTCTCCTCTACTTCCTCTGCAGACAGCTGTTTTTTGCCTCTGGTATATGAAGGCGAGCTTGATAAAAACCCAGACTGTCAGCAATATCAAAGCCCCTATCAGCAAGCACTATGTCCCCAGGTAAAAGTTTCCACAACAAACCAGAATTTTCAGTAAGATATTTGTCACTGACTCTCCCACCCCATGCCTTTGATATAAATGAGATAACACCTTGTGGTGTTACACCTATAAGAAACTTAACAGTATTGTGATGTTTATAGTTGGACCATGTCATTGCCCTAGCAATCAAGCTAGATGGTCTTCCTGTAAATATCTTAAAGCAGTCAATGATGACTGCAACTTTTTTGCCAAAGTTGCGTTGGAAAACCACAGGCATGGTGGCTTGCAATTCCTCATGCTCTGGCCACTGTAATAAAAATTTAAGTCTAACAGACATTACATGTATCCACCTGTCCAATATTCGGTGTGCAGTTGGCACAGATATATTAAATCGATAAGCTAAATCCTGCAATGGGGAATTAAGTTTTAATCTGATTAAAACTAACAGGAATTCTTGAAACTGACTAAGTGCATTTTGTATGTTTCTTTTAATGTGGGGAGCAATAAGATTAAGGACATGCATTAAAAGACTAAATGTGGGGATTCCAGTGTAAAACTTAGTTTTATCATCATTATCTCTGAAGCTATCCTCAGTTAGCTGAGCTGATAGCAGTTGTCCTTTTTTACTGCTGTGCTCATCAGTGATATGTTGTATGTAGATCTGCTGTCTGTCCAGTTGAGCCATGTCAAGATCTGTCTGGCAGCACACCTCTGCTAAAACACTATTTTCAGTCTGGCAACATTTGTTGTTGTCGTCGTTGTCATCGTTACTGTTGTCAGCAAGATTAGTGCCTTCATCTAGTGAACATGAGGCTGCAGTGAAATCGCTCACACTCACTGCAATGAAAAATATACATGTAACGTATGTTAACTGAATGACTCATAAAACTTAGTGGTAGGCTTGAAGGAGGCATACAGACAATGCCAAAGACAGTATTATGAAGTTTATCATTTAAAATGAATTGACATGTAAGTGATAATATATTTCTACAAAAAAATGCATTCTAGCAGAGTGAAGGCAAGAGGGAGAGATTTCAGCATCAACATTATTATCGGTAATCGCCATTGAGTTGAAATACCTCTGTGGAGAAAACTAATAATTAAGAGAGCAAACCTGACATTTTAGGGCCCTATTGATAATGTACACTTACTAGATGTTTTAGACTCAGCATAATCTTTTTCTTTAACAACCTCCACTTCACTTTTTCTAGAAGTAGAGGAAGTAGCCTTCTCATCGTATTTCCGTTTGTTTTCATTCCTCTTTTGGGCACGAGCATTTCGGGAAACTGCTAGCTGGGAAACATTCTTTTTAATTTTGTTATGACCAAGATTCACAGTAGGTGCCCAGTCAGGGTTAGTGGTATCCAAGAGCTCTGCACGCTCTCCTGCAAGTAAGTAAATAAAATAGTCCATGCAACCTAATCTTTCTTTTTGAAATAGCATTGGAAACAGAGAGAAAATCTTAAATTAAGGTTATTATTTCAGACAGTTTTTTAGAAATGACTAGGAGATCTCAAAATCCATGTAGTTATTTCAAAGATGACAGAACCATACGAGCCAAAATGTGCACGAGGTGATCGTCAGTTCAGCTATCATCTGGTCCGGTGGCAGGATTTTTATGCGAAAAGAGATTCTTAATGTTATTTACTTACCAGAAGTAAAGTGACTGCTACAGACTCTAGAGTTTTCAGCTTTCTTATCGTCGAATTCCTTCCTGTAAATATTTGCAAACCACTGTCTTCTTCGCCGTTTGGTCAATTCGCGAATTTCTTCGCCTTTGTTTACTATTATCGCTGGAAACCTGAAAAATCGGTATTTCCCCTTATCTCTAGCAGTATTGTGTCCGCAATTCTTTACTGCACAAATGTAGCCCATTGATACAGTACTTAAAACACAAAGACCTTTAACAAACCGCGAAGTAATTGACCTAATGGCCTTTGTTTTCGCACCAAGCGACCGGCTGAATGTCCACCAGCATGGCCGACTTCCGGTGCACGGGCCATTGCATAATTAGTTGTGACGTCACGTGAAAACGAAGAATATGCGGTTACTTTGATCTAAAAATTTTCAATTTGTCGCAATAATCGTTCACGAAAAAAACCCGCTTATTCGTTTTTAGGACTTCTAAACCAATCAAGACAGAAAGATAACATTTATCAAAGGTAGAGTATAAATATGCTTATATGAGCGAGCTTCCTGTTGCACTGCATGCATTTCCTGTTTGTCGGCGAGCTGGGCGCTTGTCACGCAATCTTTTCTTTTGGAACAGTTGCAAGCACGCCATGGGAAGACAGTTTGTATGTTTTTCGCTCACAATTTGGTATGTACCTAAGTAGAATCAAGGATACTTGGTCGAAATATAAATAAGAAATGGCATAATTATGTCGATTATTGTAGCAGGAGTTATCGTCTTTTGAAAGTATAAATGTAATGTTGATGATGTTGAGATCGTCTTGTCGGCCGTTTGCAGTAAATACAACTTGAACTTTGTCTGTCGCAAAATTAACGTTTACTATTGATTCTAAACAAAATAAACGCCAAAAAAGACACAATTACTCAAAAGCAAACTGATATTAGCGATATTGGTAATTTGGGGGGAATGTTGGGCTGTTATATATTTTAAACGAGCTTATTGTCGATTTAACGCTTTCGAAGGCCGTTACAAGAATGGCGTGTTTTGACCTTTGTGTCACCTTTGTTTGGCGCTCAAAAATTTCGTATTTTCGATTGCCCAAAAATTTTATTGCATTTATTTGAGGAAGAAACATTGCTCTTTCTCTGGGTATGACTGATATGGCACCAAGCCATGTACCAAGTTGTGATTTTGGCCTCTCGATTTTGCCATTTTTTTGACTCACGAAAATCGTTAAAATAAGTAAAATTATTAAAAATCTCAAAAATATTAAGTAAACTGTCGAATTGAACAATTTAACATTTAAACTATTGGTGAATGCGTGCTTTTCTTAGTTAGGTACTAACTGGTGGAGTTAATTCCATTTTGAATTTTTAGGCAATATTTAAGTAATGCGTGGTGTGGAGCCCGTAAAATCGATGCGAGAGCCGCCGAACCGACTTTGTCGCCGTTCGCGTAAAATAAAAATCTAATCGAACTGAAAATTATTTTTCTAGAAAGAGTTTACCTAGACCTATATTCTGACAAAGTTTGGGGATTTTCGTTTTTTTCATTTTGCACACCTCCAGGCGATATTTACGGACGGCCACTCTTAATATTCAGTCGTTTAAAACTATGGTGTACAATTACCGCCAAAATTCGATGTTGTAAATTCAGCATTCTACTTTTTAATTTCTTGTTATTTTTACTATTCAACATTCAAGTTTATACATTTTGACATATCTCGATTGAACTTTGTAGTACTTACAATTCAACTTTGTACTTTTTATGATTCAACATTGTAGATTTTACAATTCAACATCGTATTTTTCATAATTGAACATTGTAGTTTCAAGAATTCAACACTGTACTTTGTGTAATTCATCTTTGTAGCTTTTGTAATCCAACATTGTTGTTTTCATTATTTAACATTGATCTTTGTGTTATTCAACTTTCTATTTTTGACAATTCAACATTGTACTTTTTACGTTATTCAACATTCTTCGTTTCACAATATCCAACCGCAATCCAGTTGTCTGTGGGCTCAGAAAATGCAAAATTACCCCCAGTAAGGGAGACACGAATATAACAATTCCGCTCCTCTCCCCCGACAGTAAACGAAGTCAGTTTGTCCCCTCCCCGACAAAAGAATTATTTTGCACCTCACATGATATTTGCTGCTGAATCAAAGATGGCGGCTGCGAAAGAACTCTTTCTTACGAAGTGCTTTATAAAACTTATTTAACTTAAATTTTACAAACAAATGGATGACCTTTCATATTTGCAAAATGCTGTTTACGACGTACTAAGAGTCTTGGAGAGATACGAGCATTGTAATGGTGAAAGAGATCTGTAGGAAATAGCAAGGGTTGACAGGCCGCACAATCTCTACCGGTGTGAAACATTTGAAAACCTTCTATATTTTCTTCTAACGAGTATCTCTTGTAAAAAGGAGGTGGTAGGCCTGTATGACTTTTACAAAATGCTGTTAAATGCCGTTTGAACGTTTACCGTTCTCGCCATAAATATGCGTTGCTCTAAAGGAAGCAACCACCAAATGTAAACCCGGCAACTGATGAGGTTCGAGTGGAGAACCGAAACCATGGTCTTGCCTGAATCATAAAGTGTCGAAAAGTGGCATAAACAAAACAATCGCTACACTGGTAAACTAATTACCAAATGGAGGTATTAAATAGTAAATATCGAGCTCCAGACGCAAACAACTCACAGATATAAAGCGGAGCGTAATCGATGCTATTAACACAGCTTTGACTGAGAAGCCGTTTTAAAGTCACAGAGCTTTCACTAAAGCTTAAACTATCTCTCTCAACCTTGGATCTACATTTAGTTCACCGTAACATACTCCTGCAACGACAAACACAAATAGCTGGGCCCAGCGTGATAAAAAATAGCAGGAAACACATTAAACGGTCAACATATCTTTTCAGATCCTATTACTTCAGAGAGAGAAAAAACTACAAATATTGAACCCTCTGTCGGTTAAAAATCAACGTTTAACAACCCACCAACCGCATAAGCAAAAGAAAAGGGACGTTATAAGAGGTCAAATACTTTAAGAACGAAATCACAGAAAAACATTACAGACATAACACAGTTGACCTCTGGTCCGTAATACACGCGCGGCTTTAAAAAGAGTTTTTTTCAGTCAACACTAACTCCTCCAAAACCAAGTAAATGATACCCGTTAAAACACATATATAGGTGGCAAACGGCATTTAACAGCATTTTGTAAAAGTCGTACAGGCCTACCACCTCCTTTTTACAGGAGATTAGATACTCGTTAGAAGAAAATATAGAAGGTTTTCAAATGTTTCACACCGGTAGAGATTGTGCGGCCTGTCAACCCTTGCTATTTCCTACAGATCTCTTTCACCATTACAATGCTCGTATCTCTCCAAGACTCTTAGTACGTCATAAACAGCATTTTGCAAATATGAAAGGTCATCCATTTGTTTGTAAAATTTAAGTTAAATAAGTTTTATAAAGCACTTTGTAAGAAAGAGTTCTTTCGCAGCCGCCATCTTTGATTCAGCAGCAAATATCATGTGAGGTGCAAAATAATTCTTTTGTCGGGGAGGGGACAAACTGACTTCGTTTACTGTCGGGGGAGAGGAGCGGAATTGTAATATTCGTGTCTCCCTTACTGGGGGTAGTTTTGCATTTTCTGAGCCCACAGACAACTGGATTGCGGTTGGATATTGTGAAACGAAGAATGTTAAATAACGTAAAAAGTACAATGTTGAATTGTCAAAAATAGAAAGTTGAATAACATAAAGTTCAATGTTAAATAATGAAAACAACAATGTTGGATTACAAAAGCTACAAAGATGAATTACACAAAGTACAGTGTTGAATTCTTGAAACTACAATGTTCAATTATGAAAAGTACGATGTTGAATTGTAAAATCTACAATGTTGAATCATAAAAAGTACAAAGTTGAATTGTAAGTACTACAAAGTTCAATCGAGATATGTCAAAATGTATAAACTTGAATGTTGAATAGTAAAAATAACAAGAAATTAAAAAGTAGGATGCTGAATTTACAACATCGAATTTTGGCGGTAATTGTACACCATACAAAACCAACGAAAATCTAAATTTCTTGTTTTGCAGATATCTAAGCGGCTGACTTTTTCTGTTATTGTGCTGTTTCTAATGCCAGGACCCTTCATTAAATTTATTGTGCCCATCATGAAGATACTTCATAAAAACCATAAAGAGTTTTTGTTTCAAAGCTACATCTCACAAGCAATTTCCTGTCAAACCGCGGCAAGATCTCTAAAGCCCTCATAAAGATAATTAAAAACGTGCATGAAATGAATTTTCACGCCTAAAGATTATAACGCCTTGGTGCAAAAGTTCACGCTTTACGTGGAACAGAAATAGTGTTCAGAAGGGATTTGATTACATTGGCATGCTGGAAGTTACAAGACCTCCCTCTGAGATATAGGGAAAATTGCGCTATATCTCAGAGGGAGGTCTAGCTATATTTTGGTTGCTAAGAGCGTCTGGCTCGTTATGACATCCTCCATAACAAACTAAATGTACTATTCCCGTTTGAAACATGTAGAAGGAGCAAATGGCATTAATAACAAAGGTAAGAGTCGTGCAGGCCTGTTACCCACATTTTACACTTGATTTCTCAATCAACCTTTCGCAAGCAAGAGAGTTTATCGATAGATTTTATCACATTATTCAAACAAAAACTTACACTTTACACGTATCAACTTTGCTTAACTCCATTTACGATAACTTAACGGCGAAAAAGCATTATTCTCTTCCCAAAATCGAAGTTTTTGACGAAGAAACAACTTTACACCGTACATTTCCTTCTAGCGACTTGCAGTGTTTGCCCCCTGGCGATCCCAGAATCCTTTTCGTATGACACAGGTATCCGATTACTGGTAACTCATTCATTGGTCTGGTCGACGTAAATGAAATCCGACTTAATGAAGACTTGTTTCAACAAGTCCATCAACATGGTGCACACTACTTGTGAATTGACCGGTTTGATTGGACTGTTCTGACAAATAATGGTATAATATTTACAATTTGACCGGTCGGCCGGCCAGTTCTAACAAGTGAAAAGCGCCGTAAATCATCCCTCGCCAACCACTTTCAGCGAACCACACCTCCATGCCTACCACAGCCACTGCAAAGACGAAACACAATCTTAAAATGCCAGGAGTAACAAAATATATTTAGTCAGTAGTAATGTTACTGTCCCAGTCTAGTAAAAAGTAGCTGTCTTCGCATTACGAGGCTTATTAACACGATGCACAATAAATTGTGTTATTTCGATACTGGGGCATCTTTGTTAAGCAGCTAATATATCACATTATCTGAAGACGAATGTTCTTCCATCACGGAATTATGATTAAAAACAACGATGACAACGGCAATGTGAAAAATAGTAGGCGTGTTAACTTGACAAATGCATAATCTACTCTCATAATAACAAACAAACTTAAAGGTGTCAAACTTACAATGCAATCAACTCCGTGTTATTTGAGAATATCCCAGGCGGAAGCTTCTCTATTTTATTGTTCTCCAAACGCCTGCAGGAAAAAAAGATATTTTAGTATAGAAGTGCAAAGAAAGTACTTTTGATGCCGTAACTTACGAACCACCAGTTCAAATTGGGAGAATATTGAACAGATCTAGAAGTTATGCAAAGTTGAGAAGTCTGCAAAAATTGTGCTCCTAATAATAGAAATCGACGATATATGGAAATAATCACAGGCCACCCAAGTTTTTATGGAATTGTTGACACGCAATTGACTCACTATTATTACATATGGTGGCTTCTTAAACAGCCGGTTCTTTGTGGGGGGGGGGGGGGCTATTACTGTTTTGTTGTTTCTTTTTAGGGTGTTTTTGTTGTTACACTGTCATCAGAAGGGTCGATGCGTGTCCTTACTGTTTCGGCAGGCCGTTTCAGTTACAACAGATTCTTGTAATCGAGGTCGAAATACAACCAGGTGTTCTTTTTTCTATCCTGATTGTTTAGGATGAAGTCCAACTGTCTGGCCCTCTTCTCCGCTTTTTGTCGCGCTCAAGTTTGTGAAAGTAATATCCAGTTGGATAATAAGTCTGGTGCGAAACAGCCATCGCCAAAACAACATCGGCTTAAACGTGTCTCTGTTCCCAATAGGGTTGTTCCAAAAATAAATTTTTATGTCTTCTGGTCAGTTTTTAAGAGGGAAGAAGGTCTCCCCGTTGATGGTATTGAAAATTACTGGTCTTTCTTCTGAGGCTTCTTTCTTAGAAAGGTATCGGATCTTCTCACGGTAAGCAAGTAGCGTGGCCATCGTCCCGAAGAGAATGGTATCCCGAGATCAGGAGCTTATTGAAATCAGTATAGAGTAAGAATGGTCACCAATCACTTTTCGCGGCACCGTTTTCGTTTATTCAATTGCGTTCGTGTCCTTTGTAATTTCGTCCCCTCCTTTCCGAATTAGTTCCTATTTTTATCAATAATTATCACACTTATGTCCATTTCGTGGTATAGTATAAAATCTTCAGAAATTATGAATTATTTTTGATCGTTGAAACTTTCAAGTTTTTGCTTTACCAGAATGCCATTGTTTTTCTACAACTGTTTTCTTTTGGAAAGGGGCCAACTAAAGGCAACATTTTGTTTCCATTATGAGCCGGTCCAATTTCATGGAATCGACACTTTGTTGACATGGTCGTCAAGAGAAAATAGACATCCTCCCTGTTTGTCACTTTTAGGGTCAAGCAGTGTCTTCGAATTCAATACTTTACCGATTTCAAAATCATTGCTGTGTTTCATAAGCCAGTTTTCCTATTAATTTCGTGTCTCACAATAACCCGCAAACAATAACCGTTGATTTATCCCTAACAATAGACAGCGTTCTGCGCCTTTACATTAACACATGTTTACTTCTCTGCACACCGCATATGTGCCGCATATGTGCCGTATCATATCGTATTTGTGCCGTTCTGTTCTCTATAGTGAGTTTATTCCTACTTGCAATCATTAACAATCGTTTTCAACTGCTGAACCTAAATTTCAAAAAAATGTTACGAGTGCGATATGATGTGGATTGGACACTTCTACCTGATAAATTACGTCAGGTACGTATATACATATCGAAGTTAAAATATGACCGTTTTGGTTTGTTACGTGTTGTGGATTTCCGTGCTGAGAAATCATCGGTATTCAAGGCATATATGCTTAATCTTGTTTTTTTTTTCCCTATAGATTTGTGCACTGTTTGGCAAAAGTCTCAAGCAGCTAAAAGCGACAGTACTGCTTGGCCTTCTGGCTGTCATTTCCTTTTGCATTGGCCATTCATTCACCACGAAATTCTGGAAAAAAAAAACAATTATTTTATGGATTTCAGTTGTGCTGACAACAGGTAACAAGATCTTTTGTATTTCAGTTTGCTTTTAACATTTACGTGTTTATTAATCAACCAGACAGAGTTTAAAATGATAATTTTGCAGAAATACTACTATTCAGTGCGCCTTTTGAGCATCGTTTTTAAAATTGTTTAAATTTTTCCGCGAATTAGGTGCAATCGTGAAAGTTGTACATGTTGACGTCAAATAATTGTTTGGAGTAGAAAGCAAAACGCAGGTGTATGCACACCTCCATGAGTTACACACTGTACTGCAGAAGTCTGAAATAGAGAGTATAGGTACCATCCTAACACTATTGTTTTTATCTCGTTAATGCGCATGCGCGCAAACGAGATATTGGAATCATGAGAAAATAGGGACAAAAGTTGTTAACAAAGGTTCATTGTTAACTCTGTTAACTTGTGAACTTTTGTCTGGGGGGTATTTTTTGTTCTTTATAGAAGCTATATTAGGGCATTGAGGATATGGTCGGTTAAACGGGTTAGGATTTCAAGAAGAGCGTCACATAGCGCCACTAAAATTTTTGGGGAGCACCCCCGGACCTATTGTTAATTTCCCTAGGGTATTGAAATGTCATGAAGTTGTCATATAAAGTTAATATATATAGTTAGCCTTAGCCTAACAGTGTCGCCCTTTGAAGAACCTCTGAACAAGCTTAACTAAGATGAAACTTAACTTAGGTGAAAGGTCGGAAGCACAAGAATTAAGATTGACGACCGGGCTATTTTTCAATTTTAACAATTCTCAAAAACAGTATTACCCGACCGTCTGCACAGTACATTTAGACCGTACAAAAGTTCACAAAAACAACCGTTTTTCTCCGTCTAGAATAACTATTACGACTATTTTCCGAATAAGATACAGTTGTTGCTTGTTAAAAAATGTCCGAGAAACTGATTTGGAAATCAAAATTGCAAAAATACACAAACATATTTGCATAAGGCGACGCGAGTATAAAATATAAGTCTTGTTTTGTTTACATAAAATCGCTTTTCAATCTATGTAATGAATGAACAAACATAAAAATGGACAACACAATCATTAGTTAGTTTATGTTTAAAAGCAAAACGGGTACCATCTATAGCGGAGCACTCGCCGGGCCGAATGCATACTCATAGAACCTATGCCCGTCATTTTTCATGGTTATGGCTAGCGGAATGTTTCGCGGGCGCGCGTGTGCCCGCCCTCCGCCGTCGCGCAGGACCGGACTACTGTAGCTCCGTCGCGCAGGACTAGCTCGCGGGCGCGTATGACGTCGCAAAACATGCGCGTACGACGTCATGTTGAAACCAAAGCGAGGCATTTTTCACGCCGGGCCAGCGCGCGCCACAAAGCTGCATTTAGGCGCCTGCTGCAGCTCCTTGTTCAGCCAGCGGTATTGATATGAAATTCCAATTCAAAATGGCGGCCAATGTGGAAATTCATGAAGCCACGTGGATTCTTCGGCCTCTGCGTGATCAAGTTGATAACTTTGTCCTGTTTGAAAACGAAGTTGAGGAAAACCTAAAGAGATTATTTGAAAAACATCGAAATAATCAGAATTCGATTGAAAGAATGCGAAATTCTGTCATCGAAGTTGGGTCGATCATTGCTGGGGAAATGACCATCTTGCTGAAAAAAGTGCATAGGCGACTTACTTCGCGGAAAAAAGCCCATAATCCTTGGACTGTCCAAGTTACAAGGGATTTGCCAGTGGAAATATTCGCTTTTCTTCTGCGTATAGTAAAGAAGGCAAGGTCCACTTACGGAGTCAGCCATTCGGAAAGCAGATTCATGGATATCATTGTTTACACTGAGGAGAATCGACTGGTTAGAGATATATCTCGACTTTGCGACGTCAACCGTGAAGCAATCCTGGACTATTTTTCAAAGACATTTCAGGGTCCCAGGAAAGGAAAGGCAAGGGTGGTTGTGAGTGCCCAAAAGCCATTTACCTTGTCTTACTCGAGGAAAGGGTCATATGTTGTAATTAAATGCTACTACAAGTTTACAAATGCATTTGGATATACCTTTGAAAGTTGAACTAGACTGTTGTAAAACTAATAGACTGACACTTTATTGCTCAAGTTTTAAATCTGTTGTTTAATGAGTAATCTGTCACAATTTATGACCCAATAATTTTTAACAAGCTTATGAAAGTGGGTCATCATTGCTGCGTCATCGTGGGTCATCATTGCTAACGCGTTTTGCTCCCGGGGGGTGGGGGGGGAGGTACTCAAGAAAGTTTTGTACGGGGATGCTCCGCCCCAAGGTCCAAACCCTTACCCTTTCATAAACCGTTTTTGACAGAAAAGGTACCCCTTTCATATACCTTTCATTGAAAATGGTACCCCTTTCACATAGCCTTTACGTACGTCTTTTTGATATATTTTGAAAGGCCCTTTGAATAGTACTTAAATGGCAGTTTCCCCTACCTTTTTTATTCTTCAACGGCGTGTTTTCGCTACCCTTTCCTATTCTTCGTGAAATCCCTACCCTTTCATATACTTCAACTCGTAAAATCCCGACCCTTTCATATACCTCCAGCCTCAAAAAGGTACCCCTTTCGGGCGGAGCATCCCCGTATAGCCCATTATAGGGAGTACCCCCCTGGGGTTTTGCTCTTGAGACTAAACTAAAAGATATGGATATTTGAATAAAACTTTCAACTAAGAGAATTCCTGGGTAAAGGCAAAGTGCGATTAAACTTGTTCGAATGTGTTCTTCGTGAAGCCAATAATCACGGTAAAGGCAAGCTAGTAAATATAATTCGCAGACGGTTGCGCTTCGCGCTGCAATTAGGATAAATAAATCGCCAAGCCTTCCGGAAGCAGAAAATCACTGAATTCTGATAAGCGTTTAACTCTTTTATTCAAGGGAAAGACATTTTCATTCAAGGAAATATGAGTTTCATTAAAACGTTTTGACCTTTAGAACACATATTTTGGATTCATGATCATGGAAAAACCGTGCGCGATCGAATTACATTCCACACGAAATTTGCATATATGAAAGAAGTGTATTTGCGAGAACACTTTGAAGAAACTGTAAAGCCTGGAGAAAAACTAATACATGGCAAAATCAAAGCAATTATTTAAAGAACTAGCTTTATAGAAAAAATTCATTTCGATTTGGTCTTGAAATGAAACAGGGGGCGGGGGGGGGGGGTCATGATGCGTCACGCAATCTTTATTTTTATTAAAATGTTTCACTAATTTATAGCACTCATCACCACAGTTTTGACATTATGAAAGCATAATCTCCTGAATCCGACTACATGTATTTTTTCATTACCTGTAAATTTAGGGCCTCCAAAAATTTATTGGAAACCGGGCAGGAGAAGGGTCAAACAATCTTGCCATCCGTCGGTGGGGGGGGGGGGGGGGGATTCTTTCTGGAATAACCCAATTCAATGTAATAGAAATAATTCACGGTTAACGTTTGGGAAGTATTACAACGCGTCTTAGAGTCTCGTGGGCGGCACGGTGGTCTAGTGGTTAGCGCGTCGGACTTTCAACCTGAATGTCGGTGGTTCGAACCTGGTCTCTGCCGTCGTGTTGTTTACTTAGACAAAAAACTTTACTCCACACTGTCTGTCTCCACCCAGGTGAGGGGGTAACCCTGCGATGGACTAGCATCCCATCCGGGGGGAGTAGCAATATTCCTAGTTGCTTCATGCTACGGAAACCGGGTTAAGCTCCGGCCGTGTGGGCCATCGTGGCCCGAGTGCGACTTTACCTTAGAGTCTCATGTGCATGAGTATAGGCTATGTGTGGAGTGAATACAGCATGGTTATGTTTTTCAATAATAATACTCCCCCCCCCCCCAAAAAAAAAAAAACATATCGAATATACGGAACTCAATGTCGGTGAAAATAACACTAACTAAACAAATCAAATGTTCACACTGAATATCATTTGATAAATTGGACCTACTACGATTATAATTTACCTTCCTACTTCGACATTTATTCAGTATGTGAATTTTTTTGCCTGGGGGTGGGAGGGTGGTCTTATTTTTAAAAACACCGCACAATTTGTGACTATTTTCAGAGTCTCACGCAAGCAGATGAATCACTGCCTAGCTAATGTAAACATCAACAGAATGAGCCGGAGCATTACATTGTTTACAATAATTTATGTAAGTATAATACAATACAATAATTTATGTAATTTATGTAATTTATGTAATAAATTATGTAATTTATGTACAATACAATACAATAATTTATGTAAGGCAACTTAATGGCAACCCTAGTAAATAAATAAATGTATGTTTACAATAATTTATGTAAGCATAATACAATACAATAATTTATGTAATAAATTATGTAATTTATGTACAATACAATACAATAATTTATGTAAGGCAACTTAATGTGTTGTCTGTTACAAATTTTGGTACATTTCATTAAAATAATTATGAAAGTGAACATTATGGGTCATCATGAATATATAAATGTATGTCTATTAGAGCAGTTTTCAACCAAGTGCCAAAAAGCAAACAACAACAACTTTCATGGTACTAAAAATCCCTGATACATCCCTAATGCCTGCAACAATCAATAACTTTGGTTTTGATTTCTCCATGGTTTAAGATTGGCTGAGTAGTCTAATGGCTAAGTGATTAGATAGGTTTTGTAATAGCTGACCTCCTGTTTCCCATTGCTTTATTTTTTTCATAGATAATGCAAGTCTTACAGACTTATATTTTCGCTTGCTCATTACACCACTACTATAGAAAACTGCAATGCTTCTCTTTACATTTTCTGGTGAGCTTTCAAAAGCTTTTGAATTTTTCTTAAATTCAGCTGAGACTACCTTCTTTGTTAGGATTTTATGACTTAAAACATAATCTTTCATTTTGTCTACTTTACATCTTTTTGCTAAGGTGTCAAACATTCCATCAAAGGCTGGTGTTAGGTTATTCTCAGAACCTCCATGGATTGTGGAAGCAGTTTTCATTGTTTCTTGCCGTCTTTTTGATGTTGTTCTTGGTGGCATATTTGATTTGCCATCCACCAAACTAGTTGGGGATCTTGTTCGTGAACTAATATCAGTGTGAACTGGTTGTAACTGCAAAGAGAAATACTTCATTACCTCCTTCTGCAGTATGGCACTAAAAAAATCATCTCATAGTAAGGACATTATACCAACCTGAACATTTTGAGTTTCACAAGTCAAGTCTCTCAATACTTCCCCTAAATTACTGACCTTTAGGTAACAAAAAATGAAATTAATCATTCACTTCCAAAATGTTCATTCCACAAATAAAACAAAAGCTAACAGCAATTAATTAATAAATTATCATAACTGGCTATTTATAGGTGTAGCATTTTCCAGAAATGATGAACAAATCAGAAGTATCTCAATACATACATGTAGAAAGAAAAATAAACTTTCTTTAATCTCAAACTGACAGAGTAGCTTGTTTAATGCTAATATCTTCAAGTTAACTACTGTAAAAACTAATTAACTTAAGCTTATTATATATCACAAGCAAAATAACTAGCTACCTTCCGACGTAGTCAATCGAACGTTCGGTAATCGAACCTAATCGAACCCAATTGATCGATTGGGTTCGGTAATCGAACTTAATCGAATTCACCGAAAAATTTTGCCAATCGAACACAATCGAACGTTCGGTAATCAAACGCTTCAACAATCGAACATAAAATTAATCGAAGTCAATCAATCGAACATAATCGAACACTTCAACAATAATTATTGGAAATAAACTACAGTTTCATTTGGTCTGAAACAAAGCGTTGTGGTCAAATCAGTATGGCGGCTGATGGAAAAAGTTGTTAGTCTCATTCACGCTAACATGAAGCACTCGCTGATATGTACAAAGGTCTGATAAAATTTCCTTGTTTATGGTCTAAGGTTTGTGACTGATAGCCCCAAAGATGATCCGAGAGGAAGATGGAGGCCTGGTGGCAGAACTAATGTTCCAGTGAGCAAGGGTAGAAACAAAGCCGCTTTCAAAAACTCAAGCCAATTTAAGATCGACACTACTTGAATCGCAATAAAGATTTTAGTTAATTGAAATGTGTTAATATCTCTCACAATTGCTCCTCTAGTAAAAAATCAGTTAAAGAGTGTAATTCTACTGAGACTGAATGCTTATCTATTTTTGATTACCGTTTTTTTCCCTGACCGAACAAAATCGAACCAATCGCATCGATTGAGTTTGATTGTGTTCGGTAATCGAACTTAATCCAACTCACCGAAAAGTTCAAATTCGATTTTGTTCGATTGCTGAACCAATCAAACTCCAATCGAACGATTGAGTTCGATTGGGTTCGATTGGTTTTTGGTTTGGATTCGTTCAATTGACAACATTGGGCTACCTAAATAACTAACTACATGTAATCTATCAATTTAAGCGACAACACAACACAGCACAGAATATCTTGTTGCTTATTACCAGCATGTATCAGTATTTTATCAGTTAACTATATAAGTTAATATAACTCAATAATTACATGAAAGTCCTCACTGACTGGCCTAACTAACCTTTGATTTTAGTCTATTAATTTTCCTCGTGTTTGAGCTAAGCTCTGCCTTCAAACTTCTACACTGTTCTGACTGTTCCACTGCTGTCTGCCTCGCTTCCTTTCGGGCCTTCATAAAGGCATTAACATCGAAGCGACTGTTCTTAGTGTGTGGCATAATGCTACAAGTTCACCTAGTGCAATACACAAGACACTGTTATGCGTTTAACCCGGGTATTCACATATAAGCTAAAATTCAGCAAAACAAAAACGATACGATTCTTCTCTATGCTTTAAAGATTTAAAAAAATTATTTCAAATGCTGTTGTTTGGAAAACTGTTAAATTCTTTCGGAGCCAAAAACTTACCTTTGTAATGTCGAGAAAACCTACGCCATTAGACCGAAGAAGTCACTGGTTTTGCTATCGAAGGACGGACTCTCTGCCATGGCATGTGTTTGGTATCTTCTGAAAGCTAAAAGAACAAGCTACCATTTTTTGTTGTGAATGAAGCAGAACAGATTTCCCAGAAGGCGTGAGGACCCGTTATTTATACCAAACCTTACTCGTCCCCAGTCTTCTCTCGGAAATTCCGAATTCGGCCCGCCATTTTTGAAAACATTGCAATGCAGCTTTGTGGCGCGCGCTAGCCCGGCGTGTTTTCGCGCGGTTACACGGCCGAATGTCACGTCAGCTGGGAAAATTTGCTGTGTTTATTGAGCGGAGGAAACGGTTTACATGTAAAGTTTCACATTTTTCAAACAGTGGTCAAGACCGCATTTGAGGCTTCGAAACTCTGCAAATCAAGCCGATTTGGAGGAATATAGAGCTAAGTGCTTATTTTTAAACCTGATTTCGTTTTAAATTGAAGCTAGTAGCTCGTCTAATTAAGCTCTTTTGAGTTTAATTCTTGTGCTTCCGACCTTTTCACCTTAGTTTAAAAGCTTAATATCATTAGTTTACTGTTCTATATTATGCAATTTTGGCGTGCATTTAAAAAGGATTCAATTTTGAATAATTAGGTTATATGATGGCTACACAGCCGTCAGCTCGGTAAACACTTTAAAAGTTGGATCTTTCGCAGTGTTTTATAGCGGAGCAGTAAAGTCGTTATTTCCCTGCATTTTTTCGCGGTTTGCTACTCAATTAAGACAGGGATACTAATTAAGGGTTACTCAGAAGCCGCTTTAGTGGAAAAAGAAGAGCTTTCAGGGATAAAATCTTGCTTCGAGGAAGCCTCATACGTTTTTATCAATGCAGGAGCAATGCGGGGAGATGGCTTGTTTTTATTACGGATTTCAGATTTCAGAACCGAAGATTTAAAGCGGAGTTTTAACGAATTTCCAAGCAGTCCAGTGACTTAAAGGTAAAATAAATCACATTTTTCGATGGGAATTTATGTTGATATCAATTTTTGATTGACTTTTCCTTAGTGTTCTCTTAAATTTTGGAGGCATGTTTATGAAACGTGCTCAAATCACAGGCTTCCCAAGCTACATACGTGGTGTATGCGACAGCTTGTGTATGCAGAGAAATGTATGGGAAAATCACGGATCCTCTAAAATTGGGTAAATAACTATCTATTTTGAAATAAAGTTTACCTACCTCAAATGTGTCGTTTACTTGTGTCTTGTACCGAATTTGAAGCCATTCCGACGCCATTTAGCGAAGTTATTCGAAGTCGTTGTCTCCCCTTCTAAAAAGAAGGAAAGGCAGATCACTGCATCGATCGCTGGCCAGAGATCACTCCAAAAATCGCTCTCTCCTCGAACGGAAAAGTCCCGAATCGCAATAAAACCAACAATTCCATAAAGCCCAATAAATTTCACTCCACATACGTGCGCTTCGGCGTTCGAAAGACTCGTAAAGAACGAGAAGTTTTGCTTTAAATTCGCCTATTCGGCTTTCCAGATATGCTTGTGACCGACCTGGCGACAACGGTCGTTGCTCAACGACACGTATCTGGTTTCATCCTCAACTCTGATTGGTCCATTTGAACCAAGTCACGCGCTGACAACACGACCCTCCACCGGATGGAAAGGTACATTTTGTCACGAATCAAGTGTCACACTAGGGCTCCCAAGGGATGTTTTCTGAAAGCTGTATTGTTCGCATATCACAGCCATGTTTACATATGTCGGGGAGAAACCGCGTAAAGATAAATCTGACACCTCCATGTGCAGAAGAAAGCAAGATATTTGCGAGCATTTAAGAGTTTCACTCGACTTTATTCGAAAAATTTACTTGAATTATCACAATATCTGGAGAGGTCAATGGCCACTGCCAGCCTTGTACGAAGGATTCGAGACGTTGATGTAATAATTTGATTGCGGCTTCAGCCCATTTTGGATGCAAATGCGTGCAGAGAACTAATACGATGGAGCGAACTTATTGTGATAATTCAAGTAAATTTTTCGAATAAAGTCGAGTGAAACTCTTGAATGCTCGCAAATATCTTGCTTTCTTCTGCACGTGGAGGTGTCAGATTTATCTTTACGCGGTTTCTCCCCGACATATGTAAACATGGCTGTGATTTGCGAACAATACAGCTTTCAGAAAACATCCCTTGGGAGCCCTAGTGTGACACTTGATTCGTGACAAAATGTACCTTTCCCTCCGGTGGAGGGTCGTGTTGTCAGCGCGTGACTTGGTTCAAATGGACCAATCAGAGTTGAGGATGAAACCAGATACGTGTCGTTGAGCAACGACCGTTGTCGCCAGGTCGGTCACAAGCATATCTGGAAAGCCGAATAGGCGAATTTAAAGCAAAACTTCTCGTTCTTTACGAGTCTTTCGACCGCCGAAGCGCACGTATGTGGAGTGAAATTTATTGGGCACTATGGAATTGTTGGTTTTATTGCGATTCGGGACTTTTCCTTTCGAGGAGAGAGCGATTTGTGGAGTGATCTCTGGCCAGCGATCGATGCAGTGGTCTGCCTTTCCTTCTTTTTAGAAGGGGAGACAACGACTTCGAATAACTTCGCTAAATGGCGTCGGAATGGCTTCAAATTCGGTACAAGACACAAGTAAACGACACATTTGAGGTAGGTAAACTTTATTTCAAAATAGATAGTTATTTACCCAATTTTAGAGGATCCGTGATTTTCCCATACATTTCTCTGTATACACAAGCTGTCGCATACATCACGTATGTAGCTTGGGAAGCCTGTGCTCAAATCAAGTCGTGTTTGTTATTTTGAATTTCATCGAGGACAGCTCTGCCTTGATGCGCTATAAGTTTAAATGGTACGTGTTTTGCTTTTAAACATAAACTAATGGAGATTTGAATAACATTTTTCGAAAGAACATTGTGTTGTCCATTTTTATGTGTTTGTTCATTCATTACATAGATTGAAAAGCGATTTTATGTAAACAAAACAAGACTTAGATTTTCTGTCTTCACTCGCATCGCCTTATGCAAATATGTTTGATGTGTATTTTTGCAATTTTGGTTTCCAAATCATTTTCTCGGGCAATTTTTGACAAAAACTGTATTTTATTCGGAAAGTGTAACTGTGAAACTGTATTTTATTCGGAAAGTAGTCGTACTAGTTATTCTAGACAGATAAAAGTTGATTTTGTGAACTTTTCTACGGTCTAAATGTACTGTGCAGACTGTCGGGTAATACTGTTTTTTTTTTGAGAATTGATAAAATTGAAAAATAGCCCGGTTGTGCTTCCGACCTTTCACCTTAGTAAAGTTTCACCTTAGTTAAGCTTGTTCCTTTTCTCCGGCTCATTTCGATTTTTACCGTAATTTGTACTTGCAAGAACCTGTTAATTTAACAGTCCAAACCGAATTTTTGAACAAACTTGAAAACAGATTATTGTAAGTGAGAGCGAAATTTTATCCGGCGAAGGATTTTTATCTTTGGCTGAAATTACCCACGCAATGCGTGGATTTTCTTCAGGGAAAACCCCCGGTTCAGACGGATTACCTCAAGAATTTTACGCTAAATTCTGGGATCTTTTAGGTCCTATTCTGTTCGAAATTGTAAATTTAGTCTGGAAAATAATTCTCTCAGTGATTCAGTGCAAGGAAGCGTGACTAGATTACTTTACAAGAAAGATTATAAGAAAAACCTCAAAAATTGGTGGCCTGGCCATTTCGCTTCTCAATGTTCATTACAAAAATGTGTTCAAAAGCTCTTACAAACAGACTTTCAAAAGTGTTACCCTCGATTATTTCAAGAAGATCAAACTTGTTCCGTCCCAGGTAGGACGATTTTTGAGAATTTATTTCTCTTGCGTGACACTCTAGATTATATAAATATTACCAATGAAACTGGTATCTTGCTGAATATTGATCAAGAGAAAGCCTTTTACAGGGTAGAAAAACATTGGTAAACTTTTTACCAATGTTTTAAGTCGTTTTGGATTTTGCCCTAATTTCCAGCGGTGGATTTCTACATTATACTGTCAAGCAAATATGAAAATTATAGTTAATGGTTTTTTGACTAAAGAAATTCCACTCGAGTGGGGGGTGAGGCAGGGAGATCCCCGGTCTCCACTTTTGTACATTTTATGCGCAGAAGTTTTGGCTACCAGTATAAGAAAGGATGATACTATTGAAGGTTTTCTCCTTCCAGAAGCCTGAGGAAAGCGTTTTAAAATTCGCCAATATGCGGATGACTCCACATGTTTTGTAAATGACATTTTTTCTGTGGACAAATTGTTTACCTTACTTCACAAATACGAGACAGGTACAGGGACTAAATTAAACAGTACAGAAGTCATGAAGTTAGGAGCTCGGTGCTCACGTCCGGACACTCATTATGGCCTGACGTGGGTGTCAAGAATGCCAATCTTGGGTGTCTGGTTTAGCAATGGTACTGCAAATGTGGAACCAGATTAGTCTGATAACTGGTTACCACGCCTTTCCAAGCTAGATTAAAATTTGAACCTGTGGAAGGGTGTGGAGTGTTTTCACTCCCACCCTATCGGCACTACTCAATACTAGGTTTTTAGTTAATGTTAAGACTATTTTCTTTTACCTAATGGACTTCTGCTGACGACGAGAATGACATGCGAGCACGCTTTTTGATTAAGACCATACTTTATGGTATATGGGTTTTTCGAAATAAAGCAACTTTTCACAATGGCACCGAGAACTCTCGGGCCACTGTAAGGGACATAAGGAATGACATCACAACACAGTTGCAAATTGACTGGGGGGGGGGGGTACTTTGCAAATTTTTGGTCGGGGGTGTGCCGCTGGGACTCTGAGATCCTTAACCTATACTAGACCATTTTAGCTGCATTTTGCAACCCTATTCTAGACTAAACACCGAAAAATCCTACCCTATCCTAGACCTTTTCTAGACTCGCTATTTTGCAGAAACTCATTCACTATCACAGTCTAAGGTACCAGGGGTCAGTAAAAATGTCGTACAGCACACCTTACCGATTATTAAATGCCATTTGCCAGTAAACCTCGTCTAGACTAAATTATTCATGCAACTGATCAGTTTCGCAGAAAATGATACCCTATTGTAGACCAAAAATCTCTGATTACTATACCCTATCCCAGACTAAACTGCCTGAAAACCATACCCTTAATTCACAGCGGCACATACCTATATAGCTCATATATGGGAGTACCCCCCCCCCCACCGCAGAAAATTTCTGCTTTGTGGTGTCATCCAAATATTTGTGAAATACAACAGTCAAAGCTTGTGACTCTAATAATTTAGCTACTGGCAACTCATCATTCATTACCAGAAATGACTAAAGTAATCATGTGCAAACCAGAAAGGACTTTCAAGTGGACCAAACGACCGGAAATGAACTTTATAAATAATCCCTTATGGACGACTTTCAAGTGACTGTAAACCGGAACTGACCTTGTATTATTGTAACCGGAAATGACTAGCTTTAACTCAGGATGCCTTGTAACCGGAAATGACTTAGTCTCTCAGGATAATATTGTAAACTTTAGGGATTTGTTATTGATAAATAAAACATTTTAAAAGAAAAAGAAACACTTTTGTTGTGTTTAGCGGAGAAAACGGTTTGCAAAATCGTTTTTCCCTGCTTTTTTTTTCGCGGTTTGCTACTCAAGAGACGTTTTACATTTCTCAAACAGTGAGCTTTTGTGGAATTTGTGCAGTCTAAATGTACTGTGCAGACGGTCGCGTAATAAGCTTACTGTTTTTGAGAATTGCTAAAATTGAAAAATAGCCTGGTCGTCAATCTTAATTGTAATTTTTCTTGTGCTTCCACCTTTCACCTAAGTTAAGCTTATCATCATCGTTTCTGTTCAGAGAGCTCCACTGTTAGGCTAAGCCTATCTATATATATATAATAGCGCATCGAGGCCGAGTCGTGTCTTCATGATTCAAATTCAAGAAATTAATACAACTGAATTTAAGCTACACGTTACAAATTATTAATTAACTCCTCCTCTCAAACTGATATATATCGCAAGTATCTTCAAAATACCAGAGGAAGTTATTAAAGATGCTAATATGGTTATTTTTTATTTTGTTTTTGTGGAAAGGTCAGGATAGGGTCGCTATAGAAAAGCCAATGATCAATACTTATAATGAAAGGGCTCTTAAAGCCATCTCGTTAATGCGTTAGAACGTGAGGTTAATAAAAAAAGACGAATGTTGATATTTAAAGGTATTAGCTATAGGTGCCGGCGCTCTCATTGCGTCTAGGGTGGTGAGAAAAGTCTATCAGGCACGTACTTGGGGTAGACTTATTGAATATTCTAAAGCTGGGTTAAAATGGTTTTAGCGACGAGCAGGATTTGTGTTAGGCTTGTCACCTTTTATAAGAAAAAAATTCGGACGATTAATCAGTACTTTGTGAACTTCAGTGAGCTGAGTTTTATTCCTCATTTCAAAGATTAATCGTTTTAATCTCTCTAATTACGGACACCGAAGGGGCAGAGTAAAGTGTCGGAGAGTGATTCTGTGATAATGTGCACTTGGTGCTTGGGTAGACTTGCCACAAGTCGACCTCACGAGTTTCACAGTAAAGCGAGCGAAGCGAGCTTTTGAGGCCGCGAAGCGGCCGAGCGAGCGACGAAGTCGCGAGAGGTCGACTTGTCTCGCTTGAAGGGTTTTCATTTGCGTTTCGCGCCAAAAATGGGGAGTGGCGCGACTTGTCAATGTCATCGATTATTGTTTCGCAACCGACCCCATTGTTGAATTTCAACCGCAAGTCACGTTTCATTGCGCCTAATACCTTGTGATTGACAGTTCTGTCCCCAAGGGCTACTCTCGGCTACTCTGATTGGTCTATGCGCAGCGACCCGTTTTTGGGTCGCTAAAAATGGCGCCAATCAAGTGTGAAAAGTCCTTCGTCCGGCGGGCTATAAATATAAGAAGAAGGACTTTATTGAAAGTCTAGTGCTTGGGCAAACGGCAACGACGTGAAAAATGTAAACAATAAACAGCAAAAACCATGAAGATATATCAAATGGCAGACTGATCGTTATCAATGCTCGAACTGCACGCCACGACTCGGCAATGTCGTTTGTCGATCTAGGTCTTTCTATAGAAAAAGACCATACTATTTGGCAGCATCTGTATTGTTACCATTCTCTATAGAATTATTTATTTTCGTAACCTCTAAATACATTTCCACTTAATTTCTCTTATCGCAAGTGTCGAAAACTGACCCTTTGTCATTCCGCGATGTTCACTGCCATTACATCACCCACATGCTCTGTCAAAATTACTACCTATTCCATTAAAAACCAATTAGTATAACTGCGCCCATAGCAAACGTGACCGAAAAATGACCACGTGATCACCATTTTCCCGCCATTTTCACGTCAAAATAAATACAACAACAGACTGATACTTACGACAAACAAAGACAAAGGAAAAAACCATCAGTCTGCCATTTGATTTATCTTCATGGTTTTTGCTATTTATTCCTTACATTTTTCACGTCGCTACCGTTTACCCAAGCACCAAGTGCACATTATCACAGAATCACTCTCCGACACTTTACTCTGCCCCTTCGATCGGTGTCCCTAATAAGAGGGATTAAAACGACCAATCTATAAAATGAGAAATAAAACTCACGTCACTGAAATTCAAACTACTTATTATTTCCGTTATAAAACATGACAAGCCTAACACAAATCCTGCTCGTCACTAAAACCATTTTAACCCATCTTTAGAATATTCAATAAGTCTACCCCAACTACGTCCCTCATAGACTTTTCTCACCACCCTAGACGCAATAAGACCGCCGCACCTAATACCTTTGACTATCAACATTTTTTTATTATTAACCTCACATTCTAACGCATTAACGAGATGGCTTAAAGAGCCCTTTGATTAATGTAAAGTCCAATTATCGCGAAGAATATTTTTCAATTCCTCAACTATGTGAACATTGCTTTCCAATAAAATTTACCTACATGATGTCATCTTGTCATTAGTGACAAAAATTTATGTTCTTTTCTGTCATAACATGTAGCAAATCATTAAGGTTACAGTGTACCTTCGGGGGTGTCTCCAGTATAACAGCTCTAGCGTCTTAAGATTACACTTAATATACCTAAACCCAGATATCAAATTAAAGCTTATAGAGCTGGCTATCTAAATATGGAAACCATTTGGTAATAAAGTGAATTGTCGAATTTTTTACGACGTCTTAATTCGAACGTCCGAATCAGCTTTAAAACGCTATAACTCAAAGCGATTATTGTATTTTGTTAATTTGATTTGTTCTCGGGTTTCCGGACACGATGCGCTAAAAAAACGTGTCGGCGATTTCCCATATTCAATTGCAGTGAAAAGTTACAGGATATTTTCGAAACAGGGAGAAAAAAAATTGGAATGATCGCACGGAAATGGCTCTTGACGAAAAAGTTTTCGGAAATAAGAAATTCGCCGACACGTTTTTGTTGATTATATGTTAGCCTAGCTTCTGTCCTAATTTGAGGAAAATCGAACAAATTTCCTTTGAGTTGTAGCTTTTTAAAGTGTCCCCAACAAGCGAAAAATGAACTTTGAGAAAACAGCGCTTAAAAAAAACATATCGCTTCATAAACAAACTCCGCCCACAAAAGTTATACCGTCATTTCTCCGTCAATTTTCACTATTTGTCGATAATTTTTTTTTTGGATGAAAGTTCATTCTGTAAACTTTATTTTGACGCCAAAAAAAAATTTTCGATAAATTTTCGATCTGAAGGTACACTGTAACCTTAAATCATAACAACATAATTATTTCGTTTGCCATTTTCTTTTTCAACAAAAACCATGAGGATATATCAAATGGCAGACTGATCGTTTTTTTCCTTTGTCTTTGTTTGTCGTAAGTATCAGTCTGTTAGTAAAGAAGTATTTTTCGTTTGTCTCACGATGTAGTCACTTCCGATGTGGATCGCGACGTTTCGACTGCATACTGCTAGTCTTCTTCTGGCGATGGGGTCGACTGGTTACGCGTCACCTTATGAAGCACGATGCTCTGCTGTGATTGGTTGGTTTTCAACAGCTGTAACTGGCGCATTTTGATCCTCGTTGTTTCGGCGAATTGTTCCCTCGGCGGTCCGTAGTCGTACGGCTCTCCTGTTGTTGTGTTTCTTGATCGTGGGCATCCATGCTTCTGGAATTTCTATTCCACTGTCCCTGTTGATGTTGTTAGGGTTGAGTCTTATGTGGATCGCCTCTTTGACCCTGCGTGTGTACCAATGAGGATCACGATCAATAAACTTTACTTCATTCCAAAGCGGGTGGTGTCCGGTGTTGTTGGCGTGCTCTGAAACGGCGGAGGTCTGGGTACGGTACGATTCGATACCAGGGTACGGTACGATATCAGTCTGTTGTTTTATTTATTTTGACGTGCAAAATGGCGGGAAAAATGGTGATCACGTGGTCATTTTTCGGTTACGTTTGCTATGGGCGCACTTATACTAATTGGTTTTTAATGGAATAGGTAGTAATTTTGACACAGCATATGGGTGATGGAATGACAGTGAACATCACGCAATGACAAAGCGTCAGTTTTCGACACTTGCGATAAGAGAAATTAAGTGGAAATGTATTCAGTGGTTACCAAAATAAACAATTCAATAGAGAATGGTAACAATACAAATGCTGCCCAATATTATGGTCTTTTTCTATAGAAAGACCTACATCGATAAACGACATTGCCGAGTCGTGGCGTGCAGTTCGAGCATTGACAACAGTTCCTCTAAAGCCGATTTTCCGCTTTGTTCTGTCTGAGAAAATCGTTATGCAAGGAGTTTTGTCTGTAATATTGAATGCGAATATGGTGTCCTTTTTTTGATAAGTTTGTACTGCAAATCTTTGCAGTACAATTTTACTAGACTTTCTCAAAGTCTGTTTTTCGTTTTGGGTGGTCGGGCGGCCGGAGAACGGACTTTTCTCTTTTTTTTTTGTTTTTTTTTATAATAACAATCTTTTTTTTATTTTTTTATTTTTTTTTTACAGGTTTACAACGAAGCGTTAATTATATACTTTTCATACAATAAAGAAACTACTTACACTAGTTACTTTACAATAATACAAGAAGGAAAAAAAAGTACACTAACAACTCGAAACAACTTAACAGAAGTGCTCCTGGGTGGAACGCCTTGGGCCAAAAAAATTATATTAAAAATATTGAAATTGAGAAAATATGTCGTTGTTTTTTTTTTCTTTGGGGGGGGGGGGGGGGTGGGGGCTAGGTTCGTCCGTTTTAGTTCATAAAAAGGACGCAAACAACTCCCATTTTTTTGAATTGGTTGTTTGGGTGTTCTCAATTTTATAGATATGCTTAAGATAACCAAGGAAGTCATTCAGTTTTGGAGTACAGTCTTTAAGTCTACAAACCCAAATAAAATATTTGGCAGTTAGAAGGCAAAAATTGATTTGGAGGTTATTCTTAGATTTATCTGGCCTCAGACCCAGCGCGATATCTACTTGGAAACATTCATTAGTAATTTGACAAGACTGTAGCCACGAAAAAACACTGTTCCAAAAACCTTGAATCTTCTCGCATTTCCAAAAGAGGTGCAACAAGTTTTCTGCTTCGGATTGGCAGAAAGGGCATTTTTCATTGTCGACAACACCTATTTTTTTAAACTATTGGTTGACAAGCGTCGATGTAAAAATTTAAAATTAAAGGTTACAAGTTTTGAGCTCTTTGTGCATTGTAAGGACAATTGGTAAGCTGCTCTCCAAATGATCGTTTGATTTGGAGGAAGGTTAATGTCATTGTGCCATTTTTCTTGTGACGAGTAAGGTTGCTCACATTTGGATGATATTAACTTCTTATATACAAGTCTAGATGGCTTTGCGCACTCAATAAATTTCGTAAACAGACATTCGTGTTTATGTTGATTCCCCTTATTACGAAGGCGATTGGTTGCAGTTACTATTCCAAAGTAAGTAATAGGTCGTACTTGCAGATTATACTTGTTTTGGAAGTCAATCCAGGTAAGTAGATGCGAGGAGCTATCCAATAGATGCTTAACCTTTGTTACCCCTTTAGCATACTAATCTTTGTAGAAAACGGGTCTATTTTCAATTCGTATCAATGAATTATACCACAAAGGCGACGACAAAAGGTGATCATCCGATGTTACCGTACCCTCAAAAAAAAGCCTCGCTCCAGATTTCAAGGATTTCCTTAACAAAGGGGCAAGATATATTGGTTAAGCTTAAGGCGTCCTTTTTATGCAAATATTACCCCTTAGTATTACATCTCCTCCATATTGGTGAAGATCCAAATCAAAGAAGATTTTCCAGCTGCCGCGGTTTTCAATATCTAGGTACTTTTAGATCCAAGTGGCTTTTAACGATTTGTTGAAAGAAAAAATATCAATCATTTTGATTCCTCCTTCTGAGTAATCGTTTATCACAACATTTCGCTTTATTCTATCACCCTTGCCACTCCAAAGAAAGTCATAAAACATCAAGTTTATTTCTTTCAAAACACTACGGTTTGTTTTTAGAGGAGAAAGAATGTATACTAGATGCGACGCTACAAGGCTTTTCAACACCGTGACTTTCCCCAAAAGGCTGAGTCTTCGAAATTTCCAGCAGCGTAAGATTGTCCTTACTTTTTCTAACTTTTCATTGTAGTTTTGGGACACTGTTATTATTGGATTTGTTGACAACCACACCCCAAGAGTCTTGACCTTTTCTTTTGGCCATTTAAAATTCCATTCAGGGCAGAGCCTAAGCACTGAATTCGTTTTTGAACCGATCCATAAAGCCTCCGTTTTTCTAATATTGAGTCTGAGGCCAGAAGTCTTACCAAAGCTATCCAACAACTTTAAGGACTCTTTCAGTGATTCTTCGGAACCGTCTAAGACTAGTGTTGTGTCATCTGCATATTGGCTCAATTTAATTTCAGCACCATTTACAACTATACCCCTAATTTCCTTGCTTTTGCGAAAGGCTTCAGCCATTAACTCTGCTGCAAGAATAAATAAATAGGGCGACAGAGGGCAGCCCTGTCTCACTCCCCTGCTGAGTTCAAAAAAATTGCTCGTCCATCCATTGTTGAGGATGCAACTTTCAATATTGCAATATAGGACATTTATCCATTTGATCAAAGATGGGCCAAAACCAAAACGCTGAAGGGCTTCGCATATAAAAGACCATTCCAGAGTGTCGAAGGCTTTCTCAAAATCAAGAAAAAGGAGAAGCCCCGGAATCTCCTTTGCGGCTGCATAGTTAATAACACTGTCTATTAAACGAATATTCTCTCCTATGAATCTGTCCTTGATGAAGCCTGTTTTGTCGTTTGAAATAAGCTTAGGGAGCGTTGTCTTAACTCGGCTTGCTGGAGCTTTAGTTGCGATCTTAAAGCGTCAGTGGTCGCCAATTATTTATTAAATTAAGTTCCGAGTCTTTTTTTGGTATCAACTTGATAATTCCTCGTCTTTGTGAGATTGAAAGTCTTCCTAATTCGTAAGAGTAGTTTAAGGAATTAACCAAAGTTTCTCCTATATCATTCCAAAAAACTTTATAAAATTCACAGGGCAATCCATCTGTTCCGGGCGTTTTGTCAGAAGCCATGCTTTTAAGAGCTCCCAAACATTCCTCTTTGCTGAGTAGCCCCTCACAGAAAAATCGTTCTTGGTCATTTAGAAACTTTTCATTTTGTTGCGGCGGAAATGTAAAATCCATTATGACCTCGTGTTCTGTTTTGGAGGTATACAGCTTCTTATAGAAAGTTTCGCATTGGTTTAAAATCTCTTTATCTGTACAAACGAAATCTTTGTCATTAATTTTGAGCTGAGCTATTGTTGCTTGTTTACAGTGTCTCTTTTCCAGATTAAGAAAGTATTTGGTGTTTTTCTCACCTTCATTATACCATCGAGATTTCGATCGCAAGATCGCGCCTTTTGTCTGGTATTCAATTATTCTCTCTAAATTGCGTTTCTTTGTTTCTAGTTCCGCCCATATGTTTTGTTTCTGTTGGTCGTCATGTGAAACATTAGATAATCACGTTTCTAAAGTTGCAATCGCCTGTTCAATTTCATCCTGTTCTTTTGCCATTTCCTTCTTCTTAGTTGCTCCAAACTTAATAGATCTCTCTCTAACTTTCATTTTCACCATTTCCCATAGCAAGCTAGGATCAACAGTGTCATCATTTGCATACTCGTCCCTAGTTTCATGTATTGTTAATTTGATTTGGTTTACGTATTCTTTATCATTTAAGAAGGAAGTGTTAAGTTCCCAGAACCCTCGGCCTCTGGTGTTGGAATGCAAGGAAAACTGTAATGATATCATAGCGTGATCCGTTTTATATCCTGGTATAATGTCGACTTCATTAGTGCTACAGAAAGTGCTCTGATTAACGAGAAAAAAATCAAGCCTGCTATGAATTTCAGGTTTCCTTTGTCGCCACGTGAATTTGGAGAGATCGG
Organism: Cladopsammia gracilis; assembly: GCA_022457155.1. NCBI lineage: Eukaryota > Metazoa > Cnidaria > Anthozoa > Scleractinia > Dendrophylliidae > Cladopsammia > Cladopsammia gracilis. Next base: position 108,427 of record JAJGOT010000547.1, read on the forward strand.
GGTTTAGCACTCTCCATGCATCAATCAAGTCTAGATCTTCACAGAAGGCGTTAATGACCTCGAGCGATTTTTGATGTGTTCTGGCAAGGCTGCCCTTTTTGTCTTTTTTAAAGTCAAATACTAGGTTAAAATCGCCACCGATTATTATCTCTTCGCATTTAAAATCGTGCAAATGCTCAAAGAAACTAGTGAAAAAGCATCGTCTTCGTTTGGAGCATACAAATTTGCCAAGGTCAAATATTTTCTATTTGTTATTAAATCACATATTATAAAGCGTCCCGCGGGATCGGTAAAAATTTTCAAAATTTGAAAGCTGAAATTATTGTTGAAAAGCATTGCAATACCTGCCTTGTTGCTGGAGCAACAGCTAAATAAGCCTTGATAGCCCCATTCAGCCCGCCAATCATTCATATTTTGTTCGGTACAGTGGGCTTCTTGAACAAAATATATAGACATGTTTTTAGCTCGTAGCCAGTTAAAAACTTCTCGTCGCTTTAACCGGTCCCCTAAACCCCGCACATTAATATATGCTATTTTTAGATCCACTTTTCTCGCCTGCAGCGCGCCATCTTTTATTGACCTGTTTTTAGGTGGGCCGTGTGTCGGGAGTGTGGCAGCATTGATGTCCAATCAGAGGGCGCTTAATTTCATGATGTCATTTTCCGGGAAACTTGATAAAGAGTGTACAGCTATTATGGTGGAGATTGAAATATTTCAAACCGGATGCAATGACGCTATACTTCTGACAATGGAGATACTGGCTAGCTCCAATAAACAGAATAAACGCAGAATAAACTGTGAGGAGCTAAAAACAATTGCACGATGCCACTATTCCAATATATAAGCGTGACTATCACATAAGACTTGGATGTTAGAATATTTTACTGCGGTCGTGATGAAGAAACACTGTCAACACTATAATAAGTTATGCGAACCGCAGACTTGCGCTCATATTAAATCACGGACTGAGAAATGAACTGAACCTAAGCAGCGAATAATTCGTACAAGCGGCTACCACTCAGTGATCTTGCAACTCTTTCAAATTGAGCCAAAAAAGCTTCATTGTAACGCCAAGAGCTAGCAAAGAAACGTAATGACGGCGTAACTAATTATTCTAAACGGCTCTGGAAAGCGTAAATTTTTCTTGTCAGTATCACAGCTAGAGATTGTTTGTTAAGATCAAAGAAACGACAACATTTAGAACAAAAGGCCTGTTATATTTTTATTTTGATCTGAAAGAAAAAATCCTCAGGCACGTTCTTGGGGTAGCGACGAACAGGATTTGTGGGCTGTGAATTCATTGTTGAATTCAGACTACAGCACTGTATCTAGTCATTTGAGAACTGTTTATTTTAGCAGCCCGATAATTGCACCATTACGTCACACCCATATTTTCGTGCCAACAATATGCAAATTAAATTGGATTTCGTGCAGACGAAACAAGTCGACTCGCGACTTCCTCGCTCGCTTTTCGCAGCTTCGTCACCCTCTAGTGGGCTTCGTAGTCTACTTGTGGCAAGTCTAAGATTTAGAAAGGCAGTGAATATGCAATCAGCTAAGGTAATGTAGAATTGCAAAAAGCGTGTTTTTTGAAAGCGAATTGTTAATAGATATTGTACTAAGATTTGCCATCAAACTATTAATAAACAGTTTTTTTAAGTTTAATTAATAAAATGAATGGCTTTGAAGCTGAAGTTTCATGGTATGTGATGATATAATAAGTCTTTAGAGTCATATTAGTTTACAGTGATATTACGAATCACGTGAAGAGTTATGTCAAAAATTCTATAAATGGTCTGGGAATAGGTTAGTGGTTTGGAGGAGCAGTATTTTGGGGTGCGCACCGTCAAGCGCGCCATTCGACTCGAAGTGTTTCTGTTGGCTACTGTGTATAATAAAATCTGAGCTGTTTTGTATGCTATTGTATAATCGTGAGAGGTGGACATTTATTATCGCGTATATGAAAATATAAACTTTCCGGTGGGAAGATGTGTTAAATCTTTTTTTAAATAGCCATTGACAGCCGCATTTATTATCTCATTAACACTAAAGCCTGGTTTCCATATAACCGTAACTACCCCGTAACTGCCGTAAGCCGAACCGGCGGTAGCACTGGGGCACACCGGCGGTAGTTCTATTTTTAATGCAAACATTCTGTTCGGCATTGTTTTATGCGGTCTTGGACAGATTTACTTTAAAACAAATTGAGGCTGTCGTTTTATTTATTTGCACGTGAAAAATGGCGGGAAAATGGTCATGACGTCGTCATTTTGTCAGTCACGTGTGGCACTGCGGTAGTGAACTTTTTAGTTTTGATAAGATTGAAAGGTTGATGATAGGCTTATAGAGACTCCGTTCTGTGGTTTTGCGGTTAGGATACATTTATATTAAAGGGCAAACGGAAAGGGGCAAAAGTTGTATCGTTTTCACAAGTTGTTTTGCTTTGTATATTTCTGTTAGAGTGTAGATAATTTGTATTGTTGGTTGGTTATGGGTTTCTGAAAGGTATTTGTTGTCATGTCATGTACATGTTTGTTTTCGTGAAGTTGAGTTTGGTTAATTCTGAAGAATCGAGAGTCGAGAGTGCCGGCTTGATTGCAATAGAGACACTAAAAGGTACGAGGAGCCGTCATTTTTATATGGGAGTACCCTCCCTGGGGTACACAACCTCATTTCCATTTGACTTGTGGATCGGATATCTCATCAAACCGGTTTTAACGATAAAATTTGACTGCTGACATTTTTTTTAAAAACGCACGTGCCGCAGCGATATGATGCCTGACAATATTCCATGAAAATAGCCTTCGACTGTTCGTCTTCGACTGTGAATGAAATGGCTAGTTCGTACATCGGTAAACGATTTTTGTCGCATTTGCAAAGTCTTGAGTCCTGCTTAAAGAGTATACAATAGTGACCACTTGCATGCGTAAGAATTACAAAACAGCTATCATGCTGGAGATTCAAATATTTCAAAGCGGATGCAATAACGCCATACGTCTGACAATGGAGGTAAATGTAATTCCGAGAAACACGTCAACTTAATTAAACGCAGAATTAACTCCGAGGAGGTAACTATTGCAAGATGCCACTATTCCAATATAGACCGTGAAATGGTTGTTAGCATCGCCATACAATTGATGTGATACGGCACGAAAAAAACAATCGCCACCTCCTCCAACATCAAGAGGAATTCTATTTAATTCAGATCACCTACTTTCTAGTAGTGAAACTGAATCTATGGCACCTGAAGCATCAAAAGCAACCATTATAAACAATTGATAATTTTGTTTTACGAAATAATAGATTTCAATACATATTTTCTTGCTTTCAGTCTGCTATATTCTTTGCTAATAGAGCTACGTTGAGCACTCTAAGGCAACTCTCTTGCGTCAGGATTTCAATGCGATCAAGCTACGTTGAGCACTCTAAGGTATCTCTCTTGTCCGCTTCAGGATTTGAATGTGATGAGTATGACACACCGACTTCTTGATATTCGTCTTCTTTTTATACGCGGAGAACGTTTTCTCTCTCTTACTTGCCACTCAAATAATACATTGTCTTTTTGTTTGTCTTGTCAATTAGCTGCCAAATAGTGCCAATATCTCTCTTGAAAAAATCAACACGCTAAAATCGCTTATAAAATGCTTCTTAAAATGCTTGCTTGATAAACTTTTGTTAACTAAATCAGCAAAATTATTACGTCCTTTGCATACTATTGCATAATCAAACCGTAATGGCAATGATTCAGTGTTCCAAAATAGAACAAAAGTCAAATCCATACTCTTGCATAATCAAACCGAAACATTTTTAGTAAGCTGAATCGGCAAAATCTCACCTCTCTTGCATACTATTGCATAATCATGACACCTAAACATTTAATAACCATTCAAAATTGAAATTACTCTTTAATAATCAAACCGTAATAGCAATGATTTAGTATTCCAATGACTACTGAAAAGGGACATTAACGTTAATTTTGCGCAAAAGTAAATCCCCTGTATAATACAATAAAAATAGGCCCCTTCACATTATGCCGAATCTAATGTAAACGAGCAACCACAAAGAGAAAGTGGAGCGTTGGCCCCGCGCAAAGCCATATTAACGACGTGTTGAGCTATTTTTAGCAGAAATTGCGCCACCATTGACGCAAAACTAAATGGGAAATCTTGCGCTTTTTCAGTCGTGCAATGAGCTCTTTGTACTCTTCATGTGAAAGTTCACCAGCATAGTCTTCAAAGATGGCTTTAGTTGTTTTGCTTGAGGGAGTGTAAAAAAGAACGATTGCTGCTACGTTTTCCCTAAACGGCTTGGCTATGATGATTATCTGCTGTGTCAGAACCCACACGCTTACCGAAAGATGAGCGTGTTCGTCTTCTCAAAAAAGAAACTTGCAGGAGTTAACCACGATTCAATCGCGTGATGTTGGCAGTTTATCAGAAAAATTCGTGGCTCATCCACAAAACCATCATATGTCTTGTTATGAATGAAGGTTGGGCAAATTAACACGATGTAATCAAACTTGCCTCTGAATGATCCGCGAAGTTGGTTTCAAGATACTGCGTTTTACCAGAGTTAGTCGGACCGACAATAAGAGCATTGAAGGGTAGCTTCCTTGGGTCCATGCTCCTATATAATGGTAGCTTTTCTTATTGAACTACCTGCAGTTGTCGGTCCATTATGTTCATCTGCGAGTCACTGATGGTGTAGATGTGGCAGCGCACATTTCCTGAGCCTGAGGTCGTTCTTTCAATCTCAAGGTGTATGCCATCTTTGGTGTTAACGAGGCGTACACCGTTACCCTGTAGGCTTGTGTCAGCCGTTGAACGAAGATCAATGAGAAGGCCGAACTCATCGCCAGTAATGTATTTGGTCAGATTCACGTTAGATCTGCCATCCCTCACTCTTGTGCCGAAGAATCGGCTGATCTCATTCCACATGTCTATATCATCAATGCCACTGTTGTAAACCCTGTTGGGCAAACCGTTTATTGTGACGTTCACTTTGGTGAGATCTGGATTTGAGTATTTCTCTGAATCTCTTGCTCCTGCTCTGTAGGGCTCAATAAAGAGCAAGAGAATGACTTTAAGTGATCTGCGCTAAGGGTTAACACGAATATTAAGAGACGGTCTCCGTAAAAGCGGTCCGGCCGATCTGGTTTGAAAAATAGATTTCGCTCATTTCTTGTGTGTTGAAAGACTTTCATGTACTTATACTAAAACCACAATCCGCGTGTCCAGATCTTTTAAAATTTTCGATTATTGACAGATTTTCGGTTCACCCGAGCGAACGCTCGTGGTAGCCACTATCGAGGCTTAAATGTAAGACCACTTTGGGTTACAACTTGGTGTTACGGAGCACGAATATATGCTAATTAGTATATGCTAATTTATATGCTTAATATAGTAATAGGGTTCATGGTTTCATAGTAATAGGGTTCATGGTTTCATAGTAATAGGGTTCATATGTTTTCGTGGTTTCATAGTTTCATGGTTTCATGGGTTTTATGGTTTCATGGTTTCATGGTTTCATGGTTTCATGGTTTCATGGTTTCATGGGTTTCCTGGTTTCATAGGTTTCATGGTTTCATAAGTTTCATGGTTTCATGGGTTTCGTAGTTTCATAGGTTTCATGACTTCATGGGTTTCATGGTTTCGTGGTTTCATGGGTTCATGGGTTTCATGGGTTTTATGGTTTCATGGTTTCATGGTTTCATGGTTTCATGGTTTCATGGTTTCATGGTTTCATGGTTTCATGGTGTCATGGTTTCATGGTTTCATGGGTTTCCTGGTATCATAGGTTTCATGGTTTCAGGCCCAAGTTGTAACCAAACTTTGAAGATCAATTCTACAAGAACTAACGAAGGTTTTATAAAACAAACACCACCATCAGTGACATTATGTCTTGTTTAGCAAACAAAGCGACTTTTGTAAATATTGAGTGTGAAACAAGCCCACAGCGAAACTAAAACGAACCCGATATCTCACTGCTTCATGAAACACGTGAAAATAGGTCAAATTCAAACTTTATTTTTGAAAAAGTGGGGCAGTCTATTTCAACCAAACCAACATAATTGGAAAGAAGGTAATATTGAGAATGTCATTACAGAAAGAAACCTTGCGGTACTTCGCTGGTAAAAAAGTTATAGCTGTGTGAACCTGCCAAATTTTCAAAATATCCAAGTTTTGCCCCATTTTGAAAGACTCGTCAACAAGAAGCCTTGCAGCATCCTCACTCGTGGACGGATCTAAAACCATCAGAAATGAAGAAAAACTAATTAAAACGCCTTTTGGTTCATTTTAAAGCGAATAAAATATTTTCGAACGATTAAAGCTTGACTTACCTTGCAAGCATATTTTGTTCATCGTTTTGGAATTTCACTCGATGTTTCCAGACGATAAACGTAGTGTTTTGCCTTCCATATTAGTCGTACAATGGAGATTTTTACACGACCAAACGGTGAAACATATCGGTAATCAACCGCCATTTCACCGCCATGTTTACCTCCTGAAGGCAACCGCTGATCATCCTCTGAGTACACTTGGTTCATGTCGGGTGTAATTTGGGCGGTGCCAAGGACGGGAGAGAGGGGAAGATGGATACAAATAATAAATTTGAATTTTGCAAGCCAAGTGTTTGAATTAAATTTTTGTTAATATTTAACTTGGTTTTGCTGCCAATTGCGAGTCAGAGAATATGTAATTGAAGTTAGTATTGATTGAATATCTTTTGTCAGTATTAGTTGCATGCTTGTTGTGAATGTTTTGTGATTGAAAAAAAAAACAACCTTACAAAAAATGATTGTTGAATTAAAATAATCATCTTATTACTTCCCTTATATTTTCACGTTTAAGATTTTGGTTGTTCGCGCTCAGTGTTTGATAGATACACCAACTTCCTTTTTTTTAACTCCCAGCATTATAATATACTACCAGCGTAGACGTGAAATAATCAGTCGTATCCAAGTTCTCTAAGTTTTGACATTGTTTTTTCGGGAGGACAACTTGTTTGTTTTTCTCGCATGCTGTTGTACACGTATCAATTATAACATTAGTTTCAGTTACCTCTGATCTTCCGCGCCTGTATTTCTTTTAAGACCACTATAATTTTAAGATTACATCGTCCGTTCGGTGGCATCGAAGCCGGCTTATGTCTGTGGACTGCTTCTTAGGTAGTAAAGATGGGAAAAACTGCGGCCCATCTCGTGTTAGAAAACCATCTGATAAGCTGCCATCTTTCAAAGAAGCCCTCGATGAAAGCGAGCTCATTCTTGCAAGGGCTGACTTATTTAACTTGCCTCAGGAAGATCTACAGAGAATGTGGATTTGCTACAGGTATAGCCACATATATTAGGGAAGTTTTGGAGAAGTACAAAAGTAACTTGTCAGTACCCTGAGCACAGCGGAGAAGACAAGTCTCCATATTTTCTCGAATTTTCCTTCATGACTCATTTGCTGGTATATAGAAAAAAAATTATTTATTTTATATAATTAGATTTTCTGGACTGAGTAAATATTGTAGTCTAGGTCTAAGTGCTTCAATTGATCACACAGTAACTTTTTGTTCTTTATCGTAATAAAAATACAGTAATTATTGTTTTTTTTGGAGTGTACTAACTTAAAAGAAACTAATTTGAAAAATAATCAAGAATCAAGAAGACAATATCCGTAAACCCAGGGATGGCAATTTGCCGCCATTTCATCTTGGTGTTTTTATATTTACTTTTATAATTAAATTTGAGACCACCATCTGGTTGATTAATCCATATCTAATTACGTTTTTCCCTCGTTTTTTAGCTCTCTGCGTCACGTGTCGTAAAAAACATAAAAAAGTGTTAATGGACACATTCACAGTTTTTTAAAGCATATGTTTTCACTAGTTAACGCTCACTAAAAAGTATATCAGTATGTATCGCTCACCTTGTGGTAAAATAAACTGCATGTTTATTTTAAAATACCGCAACAGATAGACTACGAATTAAGTAAGAATATGACGCTAATTTAATGTTGTACAGTCTTATAAAAGTTTTTTTTTCGCGCGCCTTATAGATAAAACAAACGCAATATTTATAAGAGATAACGCTCAAAATAACAAAAATGCACTCGGTGCAGAATAAAAGGCATGCGAAACAATAGGCTATAGCAATATCTGCAGCCCCTCCCTCCCTCTCGCCCCTCCCCCTTCCCCCGACCACTCCCCTTCCCCCTCCCCCTCCCCCCTCCCCCTCCCCCTCCCCCTCCCCCTCCCCCTCCCCCTCCCCCTCCCCCTCCCCCTCCCCCTCCCCCTCCCCCTCCCCCTTCCTCCCTCCGCCATACATACATACATACATACATACATAAAACTTTATTTCATCTCGAATTTCAGAGTAGCCAAAAATAGGCTAGTATCTCCGAGAAACAAATAAAATCCTAAAATAACTCTAATATTTAACTCTTAATACAATTAATTAATTAATCTATATCGCCGAATTGCTAAAATAAAATCATGCAGAGACGAAAGGATTCTCAGTTTGTCAGGCAACGCGTTCCAGGATTTAGTAGCAGTATAACTGAAAGAATTTAAGCCATAAGTAGTAGTACCAGGTTTAGGAAGACTAAGGATATCAGTACCTCTCATCGAATAATCAACATGATGTGGTTGTAGGCGAACTCCTTTCCGCTTGAATAAACGCTGGCAGCCTCATCACCCAATGTTTTGCTGCGGATCATCTCGTATTGTAGCTAAATATTTCTCAGCTTGTAAACCAACTAAGCTGCATCGGAGCCCCTCACAACCTGACTTACAGGGGCAAGAGTTACTTCAAAGATAAGATCGTTGTAGAGAGCTTGGGGGTATAAAACACCATGGTCAGTCACAATCTGATGATCTAGATGGATGCAGTACTTATTTTTGTAAACGCTGTTCAGCTTATTTTCTGCATCCACGCCTGTAGTCTTCTTGTCGCCTGATTTTGAGCGGATCTTACACAAATCCTGGCTCTGAATGCCCTCCAACAGCATGTCATTGCGATCATTCTCTGAGAGAAAAAAGATCTTCAAATATTTTGTAAATGTCATAACCAACTGTGTCCTGAAGTGTGGTGGCCGCGAACTTCGCAACAAGCTTGTCAACAAGCGCTCGCGAAACATTCTGGACAAGAAAGTTGTTTGCGTGGCCACCAGTTAGATCGATGTTAAAAAGCAGAGATAATGAGCCTGGCACGATTACCTCATGTTCATTCAGCTTAGGCACACTGACGTACAGAGTCTCGCCAGGTTTCGCCTCACTGCGGTCAAACGTGTCGATGCGCTTTACGGTGCGCTCAGCCTTTATAGCTTGAAGAGTCATCTCAGCACTGTGACTGGGTTGGAGGTTTGCTTCCACTGCCATGATTATATACTGTTATTTTTTTTTCGTAAAATTTTGTGAATTTATAATATATACATCATGGCTGAAGGTGGCTTTGATAATGAGAATACATGGCTTAACCACCAGATTGACCGCGATGGTGATGACGACGACGACGATGAAGAAGAAGTCGACACAACACGGCCATTTCAACCGGCCACTGCTTCCACACCATATCATGGTGGCGAACAGCATGAAATGCACACACTGCCTCACGAACAGAGTGGTCTGCCAGACACTTCTTTCGTTGAAGCTCCTCTGCTCGGGGATTTTACACATGCGGATGACAAACCAGCACTTCTTAAAAGAGCCAAGGACTTTATCAAAAGAAGATACCCAAGAGTGGACTTTAAGAAATTAAGTCCAATTGGTTTTAGCCGAAGAAAAGGAAATGAAAGCAATATAGTTTCATTTGGACCAAAGGGCGGTGAGTCTGACATTTTAAAGAAAGATGTCTCAGACCTCCTTAAATCGTTCAAAGATGGATTCAAAGGAGTTCTTGGTCCAAGCAATAAAGATATTGTTTCTGAAGACAATCCAGAATTAAGAAATTTTCGCAAACAAGTAGAAGATGCACAAAAAGCATTTAAAAAGACTGAACAGGCAGCTCTAGATAAACAAATAGCAGAAGAAACAATCAAAAAAGCTAGAGAAAGACTCGCGCGAATTGAAGCAAGGAGAGCTGCTCTTGAAGAAGACCATGGATCAGCTCTTGAAAATCAAGGAGAAATAGACAGACTAAAAATCTTTGAAAACAACTTTAAAAAAGACAAATGAAGATAAAGAAATAAAAAGTGTTCAAAAAATAGCATAAAACAAACAAACATAACAAGCAAAAGTAGATAAACTTAGAACACAACTTTCTGCCAAACAAAGATAAAGAAATGCTGCTGAAGCAAGACTGAACAATACAAAAACTCTTGACGAACTGAGAGAAGAAGAAGCCGGGCTGGAACGTCAAAACGAGGAAGATAAAGAGGTCAGCAAACGACGAGGACACCTCACCTTCTGACAGAGAAGCCGCTGAAGCTCGTGTTGCAGAGCGCGAAGAAGAACTGGCAAGGCTAAAAATGCAAATTGAGGAGAGAGTAGAAAAGATGCCTTTAAGAGAAAAAATCAAAGAGATATTCAAGAAACACGGCTTCACCGTGACAGCTGTTTTGCTTTCCACTGGCGCAACGATTAACGCTGTCATTCTTTCTCCATCACAAAGCATAAGTTCCGTTGCTAAAGGTATTGGTAATGGACTGCAAGAACTGGGCAAAAAAAATAGGCTCCAGTCTGCCAGGCCTGTTGGGCTTCTGGGCTCAATTGTGAGCTTCGTGTTCAGAAGGGCAGGCCAGGTGATTAGCTGTCTTGGTTAGAATGCTTGGCTTCTTATTCTTGCCGTGGCTGCCTTCTTGATTGAGAAGACAATCAAGCGCAATCGCTAACGCATTAACGCATCCAGATAAAGAAACCTGCCAAAGCAAGCGTCAAAAACAGCAACTACTGCCTTATTTATGTGATGCGGCTCTATTTTTGAGTCTGACTGCGTAGAAGCTGGGATTGCCGTAGAAGTTGGGGTAGATTCAGACCTTGCACTAGTATCCTTAGCTTTCATAGTTTTCATACTATTTTTTTTAACCAAACCCTGTGCCTGCGTTGCCTGTTTGTGAATAGGGTTTGATGGGTGGCTGTTTGGCACGTTAATCTTAGTAGGTCCACCGTCCATTGTGCGCACCCCGGCCTTTTTTGTGCTCAGATTAATAGCGTTGTGTGCCCGCCGCCGCCTTACGCCCGCCGTACGCTTTGGGCTAGCTCGCGGGCGCGTATGACTTCGCAAAACATGCGTGTACGACGTCATCAACATCCGGGATCTTTGAGGCTTTGTTTTTCGCGCGGCTACACAGCCGTCAGCTCGGTAAACGTGTTTTAAAAAGTTTGGATCTTTCGCTGGTCAGTGTTTAGCGGAGAAGTAAAGTCGTTATTTCCCTGCATTTTTTCGCGGTTTGCTACTCAAGACAGGGATACTAATTAAGGGATACTCAGAAGCCGCTTTAGTAGAAAAAGAAGAGCTTTCTGGGATAAAATCTTGCTTCGAGGAACTTCATATGTTTTTCAATGCGGGGAGATATGTTTGTTTTTATTACGGATTTCAGAACCAAAGGAGCGGAGATTTAGAGAATTAACAAGCAAGCGAGGGACTCAAAGGTAAACTGAACAGATTACATTTTTCGATGGGAATTTATGTTGATATCAATCTGTGATTGACTTTTTCTCAAGTTGTGTTCTTGTGTAGTTACGAGCTTAACTTCAGTCTCAAGAAAATTAAGGCATGGCTCCAATTCTTTTCTTGGGCGTGGTTACCAAGCCCTGAACAAGCCCTGGGAAAATAAAGATGGCGGCTAAGTGGTGTCGTATGTCGCGTCGCAGTGTTTATATCTCGACCAGTCTAAAAGGTTTTCGCGGTAGCTTACTCGTGTCGGCTAATACAAGAAATGGTGGGGGTTTTACGTTCTCTTCTCTGGCGATTAATTGGGAAGGTGTCTTATTGACTTTACCAATCGTTTGTACGCTTTGAAGGAGGAAGCTGAACTCTCTACAGATGCTGCTCTGACAGTCGAACGGCCGGTAAGGTTCGTTCACATTGTTTTCGTTTTCGTCCAAGAAACTCTGCTTGTTATCGAAACATATAAAAGTATATATCCAAAGCACACTCTACATTACTTTCATAATAATCATTTCAAGGTTAAATGACTTGTTGTGTTTATGTTTGAAATTGATTAATTCCGATATTCTCCCAACCAGTTCCCCTCGTTTTATGATGCTTTGTGTGGAGAAGACACATCGCAAAGTTTTCAGGCCTTTTTAATTATAGCTTGTTTGAGTAAATTGTGAATCTGGAAATAATATTGTCCCAGCTAGGCACATGGATGTACTCTGAATTCAATTCATTATACAAACTGTCATACAAAAATTGCAGTGTATATGAAGATTTTAGCTAAAACCTTCTGCAAATATATTATTACTTGCATTAATCACTTATATTTTGAAAGCATTTATTAGTTCCTTCTGTTGATATAAATGCCAATAAATGGTACAGTAATAATTTAATACACCTAGGTATAAAGTTATCTTTACCAAAAGACTGGGCATAAAATTATGCACATGCAGACTACATTTGCTTATACTGTATACTTTACTGTGCACATGTATGAGCAACGTTTTGTAGAACAACAACAACAACAACCTTTATCCATGTGTCAAATCTAAAATAGCAGTTATACAACCACTAGACGTAACACCGGATGCTTTTCAAATGTAAAATTTTGGTATATGAGACGTTAGAGGCATTTATAGGTAAATCTATCATTTACATGTAATTAATAATGAGCTGGTCTTTTCCATTATTTTCAGGCACATTGTGCATTTAACTGTGAACATGCAATTGATTGCATGGCTGAATAGTGATATAGTGGATACAGTGGACACTGTTTTTTTACACTTATATACATTGGACTTGTTCAAGCTTATACTTCTATCCTGGATACATTATGTACATTATGTAATGATGTAAGCTCAAGCTCAACTACGTGGAAACAGAAAGGTAATTCCTTTCCTTAATTGTTGTTGTGTGTAATTTGGCTCTGCACTGACTACCTTGATTGTTTGTATCCTTGAATCACATAAATTTCTATAGTAATTGTTTTGTGGATAATCATCTTAAGATTGGTTTACAGTTGCAGAGACTGGGCCAACTAGGATTTTTTATGTACATCCTAAGGTTACCATTCACTTGCTTTGAGATAATCATTTTTGCTTCATTAGCTTGTATTCGTGTTTGCACTCTTCACACTTTCCAATAAATTATTTATGCAAACACAAATGCAAGCCAAGTGTAAGGAAATGGGCATTTTTGCACCAGTGCTAAAGGGCATTTGCATTTTATGCTCACACATTTGTTTGTTTAATATATGTTTGCACCATTTACATTTGTGCCCAATGCATGAGTCAGCCTTTATCGTGTATACTTGTATTTACTGTACATGTGCCCTGGTACATGCCTTTTCTACAAGTGAACAGTAATATTCCAATATTTGAGAAGTTCATCACATAGAATAAGTTTCTTGTAGATGGAATATTGCCTCTTGTCTTGCTTCACATCGCTCAAGGTTGGCTCATGGAAGTCATGCTTAAGGCAATATTCCATCTCCCAGCTCTTATGTTCTTTCTTGAGTGACGTGTGCTTGGCAAGGATCTTTGTTTGCATTTGAGCAAGCAGGTTTTCGTACTTCTCATTGTGGAAATTACTGTTCGGGTGACACTTCAGGTTGTTTCTAGCCTGATCCAACTGGTGGACATCATCTGTCTCTCCCACAATTCTAGCAATGGTCTTGCACAGCTTTGTAGCAATTTGCCTCGTAGATGGAGCTTGACTCGAGTTACTACTTGACAGGGTGTTTTGGTGCTCAGAGCTGCTTAAATTGAGAGGCTGGCAATCACTGGGAGAGGAGGATGGAAGAACAGCTGCAAGTGTCCTTGTGAGCTCCTGGATACTTGTGCCTTCATCATGGTCATCAACATCAACATCAAGACAGGGTCGATTTTCATTTTCAGTTACAGGCTCTAGGCTCTCTATTTGCTCTTCAATATCATCATCATCATCACTGCAATGCTCACTCTCACATTGTTGGTCAGTTGTTGGGTTGGTGATGCCATTTCCTTCCTCCTCCTCATCATCATTATCATCGTCACCATCATTGCCTTCATTGTTGTCATCCAAGAAGTTGGTGTGGATAACTTGAATGCAGTCACCATTTTCTCCATACACTCTGATGACTCTGTGAGGAATAATTATTGCCTCATCAGCAAGACACATCTCCCAACATTGCTCGAGGTGCTGTTCTTCCAATTTTAGATTGCTTGACCGAAAATGGTGGAGTGGAGGTCCTTCAGGTCTGAAATCGGGCTCATCTGGGCCATCAAGAAATTCCACTCCAGAGAGAATGTGTTGCCACCAAACACCACAGACCAGGAAATCACTTATACATTGCAAGTGAGCCTGATAGTCCTTTGGATTCCTTATGATGTACCGATGAGGTATGATTGTGTTGGTAAATGGAGGTAATGCCTTATAATATTTAGATATTTGAGATTCCTGGGCCTTTGCTTCATTTCCCTGTCTGGTGTCTGCCATGAGCTGTTCTGCTTGGAGGCGGACAAGACTTGGGGTGATGATGTCACCAGGTCTTCTGTTAGTCAACTTGGTGATGCCCTGTAGCGTGTTAAAGTGCCTCTCTTCCTCTTCAGTGTTGGCTGACTTCCCTGAAACTATCCTGAATTGTTTGGCAGCATGTGCTGTCAGTGAGGGCCAGTATCCTCCATAGAACTTTCTACTGGTTAATATCTTGGGCTCTCCTATGATTTCTTTACACAGCATGGCATGTAAGAAAACAGTGTTATGTAGACGTAACACAAGTTTTGGAGAACGTGACTCTGCAGGTAGATAAAGGAGTCTACTGATTTCTGTCAGGGTATCCAACAGGGACTGCACGTTTGGTCTGATTTTTCCTACAAAAGAATATTTAAAATACATAAAATTTACCATATATAACTTTCATTTTATTGACATGCAGGACAGATTTAAATATACATTCTCGATGTTTAAACAATGTCAGTTATAACTACAAGTTATACACGCCAATTAGCTCAAAAGGTGTATGTATATTTTTCATATATAAAATGGGATATTTTAGACTGATTTGGATCACTAATTTGACCAATTGTGTTCCTGTAAACTTGAAAGGATGTTTACTATGAATGTAACTCCTTTGTATGAGGTAAACATGCACCAATATTTTCCTACAAGCAGAGAATGGTCAGCTATGAGAGGTGGCAAACACACATTTTGAGTTGCTGTTACCTCTCATATATTGTGCTACGGTGATAGCTGCCAGGCGGTAATCACAGCCACGAAGTTTCTCTTTACCGGAAAAGGTACACTCCTTAATGTTCTGAAACTCCTCATTTTCTTCTTTCTCTAGATGTGCAGGAAGTTCATTGAAGATGTTGGCGATGTGCTCTTTAACATCATGGAGTGGCTCTGTCGGTAAGACTTCATAGTTTCAGATCAGATCTCATTAGCTTGTTGGATACACTATGTAAGAAGTATGAGTCTAATATTGTGACTAACAGGGTAAAATCTAAAACCTGTTAGCAGATTGAACAAGCTAAGGAGCTTAATTGGTGCTGGAGCTTAGCAGCATTACACCCCCCCCCCCCCCCCAAAAAAAAAAAAAATGTTTGGGGTTATCCCCCAGCATTTTGTTTGCATGGGAGCTTGTTTGCAAGAATGCTGTTTTTTATAGTTCCACTTTTGTTTCTTATTACTTATTTACTTACCCAAATTAATGTCCTCCAATGTATTTTCTTGGTCAAACACCATCATGGCTGGCACCCTTTGGATTCCACCCATTTCTTCTTTCAAGACCTCTTGGAGTTGTTTCTTTTGACCATCGGTGGGCAGACCTCTTGCATGACATTCCTCTCTCAACTCCTCCAAACGAAGATTCTTGAATGGTTTGAGGCCCCCATTTCTCTTTTTTTCTGCCTGCAGGTCCTCTCAGAACTTTTTGTAAACGGTCGGTCAGTGACAAATGAGGCTTTGAAAGTGAAACAGACAAGTGGTTGTATCTTGTCGCATCACCACTACAACTTGAGCAGCCAGCATTGCCACCCTTTTGTTCCCGCTTTCATAGGCCTGCTGTGGTCCATCACCATGGAACAACCTCATAACATCTGTGATTTCGACTCCATTTGATGTTGTTACATTGTTATTCAGCCCTCCCAAACACGCTGTCCTTGTATTTATGTAGGCGAGTTGGTCTGCCTCTGATGAACCACATCGTGCTAAAATGTAAACATGTGGCCGCTCCACTAGAACTTGCACATCAACATTCCCTTTTCCCCTCTCTTCCATTCGTTTACTTGTGAAGAAAAGGGCATCATCATAGAGAACACTGACTGTCAGTAATAGATACGCATGGTTTAAAAGCGTAGCATTATCTGCCCAAATCATGAGATGCCGTGTCCTCTCAACTCGCTTTAGGAAGTCTTTCTTATCATTTAGAGAAGCTTTCTCTGAAGAACAGTTGGCAATTTCATTAAGCTCAGTTAGCCTATTGTGGACTTCTTCTTCTGTCATGGCGTCATATTGTTCATCAGTTCGTGTGTGCATAATTTGTAACTGTTCATGTTCCTTTAGTGTTCTTTCACGAATGTCTGACAGTGCTATTTTCCAACCTGACACAGTAAACATTTCAGTCTTGATGGTCCCTTTGTCTGTGAGGCTGACCTTTTTGTATGTTTGAGGCACGATGAGCTCTCCAAGAACATACTCTCCACTCTCAATTTTGCTCTGCAAGAGTAAAAGAAGAGAATCAAAGTCTAAAAGGATAAAGCGTTGCTTCTTCACACCTGTCAGCAGTAGCCTGCGTGGCAGGCGTTCTAAGGGGAAGGGGAAGGGGAGGGGGGAAATTCGGGCGCGCGAGAACGCGAAGGGCGCGCGAGGGAGGCGGGAAGGGAACGCCTGCAATGACGCCATTGTTTTCTCCAACCCGCCTACTAACTGTGAAATGTCTGGCTGTCAAATAATGCAAACTGTAAAATGTATGGCTTTTAAATAACATCCAATCGAAGACGTTCGCGGGAAAATCTCCCGCAAAGCACGTTCTCAGGTTTCTTTCACTTTTTTTTTTACAGAAAAACAAAATCGCATGGCTGATGGTGGTATTAAATATTGTAAAGCCTAAACGCGTTCGTCCGAAAAAGGAAAACAATTGCAACGATGTGTGTCGAGTCTGTTAAACGAGTTTGAAGGTTGAATACGGCAATACAAAATCCTGCGTAAATTGGTTGAAGCGATCGCTGAAGAACAAATCATTTGGTGTTGTATGGGCTGAGTGGCTAAGAAATGTATCTGGAATTATTATAAAAAAAAACTGCCTTGGCTCTTCGCAACCATGCTGCAGAGTAACTGTTGGATGCCAAATCGAACGCTGTTACTAAACAACGGAGGTTTATTCTAGCTCCACTTTACCTTTACCTTTAAGGTGTCCCTTAGTTGATCATTTGTGCGGGGTAGTGGCATTGAGATCTCTCCACCTTGCATCCTGTTTAGTTTTCGTCTAGCAGAAGGTGTTTTGTTCCGAAACTGCTTGAATCTGGACAGCTGCACGTTGCTGGCCTCTAAAAATTCCTTCACAACCATGTTTTCCACCATTGTCTTTTCCATCACTCCATACCGCTGGGCAAGGTCTGGGTAATTTATCTTAGAGGCAAACACAATCCTGCAGTTAGCATTTAAGTACTTTTTTAAAACCTGTAGAGTCGTTACGTTAATAGGCTTTCCACGTCTTTGGGCGGGGGGGGGGGGAGACCAGATAGTTGAGGGGGGTGACTGATTGATTGTCCTAATTCAAGTTACACAGGTTTTTGATTTGAACCTCAAGCTGTAAAGTTTACTTGTTGTTAAATAGAATACTAACCTTTTCTCCATGTTTCATTGTGTTTACTTCTGCTAGGAGCCCTTCCTTGTCAAAGTCAACGTCATCTGGTTTGGGCGAGTGTCGCTTCTTTTTGCGGAGGCCCTCGTCTTCCATGGCTTTTCGTTTGGTAGCTCTGTTTTCCGCTTCCTCTGGGCATTCAAAAAACAGAGCCAGACGCTGTTCCTGCCGCTGGTTGTACGTCTGCCGTGTGGCCAGCATAGTATCGCAATCCCGTTTTGTCCACTGGTTTTCCATCTGCTTTTTTTCAGTTCTCAACTTGTTCCTTCGTTCCTTCCTGAGTTCAGTTTTGGATTTCTTTTCTTGTAGACCCAGCTCGGGTATCTTTGCCTGAGCTTTCGCAAGTGACATGCCAAAGAGTTCTTTAAATGGCTCGTTAATTTCCTCATAGATTGTGCTTGCTGCTTTTTTAATAGCCTTCAGAGTGGGTTTCACATTTGCAGCACTGGAAGGTTTCAGAACACGACTCCGTATTTTGTGTACAGTATCTTTTAGAGGACGTTGTTTCTTCTTGTTACCCCATGAAGGAAATAAAGATTGAAACGAAAAGAACACGCTTGACAATCCAAGCGACCGTTCAGACCGTGTTGCTTTTTTTCCAGTTCGGGTAAACTGTTCCAGTTCGTTTCGCTGAAGTGCTCGATATATTTACCCTTGTCCTTTGTCTTCCATTTTTGAAAAGAAAGAGGAAGACTCTTAGAGCGCTTGTCGTAGTTGTGCCTTTCGACTGAAAAACGATCTGAGTGGAGTCCTTCGAACACTCGTAAATAGTTTTTCCAGCGTACTTCTTGATCGTATTCAACCTTGCCAGTTGACTTGGTGAAGCTCTGCCTGACCGCGACGCGCGCAAATCCACATCCAAAAAATGCAGCCAGTTTTGCTGAGATACGTGAAACGTCGCCCGAAATATTTACAGAAGAAATGGAATAGAATTATGTACAAAATTGATGTGTTAGAGCTTTCCACCGGTCAAATTTTGTTTCTTAAACAGCCTGGAAGTTGCAATGAACACAGAGGATGCATACCATTACATGGAGCGCTTTTTTAATTTATGCAACGTTATAAAGCAAAAATACCGCCAAAATCTCGCGCATGACTGTTAATATGGACAATGAGGGGTCCAAAATCTTGTGCGATCGGTTAACGCAGCAGAGTAATTGACTCAAGTAAATGGAAAATAAAGTTATCACTGCCACTTTTGGTTTTATCGTGACATTTATTTTCTCACCTTTTCCTTTAAATGTAACAAAACTTTGGGAAATTGTAGCCTACTTAGCGGTTATTGAGGTCCTCAATGAAACGTATGCATACCTTTGACTATAAAAGTGCTAAAATCTGTCTAGATATTCGGAAATATTTTCTGGAGCAACAGGACTTGCAAATATTCTTCGTCCACCATTTTGTAAACAGTAACCAAGCCTGTTCCCATCTCTTTTCGTTTATTGGTCAGTTCATTTCCAGGGCAACGTGAGAGTTGCCTCCAGTGCTTCAACGAGATGAAGATTTCTCGGCCAAGATGGCGACTCAAAATGGCGGAAAAGCAGCCGATTGAGAGATATTTTCCCAAACGGCAGCACTTTTTCATGTAAATTGCTCGTACAGAATGTGTGAAAACGATCAAATGGAAGGTCTTTGAACTGTCTGTGCTTGGGCAATTGTGAAATTATTGATATTGGCACCACAATTAACAGAAATACGCGTTCACGACGTGTGTCCCAAGTTATTGTTGATCCTTATCCCAGCAAAGCTGGATATCTTCAAATGCCCAAGCACAGCAATAAAGTTTAACCCTTTATTACTCCAAAAATTGAATTCTATTAATCAGGAAGTCGGGAAAAAGTACTGCCGTTTGTCCAGCAAAACGTGCCCCATATTTTTGCATTTATGAGCAAGGAACGGCTTGATCACGTGATCATATCACGTGACAATTACACAAATTACTCCCTTTCTTTCAGTGCCATTACTGCCCAAGTTTTATTGAATTCTGTTAAAAAATGACTGAGTAAAAAAATTTTTCTTAAAAAATAGCTATTTTAAGGCCTGGAGCCATGCCTTAATTTTCTTGAGGTTGTATCGATTTCTTGAATTTCATCGAAGGCAGCTTGATGCGCTATATTAAAATGGTACGCGTTTTGCTTTTAAACATAAACTAATGGAGATTTGAATCAAATTTGTCGAAAGAAGATTGTGTTGTCCATTTTTATGTGTTTGTTCATTCATTACATAGATTGAAAAGCGATTTTATGGAAACAAAACAAGACTTAGACTTCACACGCGTCGCCTTATGCAAATATTGGCCGTTTTTATGCTAGAGACGTTAAAGTCGTCTAGACGCAATTAACGTCTCAGACGTTAAATGCGTCTGGTATAAAAACGGGACGCATTAAAGTAGATGGCCCGAGAGAAAAACACGAGATTTTCTAAAAAAGACTATTCTCGGAAGTAACTGGACACGACTAAAGTCGTTCCCAAATAAATTTTAAGAGCACGAATATACAAATAGGGCTAAATTCGTCCTCGTTAAGGCGTCCCGTCTTTATACTAGACGTATTTAACGTCTGAGACGTTAAAGTCGTCTGTTAAGTGCGTCTGAACGACGCACTTAAAAGAAGACGTTAAAGTCGTCAGACTTTAAATCCGTCTGACTTATTTTCCGTTTTTATACTAGACGTTAAAGTCGTCTCGGGACGACTTTAACGTCTCAGACGATATTAACGTCTGTAGCATAAAAACGGCCATTTTTGTGTATTTTTGCAATTTTGATTTCCAAATCAGTTTCTCGAGCTATTTTTGGCAAACAACAACTGTATTTTATTCGGAAAGTAGTCTTTATTCTAGACAGAGAAAAGTTGTTTTTGCGAACTTTTGTACGGTCTAAATGTACTGTGCAGACTCTCGGGTAATAAGCCTTAAGCTTAAGTTACTGTTTTTGAGAATTGCTAAAACTGAAAAATAGCCCGGTCGTCAATTTTAATTATTGTGCTTCCGACCTTTCACCTTAGTTAAGTTTGTTCAAAGTGCTACGCTGTTAGGCTCAGCCTATCTATATATTATTGTTGTTCACACCAAGCTTCATCCATTGCCTTGCCTGGTTCAGCTTATTACTGTAACCCACAGTGCTCGCTGTGTTGAGGACCATGCGTGATGGCATGAGCCAGGTTCGAGGAGCTGCCACAAAGTATAATCGGACCTTTGCATCGTCAATGGCAAGCTAATAGCGGCTAACACTCTTTGAGAGATCCTGCTGCCTGTTAGCATCCTCAAGAAGATCTAGGAACTCACTCTGCGTTTCCTTAGCTCTTCCACCATTTCCCAGAATGCTTCTACGGGTGTTGGCCTGTGCACCTAGAACACAGTACCTAAAGACCTCTATTGACCGATTAATACGTGAGAGTCCTTCTTGTGTGAGGTCTTGTGCGAAATCTGACACAAAATACTCGAACTGTCTGTCTGCACTTTGGTCATTTCGTACGAAATATATGCCGTTGGCTAGTTCTTTCCCCCACCTTCATCCGTGAATCTTGTAAGGTCAGGGTCACCTGGATAGTTGTAATCGGTAGAACTCATATGATACCCTCATAGCCCCTCATATGATACCCAAATATACACGTTGCCCAGACCGCTGTTTTTACCATGTGTGAAGCGAATACCCGAGCTTCGATCGACGCCGAATTTCGCACAGATCCTTTTATACGATGGAATATCATAGGGTTTATCTTTCTGATTAAATGTGGGTTCGTCTGGCAAAGCGCTCATACTCTGGATTCCACCCATCGCGAATAATATACGCCTGACTGTGAAGTAGACGTGGAACAGATAAAAAGACCGCAGCTGTGGGCTGAGATCTATGGGGGAGGAGAATAGTATCTCACGAGAGATTCCAGAGCCTGTTGTTGCGCACCACAGAGCGAAGTTTAGCTGCTGTGGCCAGAAGCTCATGTGGGGTCCACCAAGCCACTTTCTTCCGTATTTCACGCTTGTGAATTGAATCTGCGTGTCTTTGAAAATCTGTCTGAACTTGGTGGTGAAGAACTCTGTCGGTGTGACGTAAATCCTTTGCTCTTTGTTCAAGATATCGCCAATGCTTGACTGTATCTTTTCAGAAAAATCAACAGCTGTTATTGGCTTTGTGGGACTATTATTCATTGATAACTGAAAGGGAAATCCACCGTCTTGCTGTAATCCCAAAGCGTCTTTCATGGCTTGCATGAGTCCAATCCTTGCGGTCTATTTCTAAAACGTCCGCCCATGAATCTGCGCTCTCTGGGAAAATCACTTTACCAGTGGCTCTGTTGTTTTCGTCAAAACGCTGAATCTAGACATATCAGCGTTCGGCAAACGCTTTCTGAAGCCTGAGATCGCATTGGACTTGGCAGCCTTTGAGAGTCTTGCTGCTTCAGCCGATCTCATCCAATCCATATCAGATATAAAGGCTTGCCTATCCTTCCAGACGTCCGTGTTTTGATTCATGTCTATATTATAGGTTTTTAAAAACTCGTTTTATATACCATGGTTGTGCTTACTATTGTCGAGCCCTCTAACAGACACACTGTCTACTTTGATCAGCCGATCCAAAAACCAAACTACATCCGCCTGCTTTCGTGCTCGCTTTGCAATTCGTGGCTTAATTTGAAGCAAAGAGGAAAAGTGTCATTGTTTAATAATGACTCTAATAGAGAAGCGACTGTCAAGATCATTCCTCAAGGGCATTACACTATAATGGCACAAGCACTACAAAACGTATTCGCAGATCAAGAGGTTAAACTAGAAACCGAGATAATACCTCTGTTGCTGCAATGGTTATTTATAAACAGTATGCGAACGATGTAAAACTAGACCATGATTTGCTTGGTATTGACCAACAATTACTGTTCAGGACATATGTCAAACGACTGACATCACCAAGCACATACTTTGTTCATTGTGACATGGTTGACAAAGAGCAAAACCTACTCAACGGAAATCCCTCAAGCGTCTTGGCCAGATTTGACATCAAAGGAGTGCCATTTGAGAAAGTTCACTAACAAACGTCTCTACAGCATGTCTTGCTGGGTCATTTGATCCAATTTTTCATTTAGACCGGTTGGAGTAGTTGAGCCAGTTGTCTCATTTGACTTGGTTTGTCCATTTGGACCGGTTGGACTTTTTGAGCAATTTGGCTCATTTGAGGTGGTTTGTACATTTGGACCAGTTGGACTACCCCTTGAGCAACTGTTATATTTGAGTCGGTTTGTCCATTTGGACCGGTTGGACTATTTGACCCAGTTGTCTCATTTGAGTTGGTTTGTCTATTTGGACCGGTTGATCTATGTGAGCCAGTTGGCACATTTGAGTTGGTTTGTCCATTTGGACTGGCTGGGCTATTCGGGCCAATTGGGTCATTTGATTCAATTTTTTATTTAGACCGGTTGGACTATCTGAGCCAGTTGACAAATTTGACTTGGTTTGTCCATTTGGACGGGTTGGACTATTTGAGCCAGTTGGCAAATTTGACTTGGTTTGTCCATTTGGACCGGTTGGGCTATTTGAGCCAGTTGGTAAATTTGACTTGGTTTGTCCATTTGGACCGGTTGAGCTATGTGAGCCAGTTTGCACATTTGAGTGGGTTTGTCTATTTGAACTGATAGGACTATTTGAGCCAGTTGACAAATTTGACTTGGTTTGTCCATTTGGACCGGTTGGACTATTTGAGCCAGTTGGCAAATTTGACTTGGTTTGTCCATTAGGACCGGTTGGACTTTTTGGGCCAATTGGGTCATTTGATTCAATTTTTTCATTTGGACCGGTTGGACTATTTGAGCAATTTGGCTCATTTGAGGCGGTTTGTACATTTGAACCGGTTGGACTATTTGAGCAATTGTTATATTTGAGTCGGTTTGTCCGTTTGGACCGGTTGGGCTATTTGAGCCAGTTGGTAAGTTTGACTTGGTTTGTCCATTTGGACCGGTTGGACTTTTTGAGCAATTTGGCTTATTTGAGGTGGTTTGTACATTTGGACCAGTTCGACTATTTGAGCAATTGTTATATTTTAGTCAGTTTGTCCATTTGGACTGGTTGGACTATTTGAGCCAGTTGACAAATTTGAGTTGGTTTGTCCATTTGGACCGGTTGAACTATGTGAGCCAGTTGGCACATTTGAGCTGGTTTGTCCATTTGGACCGGTTGGGCTATTCGGGCCAATTGGGTCATTTGATCCAATTTTTCATTTAGACTGGTTGGACTATTTGAGCCAGTTGTCTCGTTTAAGTTGGTTCGTCCATTTGGACCGGTTGGACTATTTGATCCAGTTGGCAAATTTGAGGCGGTTCCTCCATTTGCACCGGTTGGACTATTTGAGCCAGTTGGCAAATTTGACTTGGTTTGTCCATTTGGACCGATTGGACTTTTTGGGCCAATTGGGTCATTTGATTCAATTTTTTCATTTGGACCGGTTGGACTATTTGAGCAATTTGTCTATTTGAACTGGTTGGACTATTTGAGCCAGTTGACAAATTTGACTTGGTTTGTCCATTTGGACCGGTTGGACTATTTGAGCCAGTTGGCAAATTTGACTTGGTTTGTCCATTTGGACCGGTTGGACTTTTTGGGCCAATTGGGTCATTTGATTCAATTTTTTCATTTGGACCGGTTGGACTATTTGAGCAATTTGGCTCATTTGAGGCAGTTTGTACATTTGAACCGGTTGGACTATTTGAGCAATTGTTATATTTGCGTCGGTTTGTCCATTTGGACCGGTTGGGCTATTTGAGCCAGTTGGTCAATTTGACTTGGTTTGTCCATTTGGACCGGTTGGACTATTTGAGCAATTGTTATATTTTAGTCAGTTTGTCCATTTGGACTGGTTGGACTATTTGAGCCAGTTGTCTTATTTGAGTTGGTTTGTCCATTTCGACCGGTTGAACTATGTGAGCCAGTTGGCACATTTGAGTTGGTTTGTCCATTTGGACCGGTTGGGCTATTCGGGCCAATTGGGTCATTTGATCCAATTTTTCATTTGGACCAGTTGGACTATTTGAGCCAGTTGTCTCATTTGAGTTGGTTCGTCCATTTGGACCGGTTGGACTATTTGAGCCAGTTGGCAAATTTGAGGCGGTTCGTCCATTTGCACCGGTTGGACTATTTGAGCCATTTGACAAATTTGACTTGGTTTGTCCATTTGGACCGGTTGGACTTTTTGGACAAATTGGGTTGGACTATTTGAGCCAGTTGGCAAATTTGACTTGGTTTGTCCATTTGGACCGGTTGGACTATTTGACCCAGTTGGCAAATTTGACTTGGTTTGTCCATTTGGACCGTTTGGACTTTTTGGGCCAATTGGATCATTTTTTTCAGGTTTGGAGTCATTTAGACCAGTTCTGCAATTTGAGTGGGTTAGCTCATTTCAGCCACTTTGTTTATGTGGACCGGATGGACAATATCACAATTTAAAGTTCCGATTTCAATAATTGTGAAATTCAGGCACAACATGGTTATTAATAAAACTAATGTATAGACAAGGGAAAATCATGGGTTTGTGTGACAAATGGCAAGCAGAGACTAAGAATGCTAAATTTTAAGTCATAATACAGAGCCAGAATATCCATGTAACCAATCAAGTTAAATCACATTGCATTCAAAATGTTTACAGAATTATTCTGTTCATAAAGGTTCCCTGAGCACAGCCATGCCCATCAAAGCAAATATTAATAACTAAGGAAATTAATTTCTGGTATGGTAAAACTATTGCTAGGTGACTCTTGCCACACACAAACTCCAACAAGAAAATCTTATGGTAACAAGAAAATAGTTTTATGATAATAACATTTTACCTTCAGTCTGAAACGTACATGTAATGTATGTCTTTTGTTTTGCTTTTATAATTCATAATTAAAATGTTATAATTTTATAATTAATGAAAAACTTGTTAAGTTTCTTTTATGTGCCAAAATCATCTTTAAGTTAGTAAAAAGAAATGGTTGATCTTGCCTGTTGTAGGTTTCAACAACATGGTTGTTGCATGTGTAAATAAAACTTACTGAAAACCTTGATACTGTAGAAAACTCGAAATCCCAAGGGAAACGATAAATTGTTCGAGATAGCGGGGGTTCGAGTTATCCGATAGTAATGGACTGAGAAAACTATCCAAGGGAAATGGATTGGTGCTCGAGTTAGCGGGGTGTTCGAGTTATCCAAGTTCAAATTAGCGGGGTTCTACTGTATGTTTCTTTTATCTGGCATTTGGGAAGATGAGATAAATCTTCAGTATTCCAATAACTACACTTTATACATGTACGTAAGTAGTATCAGTATCTTAAGAAGCATTACAATATTATTGGAACAGTCCTCCTGGATTCAGCTTGTTACCACAAGAGCAGTTTCCCTTTTGTAAATGGTTTCTCCTGATGCACAGTGTGATTTTATTCTTTGAACTGGAATGAAGCATGCAGGACCAAAAACATCAAATGTGTTACACCAAATTTCTACAGGGGCCCCATATGCAAAGCGTTCAGGGTGCTTTGAAAACCAGTTTACTCTAGCAATATAAAATTCATATCTCTGATCAGACATCTGGGGCAGTGTCGATTTCACTTTAATGCGATGGCGGAAGAATGTCAAGACTTGCCCTGGTCTTATGTCATTGCATCCTGTGGTACAGGCTAGGGATCCTTCTGATTCTGCCCAGTTAGCTAGGACAAAGGAATTCCTTATTGTCTGACTCTGCAGAGGTCCATATAGCACAGGGCCAACTTTGACAGCTTTGAATTCAGTGACAATATGGGGCATTTCAATCGAAGTCCCATCATCAAGTCCCAAAAGTTCTAAATACACTGATTTTAGTGCATTCAAGTCCTCACTGTCTAATGTTCCATCTTTAGCTGCCGATGCTGGACAAATGCAACTGTTTGCTGTCCAGTTACAACAATTTAAATCTTCAACAGATACCTCCCTGTGTTCTTGAAGACTAAGGAACTGATCTATTGGCTCTTGAGTAACTTTGACTGACCCGGAACTCTGACAATTATCAAAGTATTCCATAAAATAATCCTGATATTAATGCTGTCAGGCATAGTCTGCTTTCTCCATTCTTGGCACTTCTCCCAGATGCCAGGCCTTCCAAGGAGCACTTGCAAAGACTTTATCAAAGAGTTGTAAGGATACCCCATCCTCGGATACAGAAATGTCTTTGTTCCAGTGCGCACAGTCTTCATAAGTACATTTTTTTTTGTATCTCATCACACGGACCTGTAACAAAATGGAAATGAAATGAAAAACTGTAAAAATGCACCACATTTTATAAACAAGATACATGTACACTTAACTGTTTCCTTTATACATGTAGCTATACAGATCTACATGTAAGTTGGTAATGTCAGCTGACTAATAAGAATCACAGACAACCTCGTTCCCAGGGCCCCCTCTCTTCAGCTACGTCATCATTGGGAGAGACCCTGGTTGCGGCTGGTCACGTGGCTCCCAGAATCTGGGTGCTAACAAAAATTTATGTTAGGGGAGTGGTAGTAAAGTATATAATTGTCGCTTTAACGAGAAAGGGGAGAAGTGTTTTGAGGTATTCTCGGTCATCAGAACAAGCTTATAGCCAAGCATTTCATGACCACACAAGTATTTTTGACCTGTAAGCGGTTCATGTTGTTGTCAACTCAGCCAAAACGTAACTGAGTGACGGAAAGTACGTTAAAAAACCTCGTTTCTTCAGGGATGGAAACAAACGCCGCGACGGTCAATATTTCAGACTGGCAAATGCCACGAACCAAGCTGAATTCGACATTAAGCCAACATCAGGCTCCTAAATATGTGAATACAGAGGTAATCTTTATCCTTATGCTTTATTTTACAATGCATGCTAAATTTTTACTGTCAGACGGCCAATTAGCCGAAGAACCTAACTTAACTCTGAGAATTAGGCGACCGATCGAAATCAATTCACCGAGTTGTTGACAAGATCAATATATTACATTGGGCAACACTATACAGATTATATTTTATCTGCAAGCTAAGATTTAGTCATAAATGCAGCACACAAACTACAAGAATTATTACATTCTGGTCAATAAAAGTATCATTTTATAAAGCAAACGATATGTGTGTGATGTTATATTTTGTTCAGGCAATATCGAATTCAAATCTGGATGAATAAACATCTGGCTCTTTTTACCCTTGTTGAAATTAGAAGGTGACTGGAGGCTTTCAAAGGTGTACATACACAGGCACTTCTTTCGTCTTCTGTTCGTTCGAGAAGATCAACGAAAGTAGTTATTGACCCTACCCCGATGGAAAATATTTTGTCAAAGGGTGGCACGTGACCAGCCGCAACCAGGATCTCTCCCGATGATGAGGTAGCTGAAGAGAGAGAGGTCCTGGGAACGAGGTTGAATCACGGAATCTTTGCAGTTATAAGCAAATGTCTGCTGATGTCTTTTCAACTGCTTAAGTTGAAAAAGTAACTGTGTGGATCACAATCATCACTCACAGAGTACTTCTTCTTATTAATATGTACAATGCATTTGATTAAAAATAACTATTCTCGGTTTCACTTGCATCGCATCAAAATTCAGAAGCATTAAAAAGCAGATTTACATTCCAAAATTCTTATAGAATTGTAGACACACCTGGGCCAAATTTTGAAGTGCAAGAGCATTTCATTCAAGAGCGATAGGCGAAGACACTTTTAACAAGAAATGTACAAGTTCCATTAAATTGTCTTACACATGTAAGCATCATACAAAGCAAAAATAACTTTCAACTGGTTCAATTTTGTTTATTTTCACGGCTTATCTGAAATAGCCTGATGAATTGTGAGACACATTTAAAACCTTTAAAATTTGGAAGCAAAACATGGTTAAAATCTGAAAAGTTTCCTGACACTGGTACCCACATTCCATGTTAGAAACAGCTTTGCAGGATGTATAGCTTTGATTTTTTGAAATTTTGTGACATATGTGACAACCGAGAATTGTTGTCACTGAAATTTGTCAAATGCATTCCATCAGACAGCTTAAAATATGTACTCAGTTTGGTAATACATGTAAAATGCAAACAATTTCCACATCACATTTTCATGCTTGTAGATGCAAATGACGGTGCATATGTAGTAACAGAGGCTATGTCTACACTATACCGGATAGCTCTTGCGCCGGCACGAAAACCATACCGGATAGGCCTTTCGTTCACAAATGAAACGCTAGTTTCGGAACGATTTTTGTTCCGGCGCACCGGAGCGCCGCTGCGACACGGCGCTCGTGAAAGTGAATCGTCACATATCGTTTAGATTCTCGTGCCACTCTCTGGGACAGTGTGAACAGGCAATCGAACCGAACCGTAGCGGAAGTCAACAACTGGGAGCGAGGATTGAAAGCCACTGAAAAAGAAGTAAATATCCAGTTCTGGGTTGTTTCTGTTCACACCAGGCCGGAGTATTTTTCATGTCGACATGATAAGCTATCCGGTATAGTGTAGACATAGCCAGAATTTGACTGTACATGTATTTTAGCTTACCTAATATAACTGTAGTTTACCTTGTTTACTTCTATGTGGATGTCTTGACCAAGGCACAAACTTACATCGGGCTGATACTTGTCTGCCACAACGCTTCTCGATGCAATCTTTGTAATCATACAAGGTCTTACACTTGGGACAGACAACATACTTGACAAAGTCATCATTGCTTAGCAGTCCAAGATGTCTCTTTAGCTTGTACAAGGTATTTGGCATAAGCTTAGCTATTTTGGCAAAATTACTGTTTTCATCAAATGCTCCCACTAGCCAGAAGAAACGACTAAGGAATTCAGCCAAAATACAACCACGCCACATTTATCTGAGAGAGGCATTGAACTGTTATTTTCTTGATCTAAGTTCTTCATTGCATCTTGTTGTTGGTTAAAATCCTCTTCTGCGTCATTGCTGTCATGAGAGCCATCCCAGTCTTCATTTAAAGAATCAGACAAATCACGCTCATTGCACACATCATTGTCATGCATATGATTACTATCGGCGTCATCAGAGAGATATTCATTCACATCACTTTCGCAGCTTTCGTCGTCAAAGTGAGCTAAATCTTCTTCGTCAAAACGTTTCCTCAGGCGGTCTTTTAGTCTCCTACGAAGGTCGGCAGACACGATAGGTTCGGTGTCGGATTCATTAGATTGAATAGTCTCGTTGGGATCCGATTCCTGGTTGTCCAAGGCATCACAAAAATCGAAGCGGGCATTCTCTTCTTCGACCTCCATGTTTGCAGTCGGTTGATCAAAACAAATGTGCGATCTGGAACCCGAGTACGAATAACTAACTCCACAACGCGAACATTGTATGTTACGTCGGTTCCTTCTGCTCAATTGTCGAGGCGAACTTCTTTTCGGCATTGTTAAACCGCTACAACTTTAAAAAAAATTTCGCTAAACTAAATAAGTTCGTTGTGTGTTCAAGTTGTGTGTAAACCCGATGTAACTTGGTCACTTTCGCGCCTAAACAGAAAACCGCTGACAAAGACTACTTGCGGCTTCAGAAGTTGTTGACCATTGACCAATGGTATTCTTCGTGCAACGCGACATGAACCAATCACATCACTTGCTTTTGTTATGTTTAGTACTCAAACGAATGTGTCAACACAACAACGAAACCAACGTCGGTGCAACAGCCAGTTGAATCCTTTTCGCTTCTCGTCGATATTCGCGACGTCCGATCTTTTCAATTTCCACCAGTATAATGGCAGCGACAAGAGTAAACACAACGGCTTCGGAGTTCAGAACGATTCTGACAAGAATCAAGGAAGTCCAAGAAAAGTTAGAACAAAGTGACAACACGCAGCTCGTTAGGCAGTTGGAAGAAGTGAATGACTCGTTACGAATCATGGAAGGAAATCAAACCGATTTCGCTGATGCGGTATTCAAAGAGCTGAAAAGCATCGAGACAAGGGTTGCAGATGGCTTTAAAGTGATGGAGGCGAAGATTGCTGAACTGGAAGCTAAAATGGAGCCAATCTGCGAGATTCCTTGTACGCCATCGCCAACAACCTCCGCAAAGAAACGAAAGATTTCGAGGCATCCCGATCTGTCGGTAGGTCAAGCTTTAGATTAGATTGTAACTCAAGGGAACATTGAATAAGAATTGCGATATGTTTTACGTCAAGTTAGATCAGACACACGATTTTCTTTTAAAAAACGTTTGAAAGCCAAATCACTTTCAAATTACGCGCCGCCGCTAGCAATTTTTCGCACCTTAAATTCGTATTTGCTTTCAGTTCTGATTGGTTCATTGGTTTGTCTGCATCTGTTGTGATTGGTCAAAGTAATATACTCCATTCCTTACTTTTAGCGAAGGGATCATGTTCGGTCTATTTCACAGAGTGGTTGCTAATCACTCGCAGTCATGGAAACAAACTTATCATGATTGGACATAACCATTAAAAAAAAGCAACTAGCTTACAGTATACATTTCTTTTTTTTTTCTTTGTGAAGGGGCAGGGGTATAGGGGATCTTATCATCAAAATAAACCGATTGCGGTAAAAAGGGAGATTATCCTACACACTACATGTAGGGCCAGGTTGTTCAAAGCACGATCAAGTTAACCCATGGTTAGTGCAATTTTGATTCCACTTAATTAATTAACCAGTGAAGATGTTTACAAAATATTTTTCCCTTTAGTTTCAACTTTGACTTGTCTTCGAATGTAGCTTAAAATTAGCTTTTGGAAATATTTATAACAGGAGAAATTAATTCTTCATTAACTGGCTCGTCGCTTTGCGACGAGTCAGTTCTTAAAATACCCCCTTTTTTTCTGTCGTGTCACCTGCCCCGGGAATCGATTTTGCTAAGGCCAACACCTTGCCTAGTTTACTTCCGGTTTTCAGAAATCAGTGATGTCATCCAAACGATAATTTACAATTGAAATATTTACCGTTCTAATTTCGACGGAATTGTTAAGCATTAAATCGATGTGATTTCAGGATGTGTTCTATTTCTGGTAAAAGGAAAGCGGGTTGAACTTTTCTAACCAAATCAATTGTCAAACAGTCGAGTTTAGATCGAATAAATCATTGAACAAAACACGTCCCGCAAGTCATCTGCTGAGTAAACAATTCTCAAGCATTACGCTATGGAGTCACGTTGAAATTCCAAACATCTCGAATTTATGTCACGCTATGGTCGGCTGTTAATTATTTGATCGATCATGTTGATATTGTTAATAGACCAGTTTCGAATTCGCTATGGTCGCTGAATGAAAGCATTGAAGGCGCATTTTTACAGGGTTAGACTCGACCTGATGTAAAATATTCACAAATTCAGGCGAGAAGATGACCTGTTTAGAGCTCTTTCTTTTGTTTAATTTTCAAATTTCACGCACCTTCTGCCGGTATTAATTGTGAATATTTTTAATACATCAGGTCGAGGCTAACCCTGTATCAATGTGTCATTGGTGTTTGAATTCAGCGGTAATTTTAAATACGAAAATGGCTTATTTATTCGAAATCCTATCACCGATTACCGATTCTCCAAAATGCATGTGTTTAAACAATCCTGATTCCTTGACGTAGTAGGTGGTTTCAAGGATTTTAAAGCGAAAAAATATACAAAGTTCTAAACTTATGTTTTTGCTAACAGTACAGAGCCGATCAGAGAAAAAATATAGACCTGAAATTGTAGCCTGCAAAGGGATGGACAATTTTATATTTGTCGGTGGGGGGGGGGGGGGGGGGGGGGGGGGGGGGGGGAGGGGGTGGCAGGGAGCGGTGTTGGGCAATTTTTCTGGTAATGAATTTTTTTCCGTCTTGATGTTGTACAAGAATTTTTTTTCGGGATTGTTCCATACCCTTTTTCCTTTGGCTTGCTGTGCATTACTTTTTTTCTTTACTTTTGCTGTAAACTCCCACCCCACCCCACCCCCCCCCCCCCTTAACAATAAAATAGTCCGTCCCTAAGGAGTGCATGAAAATGAAAATGTGGACTGGACTGTGCATATTGATAGATTCTAGATTGTATATTGTGGAATGCTAATATAAAACTGTAAAATAATAACCGGGTGGAAACTGAGACCAAACGAGTCAGTTTCGAAGCCCATCGGGCTCCTTGTTTAAGTTTTAATCGCCGGTTAGCGTTAACCGGCTTTTGAACAACAAGGATTTAATTTATCTTGTTAGAAGTGTTTTCACAAGTTAATTATAAGTTACATGTGAAGAAAAATCAGAGATGGAACTAAACGGCCAAAAAAAATACTGTTGAAAACTCTACATTGATTAATTATTCAACTGGAATCAAAATTGAGCCCTGGGTTTGCTTAATCATGCTTTGAACAACCCAGTCCAGGTTAGCAGATTTTTTTTTTCACAGTGGAGCATGTGAAAAGCATAACCTTGACTTGAGCTTTAAAGAATGTGTAGTATCACGAAGTAACTTAAGCATTTGATGAAAAATGTCTATTGTTGATCACATTACAGCACTATGTTCGCTCCAAGATGGAACAGTTGGGACTTTTATGGAATGCAGACAAGAAGAAAGCTGAATTTAAACTCTGCTTTGTAATATGCCATGTTTAAAAATGCAAACCACAAAACAAAACTCCCATGAAACAACCAGACATTTGACTGGAATGAAATGACCTGATAGCCACTAAAATAACTGAAACAAGGAATAATATCTTAATGTATAATGTACATGTAAATTATTAAAAACTGGATCATTAGATAAAACAATTCTAGAGATTTTGATTGGCTTAGCCACCATGGTATATGAGCTATTAGTATATACTGAAACAGTGGATAGCATTGTTGGCGCGCTGTGATTGGCTACTGAAACTCGGAATAGCAAGTGCTATTCACCTCCCAGCAATTTGCGCGCGAAAATTGTAATCGTTGACAGGAATAAATGAGTTAAAAAGCATCATTTTCGTTATATTATCTCACTGTTTCAGCATATACTAAAACAACTATTCACCTCAGTGTAGGTGGGTAGTGGTGGATATTTACCGAGTTCGCGGCTCGGTAAATATCCACCACTACCCACCTACACCGAGGTGAATAGTTGTTAATTGTACCATGGCTGAAGTGGAAGTTATTTGCAGATCATCATTCGGTTAGTTTTACAAATAAAATTAGCAGATTTGTTGATGTTTTGTGATTTTTAATAAAACAATTATTCCACTCATGCTTGTTGGATATGAGATGGTTATATAGCCAACTCAATGCTACACGCCTCGTTGGCTATCTACCATCTCAAATCCAATACGTGCTCGTGGAATAATTGTTAAATACATGACTATGTTTTTTATTACCTTGTAGGTAGGAAATTAACAAATTTCCACTGGTTTTCCATGGTGTGGACTCTTATTCACCACAATTTATGTCGTCACATGGTCAAAATGTTGTGAAAATGTTGTGTTGTGAGTCAGTAAGAAAGATCTTACAGTTGAACCAGGTGTTCTTTTGATGCATGACTTAAATCATCCTCAGAGACCTAGGGGCAGTTCATCAGGGCTGGACAAAGTAAAAACCCGGAAAAAATCGGTGCAACAAAAGTTTTCAAGAGCAAGCGAACAAGCACCCGCTCTTGAAAACTTTCATTGAGCTGATTTTTGACTGGTATTTATTTTGGCCCGTCCGAACTAACTACCCCTGGGTCCTAAGAATGAACTTAAATAAAATGAAATAAATGTATATAGGAATTTAGGTTAAAATCCACAGAGTGGCTAGAAGTTGGAATCTTTATTATTATTATTATTATTATTATTATTATTATTATTATTTTATTTTTTTTGTGGAAGGAGGGAAAGGGGGTACCAGCCAGAGAAAAAACCCAGAGCAGGGACAAGAACCACAACAAATTCAACACACATATGGTGTCACCTCCGGGTTTAGAACAGAACATACCATCATGAATACATTCTGTTTGCTAATTTTAAATATTATTTAAATATTGTTTTACAGGGAAAATGAGGCCCCAAATCAGGAGATATCTGCCACATTATTGAAAGAGATTCAAGAAATTGAGCAGATTAAAAATGACTCACTCTGCACAGAAAGACGAATATTGTGTAAGTTATTGTGATCAATTTAATTATGAACAAGTTTTGATGACAGTACCATTGGATTGTTACGATATTTAAAATTTTTGTTCATAAAAAAAATATTAATGAAGTTCCTCTAAAATTAAAAATTATAGACACGCCCGGAGTATTTTAACTGTAATGTAAAAGCCAAATTAAGCTTAGTAATAATATTATTGATTTGTTTCACCAGATGCAATTTCTCAAAACTATTCTTCCTATAAGAAAAGAAAAAGGCAAGAAGACAAAGGAACCTATGAGAAATACCAAATTGAACAAAAGAGACGGCAAAGGATGAAAAGGGTAAGGCTTCTGTTATGTAACTGACAAGATAAAATTCAAATAAGATGAAAGTATTATGTTATACAAGTTCGACAACATTCATATATCAAAGGCTCCTTAGAGCCAACCCGTGAATTTGAAATGCTAACGCGCAAGGCAATAATTGCGGTAAGCTTATGTTTTCACTCTGTCACGGTTCAATATATATTTTTTTAAATTAAACGTAAGGATTTTTGACAAACGCAAAAGATAAAAATACAGTACATCACTTTCATAATGTTCAGTCCGAAGAAGAAAGAAAAAAAAGAAAAAAAAGAAACGCCCCAAGCGAGATTCGAACCTGGGCCTTTCGGCTGTAAGCCCGCGATTTACACCACTCGACCACCACGACCACTGACTTGTAATGGGATATATTTTATTACTTGAAGGTAGATAACCATCTAAACGCGTGTCTCGGTTGAAAATTCCTTTTAGATCGATTTTAACGTTGCATTAAAGACTCCAAATGCGAAACATCTTTAAGCTTATTGTTGTTTATATTCGTTTACACCAATTTAGTTATTGTTATCGCTGGATTCACGCTGTTCTTGTTACAAAACGCATTCGTAACAAAGCATTACGTCACTAAGTTTACAGCTGATGGAAGGAGTGAGCGAGTGAGTGACTCATTTGCATATCTGTCGTCGTTACCGATAACCCGTTCATTACGCATGCGCGTATATTCACGGGTTAATAAGTGGTTACTGCGGTTACCAATAACACACAACCCACTGCCTTCAAGAGAGGTGGATAAGTTGAGTTTTAGTGGACATCAGTCAAGGAAAAGCTGTGAAAATTATTTGGATTCTGACAGAATTTCAAGCAAACAGAGCTAAAAAATCAACAATTTTACCAGCTAAGGGAAGGTAAAACTTAATCAAAATTGATTTCCAAGCCAGTTTAAACAAAAAGAAAAGCTACTTTTTGCAAAAACCGAAAACTAGGTGTTAACAAAACCTGGATCGGATCGGATCATTACCCCTGTGACTCACTAAATGACGAAAGGTTAGGGATAGGGTTACAGGGGTAATCCGATCCGATCCAGGTTTTGTCAACGGCCCCGACAACTTTTAATTTTCACTGCCTGTGATTAAATGTGCAATTCAGCGGTGCATGATGAATAGCAGGTGGATCACGATCTTATAGCCATGCAGCACCAACTTTTAATCAAGTTGAATGCAATCTCTTTAAAACTGTAATTGACTTCGAATTTGGTTGTTTTAAAACATTCACTATTTCTTTTTGGTAAAATTGTTCGAAATCCAGTTAGAATTTAAAAAAAAATGTTAATGGCTTTCCTTTGATTGAAGTCCAACAAACTCAAGTTTGTCCTTCTGGCCCCGGTTGTTCAAAAGGTGGATAGCGCTATCCACCGGATAAATCACTATCCAGTGGATAACGCAATTGGTTTTGAACACCTTTGTCCGCTGGATAGCGATTTATCTGGTGGGTAGCGCCATCCACCTTTTGAACAACGGGGCCCTGGAATGACTTGCGATGAGACTGCCTACTATTCATCATGCATCACATTGAGTGGCATCAATTATCACGTGCATGAGTGAAAATTAAAAGTTTTAAAAATACTGTCTCTGCAAATGGCAGCTTTTATTTTCACTTACCGGTAAATTGGATTGGAAATAAGTTTTGATTAAGTGTTCCTTTCTCTTAGTTGGTAAAATTGTTGATCTTGTGGGTCTGTTTGCTTGAAATCCTGTCAGAATCCAAAACAATAAATTGCTTTTCTTTGATCGACGTCCACTACAACTCAACTTTTTCGGGTGTTTGTTGGTTATCTATTGTGTTCTGGTCTGGGTATTGTACGTTTCTTGTCTTTTGTTCTATGTCACTTGGTGATTGCAACACCAAGAAACTTCTGCCTCTTTTGAAGGCAGTGGGTCGGATGTTATTGGTAACTGCTGTAATACAGTAAATACACTGTACATGACTATTAATAGTTCCTTACCTGATAACCAAACTACAACTAAGCAGCAAAACTTTCATTTCTATCACAATTTTAGTCTGTATTTGTAATGAATCTGTAATTTTAACTTCTTTTTTTTTCTTTCTTTATCTGGTCATTTAGAAACTTGACAAAAGAATCAAGGTGATAAGAGAGGAAGAAAGAAGTGGGGATCTTTTTCCAGCCCTGCATATAAGCCTTGTCTCATCTGATGAATCCGGAACAGAAGATGATTCCCTGACAACCAGGCCTCTGACCTGGAGGACAGATGATATTTCGCAGTTTTTTAAACGCTTGGACGACAGATGGAAGGCAAACATGACAGCGCAGCAGAAACGGCAGTCAGTAAACAGAAGAATTGGTCTTCCAAGTGAAAGGAGCCCCGATGGAGTTCCACCAAATTTGCTTTGGGCTGTGCGGGCTGTGTAGGATAAGGTTATAATTATCGAAAAGAATGTCCTTCGTGACTTTTTGAAAATTTTTGTCTTCATAAAGTACTTGCTTCCCAAAATTGAATGGATGTAAATATATATATACACCAAATTGAAGAAACGTTGACTCGTGAAAAGCATATTTAACCATGAACGATGAGACCGAATGGGATTGATAATCAAGATTTTTTCTTTGTTTGAGACAGTTAAGAGCATGATTTATGCATCCTGTGTTAATATAATGTATATTCTGTCACAGACGAAGATTAAATTTTCCAACTTCCCAGTAAACCTTTGGGTCGCATCGTTCATGGTTTATGCTTTTCACCCGACAACGTTTCTGCAATTTGGTGTATATATATATGACTGAAAGGATTTCAACCAGGTCAATTAATCGTCTATTTTTGAAACAGAATAAGCAAAAGATACATGGGATAAGGCACATAACATTTTCTCAATGATGTGAATTTCCCCCTTTATTTATTATCACAATAATTTTTTAAGGGTTTTATGGAGAAGAGGCAAGCACTGGTTGAGATTGACATTTTTTGGCTATAGGCTAGAACTTCATAGTGGCACAGCATTGTTAAATTTTTCAAGATTATGATTCTCGAAATAATTTTTAAGCGGCCCCAAAAAACTATCTCATTTAGAAATTTTTGTATCCTCAGTAAACCTGTTAATTAAAAAAGGGGGCCTTATAGTATAGACTACAGCGAGTGGCAATGTTATCTTTTCTTGTGGTGTAATAGCTAATGGTGAATAAGTTTTTATTTAGCAATGGACCATCCTGAGAGCTCATTATAATTTGTAGTCAGAACCTTAAGACTTAGTGCCTATCTCTTAGTGTTCTTTCTGATAAACGGAAAAGGTTAGAGTAATGGACTTTTATTCTTAAAACATTTTTGTAGTTATTTATTGTAAATAATTTTTCTTAGGTTTAATAGAGTAAAGTAATAAACAGTTTTGCCAAAATTTCATAGATATTGCTTGGTACATTAGAATGAAAAGGGAGGTATAATAATTCCATTGTTTGCAGTAATTTGTTTCGGTTATTTGAAAATAATATTCCTTATAGTTTTCCAAGAGTTCAAAGATGTTGTTTGCTAAATAAGAATGAAAAATCAGGTGCACATTTGAAATAAATGCTTTTTTTTACAATTTACAATACTTGTTATTTTTGCATTTCTCACTGGGAAGAACCTAAAACGCAAAGCACGCAAAAGAATTTCGAAAAGGGTTTAAGTGAGCGAATCTACTGGCGCATCATTCACCATACAAGAAAACGCGTGCGAACGACAGAATACAAACAATTTCCATGGGTTAACTAAACGGAAAAGGCCGAAAAACCATGAATTTCCTCAAATTTACATGAATTCACCGTTCCAGATAATGCAGGAAAACACGAGGAGAACGCACGGAATACGCGTTATTTTCCCGTGCGTTTTCTAAAAATTCACTTGAATTCACCGACCGATAAAATGCAGTAAAACCCGAGGAAAAAGCCAGCAAACGCCGGAATATAAGCAGTTTTCTGTGCCTTCACCGACCGGTGAACGCTAGAAAACATGCGTTTTCTTTAATTCACCGTCCAAGAAAATGTAAGAAAACGCGAGAAAAACGTCTGCGAACGCCGGAACATATGCAGTTTTCCGTGCGTTAGCCGGTCGGCGTACGCCGGAAAACGTGCGTTTTCCTACATTCACCGGCATTTACCGTCTTGGAAAACGCAGGTTTTCACAGGTTAACTGCGGTGAACGCGAAGTTTTTCGGTGGGAAAACTCCAGTTAACGCCGGAATACAAGACGTTTGCCAAGTGTTAACCGAACGGTGAACGCTGGAAAACACGCGTTTTCCGGCGTTCACTGCAACGGAAAACTACCGGATAATGGAACGAATACTCGAATTCACCGGACTGAAAACATTCCGAAAATCTTGGATTTTCAGCTTGGTGAACACTTAGAAAATGCTCGAAAATGCCGCGTTTTGCATTAGTTCGCCGTACGTTTTCTGATCGGTAAAACGCCACTTTTCTTGCCGTGTTAAATGTTGTTTGATGTTTAATATTTTCTTGTAACTTTTTCAGTTGTGGGCGGGCTGAAATAGCTATGTTTTCCGGTTTTCGATTAGCGGTACGTCTGTTAGTGTTAAATGCGCTAATTAACCCTCGGACGTACACGCTAACGTATACCCCCACGGTGGTACAAGGGGGGGTTGTTGCAACCCCCCCTTGTGTTTTTGCGATGTTGCGATGTGCTCTACAAGATAAGGTAAATATTATGGGTTGTGACGCTGCTTTGGGTCCGTGACGTCATCTAAAATGGCCGCCAAGACGGCCGCCATCTTGGATTTTACTAAAAATTCAAATTTATCGGGAAAATGTGGAAATTGCAAATATTGTTTGCTAGAGTTGCAAAATAACATACAATTAAACATTTTGATGCCACCCCCCCCCCCCCCCCCCCCCCTTGCACCGAGGGTTAAGTAGTTGTCAATTCTTGTTAAACTTGTTAAAGGAAAGATTTAATGCAGTTGTATCTTGTTATCGATATCGATGTGAATTTTTTTGGAAAGTGAAGCGGACATTGATTTTTCTTATGTGGAGAGTTGAAAAAGAAATGGCTGCATAAGTTAATGTTATAAATGGGTTATTTGCGAGTATATAGTAGTTCTGACTTTTTTATTTAAAAGTCGAGAGTTTTCTATTTCCGGTATCATGTGTTTGGTAACTATCAGGGATCAAATGGATGTTTTTGAGTTTAAGAAATCAAGTGGTTTGTATTTGATTGCTATTTGAAGTTAATTCTTGGTAAAACGGTTGATATTTTTTGGTTTTAGGAGTGTATTGTCCGTTACGAATGAAGTTGCGTGTTTTCTTATTTAACATGTCTATTTATTGTTTCTGTGGTTGAAACCACAGAAGCAATAAATCCTAGATAAGAAACAATCTGTCAGGCGATGAGGTCATAGCTCTAAAAGATTTGAAAAACAACTGTGCTAAAACCTCAAAAAAGCGGACAAAGATACTACAACAGTCATGATGAATAAGACAGAGACAATAAAAGAGGCCCAAGTGCAACTCGACAGGAAAAAAAGCAAAAAGCATAAGACGCAAAGAGCGTAGAACGTCTCGGACACATCCACTTAAAAACAAATTTGAAAGATCGATACCGTAGGTAACGTGAGATATCGAAACTAAATAAGAACTATAATACCTTTGTGGTGACGTAGCGTGAGATAATGATGACAAGTTCATGACATCCCAATACCCTAGGGAAATTAACAATAGGTCCGGGGGTGCTCCCAAAAAATTTTAGTGGCGGTATGTGACGGCCTTCTTGAAATCCTAATCGGTTTAACCAACCATATCCTCAATGCCCTAATATAGCTTCTATAAAGAAGAAAGAAGTAACCCCCCGGAAAAAAGTCCACAAAAGTTAACAACGAACCTTTGTTAACAACTTTTGTCCCTTTTTATACTGATACCTATATCTCGTTTGCGCGCATGCGCATTAACGAGATAAAAATACCACGATCTCAAACTGCTATTCGCTCTGCCAATAGCAAAACACGAAGCAAACCACAGCCGCCTGATGTTGAAAAACCCAAAATAAGAGTAAGACTGTGGCTCAACATCAAACTAATTGCAACAAAAAGTTTCTCGATGCAATATGAAGGGGATGGATAGCCTAACCAACATGCTGAAAGTTCGCCAAAATTCCTTCAGAGGAACATCACGAAATTTGAAACTGAATTTTAGAGCGTTTTACCACAGGGTACCCGAGTCTTGAAATATTCAGAAATGCAAAAAAGTCAACGGTCGCTTCATTTTGTGACGAGATAAGTGTATATATGTCTAAATAGGAGTAATTACTCGTTGCTTTTTACAAATTATCACACCAACGCTTATTATAAAGGATTTTATTTACCACATGAAACCCAAGTACAAGGAACGTTATAAAATGCATTTAGAAGAAAAACGTAGATAGATGATCGTAGAAGGGTCTTTATCAAAAAAGCATATGTGTATATATATATATATTATATATGATAAAAAACAACAATAACATCATGTCTGATAAATGTCAATTGTCAGAAAAATTATAGTTTTTCATATCATGATAAACTGCCAATAAATAGAAAGTTTAGGTGCCCCCTTTTAATGCACGTTCTCCTGAACCAGAATCTGTTTCTCCAGTGGCAGATCCAGATGGTGAATAGGGTGGTTAACAAACCCCTTTTCTTAATTTTCTCAGTATATTGTTACTTGAAGTCACCCCCCCCCCCCCCCCACCCTAATTTCTTTGTACTGGCCAACACAGCATGAAAATTCAAATTTACGGAAAATTAAAGTTTGCTTAAATCCGCGTAAAGTTGGTAAACAAACTTTACGCCAACTTTACATGCCCGTAAAAGTGTATAAAAGTAGATTTACGTGATCGGGACGTAAAGCCTGTTTAAAGGTAGCGTAAAGTTGGTTACTCAGCTTTACGCTTATTTACGTAGGATGTAAAGTTTGCGTAAAGTTGCGTTTTACTTACTCAAACGTAAAGCTATTGTAAAGCTAGCGTAAATGTGTTTAGTCACACTTACGATTGTTAACGTTTTACGTACATTACAGTTGCTTTAACCGCTCTCTACAGAAACGAACGTAAAGTGAAGTGTGAATAGTGTGTGACGCTTTGGCCGCAACTACACTTGCGATCGGTTTGCGATACGTGACCATCACGTAAGATCTTTCTCCCTTCTGGTCTTCCGCTGACACCTAGCACACTACCAAACTGCTTAATCGAAAAGCTTGAACCAGTGCAGCATGGTATGGAAGAGGGAAGGAAAATCAGTGCTCTAGTTTGGCTGGTTTATATAGAAGGCAGTTTGTGCTCTGGTCATTGCGCGGTGTGCAAAAAACTAAAGATTCATTTGGCAGTGGTGTAAAGTGTGCGTAAAGCTACCATAAGAAATAGACTCAAACTGCCTTTCATCACATCATACTCATGGTTGTGAAGGTTCACCCAAACCTGACTGTCTGACTAATGTAGAAAAACCCTGATCAGTGTTCGAACCGGTCAAGGCCAAGGCAAAATTCAAGTTGAAGAAAAATCAGGGATATTTAGGGAACAATAGTCTAGAAATACTCCTGATGTAAAACTGTAAACAAAAATAAATGTTAATTCTTATGTTTGAAAACGCTTCGAGTTTTACAGTTGTTACTCGGCGAATATGAATATTATCGGAACTACTCTTAGTTTAATAGGGCCTGAACGCCGGGGCGAACTGGCTCTGAGATAGTGGAGTAATTTCATTATAGTGCACGCAAAAATAAAATACCAGTGTCTTCCTGTGTTCGCGTTCGCATTCACGTTTGATCTAAGAGTATGGAAGACCATGGAACAGGTCACAGTTCAAGTGAACTGTTTGTTCAGGGCTCAACCGAGATACGAACTGTAAGGCCCTGTAAGAGAACTGATGGCGATCAGTGACCGCATTGTGTCGAGCCAGCGGTTTCTCATTTGAGAAAGCGTGCCGCCATATTAGAATTTGATAGGTGCGATATTTTGTCCTGCCGTGATCTCCTTTGCTTTTATCCTTCGCTAAAGAAAGTAGTTGATAAGACCGAAACTTCTATTTCTTCGCCATACTTTACATCATGTATATTTGAGCGGATGAGTTTGGTGCTTTCGCATCATCTCGATCGTGCTACAGATGGAAATGTCCTACCCTAGACTTCAGCTCTTGAAGCTGTTATTAGATCCATGGAGTCAAATAGTCAAAGAAACGTTAGAGGTAAGCTATAATCTTTGTTTTAAGGTGTAGGGTCTTAAGTTGTCTTCGTTATGTCAGGTTATTAGATTTTAATAGTTTATAATGGTTTGTATACTTTTTGAGAATTAAGCTTTCATGATCACAATTTTCAAATTCAACGACAGTTCAAGGCAAAAGTTCTGTGGGAATTACAAGGGCTTTTAGTCCATCCTATAACATTACATAGGTTTCAAAATACTATGAAAACACATACTGGTATATATCAGTATATACCGGAATACTGGGTGTG
This sequence comes from Cladopsammia gracilis, assembly GCA_022457155.1. Lineage (NCBI taxonomy): Eukaryota > Metazoa > Cnidaria > Anthozoa > Scleractinia > Dendrophylliidae > Cladopsammia > Cladopsammia gracilis. The sequence goes on from JAJGOT010000547.1 coordinate 152,153, forward strand.
TAGTTTTTGGTAACATTCAAAATAAATTATGCTAGTGGATGAGTGCACCTGAATTCACTCTGTAATCATGTGAGTGATTGAACAAAACTGCAGGAATCCAATTTGTTTAATCACAAGTATGATTACAGACAGAATTGGATGACACAAAGTCCTTTTACCAATAATTTAGTTATGTCTTTAACAAAATTTGAGAGAGAAAAACAAAAATGTGGACCTGGCTCCATGGACTACCCTTGTGGACTCGGTCCATGGACCACCTGATGGACTACCCCTGATTTTCCCCTATTTTAATTTTTTAACCAAATTTTTCTGTCAGTATAAAGAACGGACTGTGGACTGGAGACAGGGTATTTAAAAACACATGTATGGCGTTCAACATCAATATTTGACTTCCTACTATCAATATACAGTAATTGCAATTTTACACTTTTGCCGACATTGCATTTTATACACAGTCCGATTCCAGGCTGGTACTGTTGGGACAGGAGCATGTCAAGTGCTCTTGTAACAGATTTCGCTTGACACACTTAGAACAAGAAGGACTGGGCCAAGTCCCAAGCTACTATTATTGTGGGATGCAAACAATCCCATGTGCTTTTCTTTTGGGTTTGCCGTGCATGTGCAGTCAAGAAATACTGAGTCCATCCATCCATCCAGTCCATTCCTTTCACTGACAGAAAAATTCGGAAAAATTAAATGAAAATTGACGAAAATTAAGGGGTGGTCGATCAGGTGGTCTGTGGAGCGGGTCCACATTATACTTAATTATGTCAAAATACATTACTTTTGCTGTTAAAATGGCTTTGCTTGTATTTTGCTTGACTTCATTATGCTCTAAATTTGCACCAGCTTTTTTGTTGCACTTTTTGGCATTCCTTTACTTTATACAGTAGCCTCAGCCCATATTTTCCCCCCTCAGCTCCAATTCATGCTAGCAGATATACTGGTAGTCCCCTGGTCCAAATCTGCTAGCAGCTACATGTACATGTATATATCCATTGAACCATCTCACAGATTTGGACCCCCAATAATATGCAATTGAGCAAACGTTTATTTTCATTTACTTGTGAACAGCAAGACATTTGACACATTTAACATCATTATTCTTTCCTGTTAGTACTTCTGGGAATGAAAAACATGAATGTCCATGTTGATATATTTACTAAGTACACTTGTTTGGCATGTTATCAAATTAAAGCTAGAGGATATTTTTTTGTAATGTAATTCGTGCTGTTTTCATGGTGATGCAGTATGTCGAAAACAAATAATTCATGGTTAGAAATACCTTTTACAGGGGTCTGAATCTGCGAAAGGGAGTCCAAATCTGCTATTGGATTCAGACTACCAGACATCTTCATTCGCTATGGTATTTGGACTGGGAGGTTCACACTTTCAGGAGTCCAAATCAGTTAAAACACTTGTATGAGATTCTCTGTAAGCTTGAAAAGCAGTTTTTTGGATGGTATTAACCCATTTTCCCCACTATTAAAATATAAATTCTCCTTCCTAATGTCACCATATATTATTTCATTGTAGCAGTAGTGGGGAGAAACTGTTCAAATATCAAGATAACTGATCTTGGGTGATCATATCCTTAATTCTCATGACCTCTCTGATTAATTAAGCATTCATATCACAAGAAGAAATGTGATGCTGATCAGTACATGTATAAGTGTGGAATGTTGAAAATTTGAATCAATGTGTATTGCTGATTGCTATCAGTTGGCAATGGGAATAACATTTGTGGTCACCAAAACAAATACTTAGCTACAAAATAAACCTTGTTTGACAAGGTTAGCACTGTACTGTCACCCATGGCTCAATGAGCTGTATTAACTTTTTGCCAAATAGCACCTTGAAATGTTTTAGTGTTGTCTGTTAAACCCATATGCCCTGTAATGCCTGTGAGGGCTTTCTCTAGTACATGTTAGTGTCAAGGCTGTGGAGTAAGTGTTGTAACTATATACTGTAACTTTAGTAAGGTCTGTTGACGATATGTCCCCTTGTTATATGTGTACATGTACCTGTGTGGACAAATAGAACAGTTGTTGAAAAAGTTTTTTTGGGAATCATGTGTTTCCTCTAATGAATTTTAGCACTTCCTCAAATAGTTTAACTTGTTTTAAGGAAACCATTCTAAATTAGTGCCCCTAAAATTATACAGTAGTCTCCATTCAGTTTGGGTAGTTTATCTAACCTGTTGTAATTTTGTTCTAGGCATGTATTCAGGATGGTGATCTGATGGACTGATCAGGGAATTTAAAATTCTGGACTGCAAACCATTGGATCCAGGAAGATGAAAGTGGCAATAAAAGACTCTGGGTCTTCTATTTAAAGTGTAAACAAAGAACATTAACATAATGCATACATGAAGATACATGTACATGTATTGTGCCTGAGCTACCTGAGTTTCTACATGTATCTTTGAAGCTTAAAACCATAAACAAACCGAATTTTTTTTGCAGTTTTTAATTCTTAACAGGGATTTGTTCTTTTAAAGTGGTAGTGTAGGTCCTTCAGCCGGTTTCCTTACTGTTACCACAAAAAGTATAAAATTCATGTACCGCAACTAAGAAATTCATCATATTACATGTACCATGTCTGGTTGTGATTAGGGGACCGGTTTTCATGTTGACATAAGTTCTAGCAAGACTACAGGTTCATGTACAGTAAGTGGAAGACTTAAACTACACTACATGTACGTTGTAATAATCAACAAAATAAAGGATGTCAAGTACCATATGTATACATCTTGTCATAAAAGAGAAAGAAAAAAGAAACTAGATCTAGTCACATTTTACATATAAGCGTAATGGTGGCGTAAATGTGGACTTAACAACAGATTTACACTAACTTTACGCCGGGTTTAAAGATGCTTCTTTACTCCAGCTTTTCACAGACAGCGCAAAGATAGCCAAAAGGTTGTCTTTACATCATGTAAATGATACGTAAAAATTGTGTTAAGTTAAACTTTACGCCATCTTTATGCTTCCATTACGTAGATTTAAATCTTGACTTTACAGCACATTTACACCAGCTTTACGACCAGCTTAAAGTTGTTCTTTTACTTAAGCTTTACGCCTTCGCGTAAATATAGCGTAAAGGTCGACTTTACAAAATGTAAATGTAGCGTAAAGTTGTGTAAATTAGAACTTTACGCAAGCTTTAAGCTATTATTACGCCAACTTAAATTTGCCTTTTCATGCTGTGGCACTGCCTTTTTAACTTGCTGGATCTACTACTGTCCTAAGTTCTCTAGGAGTTTCTTAGATCTCCCATCAGCCGTCTCCTTCAATGAGGTCTGGTACTGGTGAGTTGGTGCAACTCCCACCGCGGCAAACTCCACAAGCTGCAGAACATTCCAGACCGTTTTTGCGGCATGAGCACCTCCGAGTGCTACAGTCACTCTTACAGCTACAGCGGATCATCTCTAGTAGAGATGCGTGTGCTGCCGGTAGGGTGGTGCGGATTGGTAGAAGCCTACCATCCTTTGACTCCCAGCCCCATTCTTGCGGTTGCAGCTCGATGCCCTTCCATTGCTGGACTTGTAGATAAACTCTCTGACTGTGGAAACTGGCTGCAGTAGAGGTCGGGGGAAGGTTTTCTGGCTGGACGAATGGACTTCCTGTAGCCACTTTTTGACAAAACTTGGTGTACCTTAAGGAATCTAGGCTTTCATTCAGGCCACCAGGCCAATGCCATTCAGGCCAATGCCTTCTCGCCAGCTGCTACAATATCATCTTTGGTCACGGAGCTTACGTCGCTGTTAAATACGGTTGCCTGTTCTTGGAAAGTATGGCTGTTCTTTATCTTCTTCAGAGCCATCGCGCGCCTTACCGATACCATGAATTCGCGAAGTTGCATCGCAGCCGAGTAGGGCATGCACGAAGAGTATGTTTGAACAGACACATGGCTCCAAAGCTGCCTTCGTCACCTTGATATTCCATAGTCTCCGTGTTTTGCTTCTTTGCTTCGGCTCAGACTTGAAGAAGAGATCCCGTGTGTCCATTTCACCGTAATAGAGTAACAAGATCGGGCGGCTTCTACTGCGGTCTTAACAATAAGAAGATCTGCATCGCTGCGCGCGTTGAGGACAGTACAACCAGCGCTTTCTGACTTCTCTCCAAGAAGAGTAATGAACCTCTGCTTGTTCTCCTTATTTGACAAAAAGTTGTTCTTCTTCAATGTGATAGGCATACCAGGGTCGAACAACACTGGCGGTGCGTTGGAACTTGCTCGTCTCTGGTGAGTGCAATCCTTTGTGGTAGGGCCATCCTCGTAACCATCGAACACGTTTGTGGCGTTTCCGTATCTTCTTTGTACATACTGAACGTACAAGAGGCAGACTTCTTCATAAGAGGCACCGCTGTCTCAACAATTCTAGACCTTTCTACTTCAGGGTTTTCATTCCTTGGCTGCAGGTAAAATTCATGCACAATAGATGCTATGTTATGCTGAAATGTTACAACGTTAGGCCTTTTTTTTCGTAGTTGAGATTACCACCCTATCGCCAAAATGTTCTTGGATTCTTTTCTTCATGTATACTATACTACATGGCTCTTCATCCGTACCTTTTAAATATTCCTCCATCTTGCTAACAAGATCGGCTATAGTGAGCTGCTCATTCTCATTCTCCTCCAGATAGTCAATCACTTTCAAAAAAGCTGTGTACTTAACAGTGCCAACTGGCCGTCCTTGAGAGTTCTTGAATTTCTTAGAGCAGCTGTCATCAGAAGTACTGTACTGCATCGGTATGTTTCTCCCTGTTCTAATGTTGCTGCTGCATGCTTTGTGGTATACAGCATCTGCTGCATGAAGATCCTGGAGATATTGTAAACGGCCAAACACAGTCTGGGCCCAGTCATCATTCCTTTTTTGCACAGCTTTGAAATACTTTAATTCCTGGAATTCTGTTGTCCTTACAGGGATCACATCCAGCACCTTTGTCTTTCCGTCATACTTTGAACGCTCTCCGCAGAAAAAGCAATGCTCCCTAGCATTATATTGCTGCTGCATCGAGCGGCGTCTAACAACGCCCCTGCCGCTGGACTCCTCACCCTGCAGGTCATTTGACGACTTCTTGGGAGGTGTTATGAGGTCAAGACGGCATTTTCGATGAATACTCAGCCCAGGTCTGACGTCAAGACGATTGCTTATTCGATTTATTGTTTCACATCCCTTGAGAGTTAATACTGAGGTTTTGTCATCCGTTTTATCCAGATCATTTCCATATATGCAAAAGGTTTCCATGGCCGTTTCCATGCCACTCACAATGCATAAACTAAAAATGGATTGGTGAATAGGTGATCTTTCAAACATCAAATGCAAAAAAAAACGCGAAAATAATGAATGAAACCCACAATAAAGTCATACTTAGCTTACCTTTCAGGCCCATGGCTTTCTTGAATAACAATTAAATGAATAAAACACAAAAATAACGAGAGAAACGAGCGTAAAACGTCCATACAATCTAGTTGTGCTTCGATATCTTCAAGGCATTCCTTGTGCAACCGAGAGGTACTGGTGCCGATCATTGCTTGTTCATTATTTGTAACACTTATCTGGGTTTTCTTGAATGTTTCTCTCTTCTTTTATCTAATATTAAAGTACATTTTTTCTGTACCGTGAACAAAATAATAAGCCCTTGACAAAATAAATAAATAAATAAATTACACGCTTGAGCGGGATACCTGTGGACAATAATTCCGTTTTTTCGTTGAGAATGCAGGAAATTAGATTTAAATGCGTGGTGAAATATTTGAAAAACGTTCCACAGCAATGATATGAGTAATAAAACTGACACTCCTAACGCCAAAAAGTGAAAATTGAATAAAAATAAATTAAAATATATTTACATGATTTGGGTACCATGTTCTTCCATCCGAATTTTGGGGAACTTTTAGTATGTTGTTTAACACGTTGTCCTGAGCCTAAAAACAGTTAAAAAGCTTTTGTTGCAATTAGTTTGATCTTCGCCTATAGAATTTCATAGCCTTACTGGACTAAAAGCCAGCTTAAGAAAGAGATAAAACAGGAGTTTCAAAAAAAGCTGGCAAATATGGGCGCAGAATCGAGGTTAGATTTGAAAAGCTGAACTCAGGATTCTCGTTTTATCTGACAAAAGAACACAATTGCGTGACACGGCGTGACACCTAACCGCTTGAAGATTGTGTCCCAAATTAGTGGTTTTCACTGCTAGTATTTTATTGACACTTGAATAAAGTTATTATTATTATTATTATTATTATTATTATTATTATTATTATTGTTGTTGTTTATGATTCCCTTATATATTCACCATGGATGGCGCCGCCTCAGAAGATCAACATACATAGCCTGAACGCAAAACATTATCACGGCGCGCTCTTAAAGGATTCGATCATTTGTATGATGAGAACTATGTTTTAACAAAGCAGCAGTTTGATAATCTAATCGTGGCTGTGATGTCAGGAATATCGCTTCAACATATTCCTGGCGAAAGCAACACAATCTGGTTCACACCTACGCCAGAGATAAATAAAAAATAAATGATATTTGTAAAGAAGTTGGCTTAAGGTATTTGTAGATTAGAATAATATATTTTCGCGGCGCAGCGTGGTGCTATAAGTGTGTGGTTTCTCGTGGCCGAAGCGCTCTGTGAAGCGGCGCTAGAGAGTGGACATGAAGGCCGCGTACTCGTTGAGCCCACTCATTTTTATTTATAGACTATTAATTTTTATTTCGAAAGCTTTACAGTCACGGATGGCTTGATTTCTCAGATTCAACTGAAGCGTGGTATCCATTGTGGATTTACATAAAGTAAAGCAAATAATCAATTGACATAATTGCTTGACAAGTTACAATTACTGATAAGATTTTGTAGTCAATATTCACTGGAAAAGTTGAAAATTTACATGGACATGTAAATCCAATTTACAAAATGTAAATCTGGATTTACATGATTTGTAAATTGTAATTAACATATTAAGGATTTGTAAAAAACAATTTACATGTTATTTACATGTTTCAATAGATCATGTAAATGTACTGTAAATAGTGATTTACAGGGTCGTTTTCTGGGATTATAATTTGAAGAACATGTAAATAACATGTAAATTTTTTTAGGTAGATTTACAGTATCTTCGTTTGTAAATAACATGTAAATGTTTGGAATTTTCCTGTAAATAACATGTAAATGTCTTTACCACAAATGGGGCTGTTGAAACCCTGTAAATTAAATTTACATGTTTTATTGGATCATGTAAATGTACCGTAAATAGTGATTTAAGTAAGTGAGAAAAGGAGGGCTATTGAAACTGTGTACTGTGGAGTCTCAGTATCGAACTTCTGGATAACTAGAACTAAAGGCTGTTTCCCCTGCTTCACTCTATTGTAATTATTCGTTACCCCCAATAACTTGAAGGTCCATGCAGGTCCTCTTTCCAGATCGAATTGGAATTTAGAATGTTGGTTTTTTAGGACAGGGGAAAACCGTAGTACCTCTCGGAGCAAGGAGAGAACCAGCAACAAACTCAACCCACATATGACGCCGGGACCGAGGATCGAATCCGGGCCACATTGGTGGGAGGCGAGTTCTCTCACCACTACACCACCACTGCTCCCCTAAAAGCCATACAATCGGATTTCATCGAAACTTCCAACTTTTATCGATGGTAACTTCTTTACTATCTATAGCTTAAAATGCACTTATTGAGAACTACATATTTATGGAATCCATATATGTAAAAACCATGTAATTGTAAAAGGGAGACGCTAGAAACTGTGTAACAATGAATCATGTAACCCTTTAAAAGTCGTGTAAATGAAAATAGCGAGACCAGGAGCAGATTGATAAACACATGGAATAAATCCCTGTAAAAGAAGCGCTTGAGCGTGCACTCGGGCCGGCATATTGTTGATTGCCGGCGTCATTCGGGAAATAAAACTGCAACAACAGACAGAGCCAACGTCAAGATTACTTAGCGTTCGGTATTGGTAGAATAGCTTAACGAATAATAAAAGTACGAATAATTTATTTGAAAATGATGTCGCGCATGTGACGCGTGACGCGTGACACGCGACAGAATTCTCATGGAAAACAAGGCGGTCCCCTTATTGAAATTGTTCCAGCACTGATAAAGTAAAAACTAAAATAATAAAATAGGCCAACTTTAAATTGCGAAGAGTGATTCGTAGAAGTCTGAAAAGTTGCGTATTCTATTCCAAATGTTCAGGTTCAGTGGGTTGAGTAAATGGCTGATATGTCGTCAGCACCTGAAAACGTTTACCCTTTACGAGGATCCTGATCGATCCTGGGGTTTTTCAGTTATTCTAGGAGCGCAATTCCATAAGCAGAAGCAAGATTCTCCTCAGCCGACTCCTTGAAAACGGGGAAGTTAATTCTTCAAAATCTTTAGGGCGTATGAAAGGGTACAATCTATGTCCTTATACATGACGCATCTACCGCGGATTAATATAAGGCCGCTGACCCGAAAGCAGCGAAGGCGGGATATTTCAACGGTCAATGGCGGTCGAATTTTGACTTCTGGCGAGGCTTCGGTCCTTAAAACGGTTTTATTCAATGGAAATCTCAATACAAAACGCCGTAAAAGAATGAAGAAGAACCCACGCATCTTTGCAGGTATGTTTTACCGCTGGGTAGCGTTTCGATTTAATTTGTACAGTCAACCATGCGTGCATTTCTGGCATGATTCTGCTTGTAACTCAAATGTGCACAATGTTTGTTCAGATTCAATTGATTTTCGAAATGCTAAATGCTCAAATCAGTCTAGTTTCATAAAATTGGTGGGATATTTCACTTTAAACTGTCACAACTTGATAGAAAATGAATCGAAACAGATCTGAGAAATACACATGGTACATTTTATAGAGGGTTACAAGAACACATGTCAATACATGAACGCTCGTTGATATTTACAATAAGTTTATACCTGCAAAGCTTTACAAAACATGAAGGGGGCTTGTTCTCATGGCGGTTGCCTTTACTTGGAAATACCTTGAATGCTTCAAGCTGTTTGTAAGCTTATATGTACATGTATAACTGATAAAATATTTAAATCATTAAAACAACAACATTAAGTTTAAATTAAGCTTAAATGTGCAGATTGTATTGTGACTGGTCAGTATAAATATGTACTTATTGACTAAGTGGGAGGGCCGGATGGGAAAATATTTGTATTGGTATTGCAGATTGTATTGTGACTGGTCAGTATAAATATGTACTTATTGACTAAGTGGGAGGGCCGGATGGGAAAATATTTGGCTCGAGGTCATGGCGTGCGAGGTCCGTGCGCCATGACCGAGAGCCAAATATTTTCCCATCCGGCCCGACCTAACTTAGTCAATAAGCATTTTATCATATGACCAATTTGGAGACAAAATTACTTGGAATTTTAATGTGCGCGGACGTCCGCTTTTGTAGTAGGGCCGTACGCCTTTTTCCGGCCTCGCTCGCCCAAATGCGTACGGCCCTCATACGGGACTTTCATCAATGGTTTTGCAAAGGAAAGGTTCGCAGGGCTGTACGGGTCATGTGATAATATAGGTTATTCAGCGAAAAGTTGTGTAATATGCTTTGTATTTTTACATGTCAGGTGAGAAAAAATAAAAGCCGACAAGTTAAAATGCCCAGCCCCATTACACAACTTTCTGCTGATTAAATTGTTTGTTATACATGTACATGTTATTATATAGTTTACAGATTATTACTACTATGCAGCAATCATCTTTTCCAAAATCTAAGTTTTTGAAAAAAATTACTGTTTACCCTAGCCTATGGTCAGACAAGTGTAATAAATAAAGGTTATTCAGCGTGAAGCTGTGTAATATGGCTGAGTATTTTTACAAGGCTTAAAAAAATCAAAACTGACGAGTAAAAATACCCAGCTGTTACTCAACTTTCTGCTGAATAAGTTCACTATTTTTAGATGTAAATAGTTCGTAATGTAATAAATAGATGCAAATAGTTCGTAATGTAATATAGTGCACGACCCCACGAGCTTTCTAGCTTTAATACCCATCGTGCTTAAAGTGCCCCTGCGATCAAATTTTATAATTGTTTTTTATTTCATTTTTCGAAAGGAAATATTGTAATTACTGACCAGTCCAAACCGTTTTTCAATCTGATCACGGGAAAGCGGTTTTTTATGACTGTACTTTTCTCGTTTTTACGTCCGCCATTACATTTGCATGTTCCAGTAGTTTCAAAAGAAGCCAGAGAAAGTGACGTCAAAGACTCGCTGGCTTAAAATTGCAGCGTGTGAATACAGCTTCTTTAGTATGCAAAACACGAGTTTGGCAATCTGAAAGCTCAAAATTCCCGTGCCGCATACTAAATAAGCTGTATTCACACACTGCAGTTTTAAGCCAGTGAGTCTTTGACGTCACTTTCTCTGGCTTCTCTTGAAACTACTGGAACATGCAAATGTAATGGCGGCCGTGAAAATGAGTAAAGTACAATCGAATAAAACCGCTTTCCCGCGATCAGATTGAAAAATGGTTTGGACTGGGCAGTAATTACAATATTTTCTTTCAAAAAATGAAATAAAAACAATTAAAATTTGATCGCAGGGGCACTTTAAATAACAGTTACTTACTTATTATACAACAGTAACCTCCTAAAACTAAGTTTTTGAAACTGCTTTACCTAACGCATGGTCAGAAGAGTGTAATAACGTGTCATATTTGAACTCAATTTGATGCGTATTTGCACTCTGAATGCTATGTCAAATAATAACTTGGCATATTTGACTTGTTTTGCTGCTAATTCTTGCCATCAAATGCTATGTTGTGTTATAAATCAAAGTCATTATAGACTTAAGATTTTGGACTCCAGACTGAGTATAAAATGCTGACTATATTAATATACAGTTGTAAGACCAAAACTATTTTTTAGTGCCTACAGCGGTGTGCAGCTATGATTACAGATTAAATATGTTCACAGTTATCCTGTGTGATTGTGAAAAATAGAATACATCTACTTGAAGGCTTGCATCTGTAGTAGGACAGTTTTACAGCAGATTGCTTGGTAGATTAAGTCATAAATTAGGATCAAGTGACAGTTTTGGTCTCAGTCTGCATTTTATACCCACTGCACTTGATACAAATGTACCTAATATGCACTTATGCCAGTCTGTAATCTGCAGTCTGAATTTTAAAACATCCAAGATTGTAACTTGGTTGATCACCTAAAGACAGTAATCTTACATAAAAATAACCGGTTGGTCTTGATGAGTCAGAGTGGGATTGACTTTAGTTGTACATCGTACTATGGAGTATTAAAGTTAAAAATTATTGGTCGCCTCTCTGCACATTATTCAAAATGAATGTTTATACACTGTAATTGTGAATGGATTGTATCATTCTTTTCAAACTCCCAATGTGAAATCAAATATTCTAATTCAGTTAAAACAAAAAAGGTTAAGTAATAAATAACCAAATATACAGCTGTAAATGTAACTGTACAGAGAGGTGAGGGTGTTTTTCTTATACATGTACGGCGGTGTAGGTTACATTGTGACTTGAAATTTTTAGTATCAATATGAAGTGCAAGCTAGGTAATGTAGGATTCAAAGAAATTCTCTTTTCACTGTATTATAATTATTGTTGTTCATGGTATTTTAGAGTGTGAATATGCATCAAGACAAAAGCAAAATTTATGCTTTACAGTGTTCTGTCTTCAAACTACAATGTACATGTACACTGAAAGGAGGATATTACTGTCTTCCTAGCATGCTTTGGATAAAATTCAGGTGAATGACTTCTGCTTTTGTTGGTCACAGCAAAATATACAGTGAGATGGAATAAAACTGAATGATTCATGCTCATACCATAGAAAATTCAGAAAATTGTGAGAAAAACGAAGATTGATTTTGAACTAAAAATAACATAACCATAAACAAACACAGCAGGACAGTTGTGTGCTGAGTAGTTGAGCTGAGTAGCTGTTGTTTTATATTTTTACTAGCTGGAATTATTTCACCGGCTCTGTTCACCAGTGTTAGGTTCAATAAGTCAAAGCAAGCAAATATACAGATATTTCTTCTAATTAAGCCAGCATTGTTTTGAAATTTAACCAGCCTTTAAAAATATTCTGTAGAGGTAAACAGAATAAATAGGTTAACATTTCTTTTGAATACAGTCGAACCTCCCGTAAGCGGCCACCCAAAATGTCAAGCCTAGGTGGTCGCTTACGGGAGGTGGTCGCTTACATGTACGAGAGTGCAGACAAAATTGGGTCAAAATTTTGCCTTATTACCATATGGTAACTGCAGAGACTTATCCCATGTGCCAATGCCCATCTAAACCCATGTAATAACATCTAGTAGTTACAAGTCAGTTTTCATTCTTAAGACGATGTTCATGTATATTATTTACATCAACCATACCCATCTTATTCACTGGTAATATGAGGATAATATACAATTTAATGCAGCAGTGATGTGGGAGTATGCTTCATATTTTCTCATTTTTTTTTCACATTAGAAATGGCATCATTCAAAGAGATTCAAGGAGAGCTTTTTATGGTGAGAGAATAATTGATGTTATATGTCCATGTACATGTTAAGGCTGTTTTCTAACAGGAGCCTGGTAGCAATTAGGCACCCAAGTAACTGACATGGGCACCAACATGTTAATATTTGTCTTAATATTTTATAATTTGTTAATATTTTGCTGCAGCACCAAACATTATTCAAATGGGAACCTTAGGTCTGATCTAAAATCAGCAATTTAGTTGACTACTGTATGGAATAACATAACTTGGTTTTGTTTTGTTTTTTTTCTTTTTGACCTAGACATGATTAATTTACCCTGCCAAACATTTGTGGTATAATCTGATAAACTGCAGCTAATTGTATGGCACATTGTGTATTTTCTTGAGTTAATGTTGAACATGGTCTTTGTTTAAAACTTGGTCTTGTTAACCCAGAACAATTTGAACCAGGTGTTTATTCAGGGACCAGCATTTTATTCATTGTCCCTTGGTGACTGATTTTTTTATCAGTTCCTAATTCTCAGAAACTCATGACTGTGTTTTATTGATATTCTCTGGGAAAATTGGATTGTGATCACTGTGTTAATACTATACCTTTGATCCAAGACCAAAGTCCATTTCTTGTTACTGGTCAGGATTTTCCATACATACCTTAAAAATCCCGGTTATACAATGTAAGGCTATGTTCACACTTGGTGCCCGAGCACGGTGCCCGAGTATGATTATCGCTGGGCACTAATGTGAACACACTTTTTTTTCGAGTACCCAAGCCAGAATTCGGGCACGGGACTCGGACACTAAAGTGGGTACTGGTTCCCAGTGTGCACGTGTTTTACGTTAGTTGCGAGGCACTACACCCACAAACCACTGCTTTGCGTACCCACAATTCCCTTGTACACTCAGAATGTGAACATGTTAATATCTTGGGTACCCAGTGTCTGAACACAGCACCATTTTGTGCGGGTACCCAGGCACTAGTGCTCGGGCACCAAGTGTGAACATAGCCTAAGCCCACCCAGTTATAGGCCCACAAAATTCTTCGAGTTATAACCCCTTCTGAATGTAAGCTTCCACATCTCCTCCACAACAATTCTTTACATGTACATCAAGAACATAAACTGACTGAAATAATTGGACAGTATAGTATCGCAACATTTTGTGCTTACCATCCATTAAACTCTTACAAATTTGTATCACAAAACCGGTCTAGCTGCTGTGTGCTGCCCACTTTTCTTTTGATAAAAAAATGGATGCGAAGGGCAGTTGCCTTAGTTATTAGGCAGACTACTACAAGACAGACTTCTGCTCACTGCAGCTGTTGTTTTGTTTTGTTTTGCAGGCTTCAAGAGCAAGAGCATCCCCATGGCCAAACTCTGGCAGAAAACATACCAAAGCTGTAGTCAATGTAGAAGTACACTGTACAGTGTACATGTAGCTTTTTGAAAGGAACAATGCAAAACAGAAACAAATAATTCTAAAAAAATGATCAGTTACTGTGCCATATAGGATCTACTAAAAGTAGGATATGAGTTATATAGTCAGGCATAAAATGCCAGTTTTTATGACAAAAGACTATGCCATAGTCAGCTGCCATTGTGTTTGCATGTAAATGCTGACCTTATTGGTGTGGAAATGACAAAATTCAATGAAAATATATTTTGACAAATTCTTCTGAAAACTTGCTTGAATATTATTTAGTCATGGGCAGAAAAATACCCACTTATGTTCTGGCCAAACTGACTGGCAAGTATATGTCTAGATGCAAGTTGTTCCAAATTGTAAACAAGCCATTTCAATGTACATGATAACTTGCAGTGGTTGACTAAGTGATATTAGAGAACTTAAGATCTACAATGAATGAGACAACGACAACGTCTATAGACCGCAGGAGGACTGGTCCGAGGACATCGGTTTTGGTGGGAAAATGAAATCTTAAGATGTGGCCGGCAGGTAGACGACAACTTATTTTGACTTGGCTTGTTGAAAACGTCTCGCTCAAGATGAGATTAGCCATGGATTAAACTTTATTAACAACGAATAATTTCCAGTTTTGTTTGACCTGTTTGAGTCCAAAAATCTTGATTTTTCCCCATGGAGAATATTGAAAGTTCATGCTGTATGAAATGGCCGAGTCTGAGTGTTTTGCCGAGTTCCCGGCACATTAGTATATCATGTTCGGAATTGCATACAAAGTTTGGTCCCCCAAAAACAAACACAATACACAATTAATTACAAGAGTTGGCAAAAACAATGTATTTGGCTGTGAGTCTAAATAACCACATCTGCAAAAAAGTAACAAAATGAAACGGTTCACTGCTGAAGATTCAATATATTTTTACATATTACAGAGACGTAAATTCCAGAGTACAAGTGATTGAATTCTTCTATTCAAGGCTTGTGGCCAGCTGCTTGCAGTCATGAATAATTTTTTTTTCGATCCAGTTGTTTTGACTGTAAGGGCAAATTTTAAAGATAAAAATACATTTACGACTTACTGGTTCGCCTTTTCCTCGTCTTGCCACCAGTTAATAAAC
Organism: Cladopsammia gracilis; assembly: GCA_022457155.1. Classification (NCBI taxonomy): domain Eukaryota; kingdom Metazoa; phylum Cnidaria; class Anthozoa; order Scleractinia; family Dendrophylliidae; genus Cladopsammia; species Cladopsammia gracilis. The sequence continues at coordinate 167,180 of JAJGOT010000547.1, forward strand.
AACACGAAAGCACACACATGGTATACAGTCAAATTTTTAATCCAATTCGCTGGCTTCGTAAAATAGACAAGCAAAAATGAAACTCCTTTGCACGACAATGTGAAACTACTGACTTGGTCGTTGTAGACGAGAGGACGACGACAGAATTCGTGGGAAAATTGCGTGAATCTCACTTCTGGTCGTCGTCCATGTTGTCGTCGTGGATCTTAAGTTACCTATTAAAAGCTTGCGTCAACTAGAATCTATGCTTGATTGAATTGGACAAAAGGTATTGATGCAACTTATTTTTTATGTCGACTTGTCTTTCCATTTGGCCAGGGCTACAGATGTTCATGATGTTTTTTTCAACAAGTGAAAGATAATTAACATAATTTATAGTCTTAGGAGAGGACCACTACTGGTGACGTTGGCATCCTCAATAAAGATTATTATTATCATTATCATGTATGCATTTAAAGTGACTTGCCTTGCCTTGCAAGTTCCGGTTAAAACTGTAAAGTTGTAGTCATGTTTGTGGCATGGAATATTTTATGTGACAAAAGGAACCAGCAATAAAATTGAAACAAATTGCATTGCTAGACTGACAGTTGTACTTCTCTAAACAGTAAGGTCTTCAAATTATGGTATGGTGTTGCAAAAATGCTTTTCAGTTGAAGACACCGCATTGAATTTACATGTTATTTACAGGGTCTCGATAGCCCCCCTTTTTCAATTTACATGTTATTTACATGGTCTTGATAGCCCCCCTTTTTCAATTTACAGGGTATTGATAGCCCCTCTTTTTCAATTAACATGTTATTTACATGGTCTTGATAGCCCCTCTTTTTCAATTTACATGTTATGTACATGGTCTTGACAGCCCCCCTTTTTCAATTTACATGTTATTTACAGGGTCTTGATAGCCCCCTTTTCAATTTACATGTTATTTACATGGTCTTGATAGCCCCCCTTTTTCAATTTACATGTTATTTACAGGGTATTGATAGCCCCCCTTTTTCAATTTACATGGTCTTGATAGCCCCTCTTTTTCAATTTACATGTTATTTACATGGTCTTGACAGCCCCCCTTTTTCAATTTACATGTTATTTACATGGTCTTGATAGCCCCCTTTTTCAATTTACATGTTATTTACATGGTCTTGATAGCCCCCCTTTTTCAATTTACATGTTATTTACATGGTCTTGCTAGCCCCCCTTTTTCAATTTACATGTTATTTACATGGTCTTGACAGCCCCCCTTTTTCAATTTACATGGTCTTGATAGCCCCCCTTTTTCAATTTACATGTTATTTACATGGTCTTGCTAGCCCCCCTTTTTCAATTTACATGTTATTTACATGGTCTTGACAGCCCCCCTTTTTCAATTTACATGGTATTGATAGCCCCCCTTTTTCAATTTACATGGTATTTACAGGGTCTTCATAACCTCCGTTTCCTAATTTACATGTTATTTACAGTCTCTCTTTTTAAATTTACATGCTGTGTACAAAGTCGCCTTTTCCAATTTACATGTTATTTACATGGTCTCTGTTCCTATACCTTCAAAATTTACAGCCTATTCACTATAATTTACATGTTTCAGCTCTAATATTTACATGTTATTTACATGATTATTGATAACATGTAAATGTCCAAATAGTCTGTAAATTATCGTTTACAGTCTATTTTCAGTGATTTACATGTTATTTACATGTTATTTACATAGTATGTAAATTTTCAACTTTTCCAGTGATTGACACAGCCTTGTGACATTTTTCCTGTTATGACAAGGAAAAAATGCGGAATATTTACGCGATTCCGTGTTTAAAGAAAGTATTGTTTAAGAGCGCGGTGTGATAATGATGTAATTCAGTTCCAGTTCTCTTCAGTAATCTAGGTCAAAGGTCTACTTACGCTGTAATTCTGTTCCAGTTCTCTTCAGTAATCTCGGGCAAAGGTATTTTTACGCCGTAATTCAGTTCCAGTTCTCTTCGGTAATCTAGGTCAAAGGTCTGCTTACGCTGTAAGCCAAAGGGAAAGTCCGCTGAAGACGTCACTAACAAATGTTTTGCCAAAACTCGGCGTTTTCTTCGCAAATTTTGCGAATGACATTCATGTTTATCATGAAAGTTCGAATTGGAACCGCGCAATAACAAAGTCTTGGGTATTCTTCCATCAGTTGATGCAATGATATTAAAAATTTGGAAAAAACTAATAGAAAACCCGCACGACTCTCGAACGTGTTTAAACGCTTCTGGTGGCAAACATCTTTTCCAATCTTCCAATAATTTTCCTTGTCTTGAAGCGAGCGTTGGCACCTTCTTCTTATATGACGTAATCGCTTCGGATAGTTTCTTCAAAAGTTGTATTAACGCATCGTTGGTAGTGACTATTTCGTTCTCCAAACCATCGTAGGACATCTGTAATCGAGTCATATTCATAGAATTCATTAAAAGGCTATGAATCCTTTTCTTTCTGTCTTGTTTTAAGCAGGTTTGCCTTCCCGCATATTGTTTTTGTATTTCCTTGAAACTTTTTTTCCAGATTTGGTTTGATTTCTGGATATTATTTGACAAGGTTTGTGAACGTTTGAAATACTTCTTCAAGCATATCCGCCATTTTTAAAAATGAACTACAAGCAAAAAATATTCTTTAACAACCCCAGAATGGTTTGATATAAAGACTGGTGTCAAGCAAGGATGCACGATGTCTGGCTTTCTTTTCCTGCTCGTCATAGACTGGACAATGAGGCATACTGTGAGGGACGAAGGAACTGGACTGAGATGGAAATTTACATCCAAACTTGAAGACCTCGATTTTGCTGATGATGTGGCCTTAATTTCATCAACACAAAGGCATGTACAGCTAAAGACAGACAGGCTAGTGGAAAGTGCTGAGAGGACAGGCCTTCGGGTAAACGTAGGGAAGTGCAAAGTCATGAGAGTGAATGCAAGAAATAACGAAGCCATCACAGTGAATGGTCAGGCGTTGGAAGATGTAGAGAAATTTGTCTATCTAGGAGCCACTGTATGTAAGCAAGGAGGGGGCGATGAGGACATTAAAGCTAGGCTAGGGAAAGCGAGAGGAGCATTTGTGAAACTGAACAGAGTATGGAATTCCAACAGTGTGACGAAGAAAACAAAGATCAAGTTATACAAGACGCTGGTTAAACCCGTTTTAATGTATGGATGCGAGACATGGAAAATGAATGAAGGTGATGCACAAAAGATCAATGTGTTCCAAAATCGTTGCCTGAGGAGGATATTGAAGATCAAATGGCAGGATAAGGTTACTAACAAGGAGCTACTGGAAAGGGCAAACGTAGACAGGCTGAGCGAGGAAGTAAGAAGAAGGAGATGGCGTTTCATTGGACACATCCTTAGAAAACATCCGGATAACGACTGTGTTACAGCCCTGACATGGGCTCCTGAGGGGAAGAGAAGGAGAGGTCGGCCAAAAACGACCTGGCGGCGCACAGTAGAGAGAGAGAGGACAAAAACAGGGTGGCAGTCCTGGTGTGAGGTGCGAACCGCCGCACAAGACAGGCTTCAGTGGAAAACCCATGTGCAGGCCCTGTGCGCCTCATTGGCGCAATAGGCCTAGATGATGATGATATGTCTCTTTAGTCAGCATTTTTAAGATATTACATAACTGAATATTTTAGAAGTTACATCATGTAGAGTAAACCTAATTTTGAGAATATGATGCAATACTTGAGCAGATTACCTAATATCGCATGTTAATCACATGACTTATTTCCTCGGGGAATCCCCTATAACATAATATAGCAGATTACCTAATATCACATGTTAATCGAATGACTCATTTCTTCGGGGGAACCCCGTATGACACAATAGACTTCCTATTTTTCCGAGAATGTCACGCTATGACAAAACACTATGTTCAATTGGTAATACCACATCGCCATCTTATAGCCAGCCTTGAAAGGCTGGATTTCTCAGGTGAAACCTAAGTGCAGCATCCATAATCATAGTTTGTTATAAGGAATGCCTGGTAAAATAAAATCACCTAACCCTCGGACGTACAAGGAGGGGAGGGTGGTTGCCCCCCCCCCCCCGATAAGGTTTTTCACCGATATTTTCAAGATCATTTACGATTAGCACATGCCGTTTTCAGTAGCTGTTCATTTATCCTTGAGACACATTTTGGTAAAGTTTGACAACAACCGGTTGCTATGGTAACGAGATATGACGTCATAAGTAACACATGATCAAGCCATTTTGAGTAAAAATGCGTGTTTTTCACCTTTTTTCAGTGTAAAAACGTATAAAATGCTACCAAAAACATCAAAATGTTTAATTGTACGTTATTTTGCAACTCTAGCAAACAATATTTGCAATTTCCACATTTTCCCGATAAATTTGAATTTCTAGTCAAATCCAAGATGGCGGCCGTCTTGGCGGCTATTTTGGATGACGTCACGGACCACCAGCAGCGTCACAACCCATAACATTTACCTTATCTTGTAGAGCACATCGAGGGCTATCTATTAGATGTAAAATATTTCCGAAATATTGCAACATCGCAAAAACCAAAAGGGGAGGGCTGCAACAACCCCCCCTTGTATCACGGTGGGGGTAGGCTCTTACCGATAGTGCTAGCACTTTTTTGGCATTATTTGGCTTCGCGAGCATTTTTTTTACATTTTATCCCAAAACGCGCTGCTAGTATTTTTTTGGATTTTCGACTGATTATTTGTATAATTTTGTGTTAAAAAGCACAATGTGACTTTATTTATGTCGTCCAAAGCCTCCCAGATGCATTTTGCCCTCATTTTAGTCAAAGAAGCCGAGGAGGCCTGGGGAATAGGTTTGATAGGTCAGCGGTAAGAGCCTAGGTAGGGGTATAAGTTTGCGTGTACGTCCGAGGGTTAACATTTTTTTCTAGTAATTAGTCCAAATGTTGTGTCATGTATATGTTTTGTGTTACGTGTTAATCCACTGTTATTAATCACTGTAATTTATTGGAACTATATAAGTAATTGGAAATTTGGAAATTTAGGCAGGATAAGGCTACTAAAGATGTTTATTTTTATTCTTTTTTTCCTCGTACTATTAGAACCTGGAATGCTCTGCCTGGTGATTTAGTAGAAAGTAACCCATTAGAATCCTTTTAAACCAAGCTTTTTGACTATTATGCAAATTAGATTTTAACTATTTTAATTTGTAAAATGTAATATTATGATTATGATACATTAATTTATTTATTTCATTTTTAAATTTATGATATTTATATATATTCTCACACTTATACGTTGATTTATTTTATCTTATTTTACCTTATTTAAATGTTTGTTTTATAGTTGGTGTGATGTCTTCGGATTTTACCGACTTATGAAATGTAGATGTAGATGTAAAGTAACACAAAAAAAAAACTATTTCCAATGCGCAGTTCCGGGATAAATGCCAAGAACTTTGCCGGCACAACAAGCCCAACTTCTCTCTTCCTCATTCCTGCAACCTGTGCGAGGAGTTTGATTTCCGTGTTTTCATCAAAAACGTTCCTCATTAAGCGTGCAATTCTATCGGTACAGGACCGAAAAGAGTCTTCTGTTCAAGCATTGTAATCGTATTCTGCCTCACTCAAGCATGTTATTGACGACGAAACATAACGTTGAAAGCGAGGTTGACATTCTAGATTAAGTTGTATTTAATTCAACGCAAATTCATTTTTAAACCCAATTTCTGACAAATGTTGGTTTGATGGTGACTTTTTTCTCAGCAACAGTTAAACTAATAAAGCCCGATTGCTGCTTAAATGCCGCGAAAAGTTCCCCGAGGCGGCTACTCATTAAGGAGATTATGACACCAATGTAATTTATTAACTTATATTTTAAAATGCATATTCTTAAAATAAACTAGTGCCCATTTAAGATTTTAAGATTGCTTTTTGGAAATGTTAGATTAAACACTAAATTTTATTTTGGTCGAAGAAAATGTTTTCGGAATTTTTGTCCCTCGAAGGTTGAGAGTGACCTTAAATTTAGGCTCGGTTTTCCTTACAAAAGGGAATAAGAAAAATTAATTAATTAACCGTTCAATAAATGACACACAAAGGTCAAAGAAACAGGTGATGTACAATGGTAGTGACCTCTGCCACTCCCATTGCACGGCGCCTAACATAGCGTCATCATTTCAAAGATAATGCTACCAGGTTGTACTCATTTACTCTCCTTTAAAAAACAACATGTATATTATTTACCTTTTCCCGATATTTTGTCTTACATAGTAAGATTGAAAATGTTTTATAGAAATAATTCCGAGCATTGCAATCTGATCTATAGGTGTTTACCATTTCTCAGACCTGGCTGCCCGAATTGGTCAGGTCGACGAAAATGAAATCCGACTTAATGAAGACCTGTTTCAACAAGTCCATCAAAATGGTGCACACTACTCGTGAATTGACCGGTGTGATTGGACTGTTCTGACAAAAAATGGTATAATATTTACAATTTGACTGGTCGGCCGGCCAGTTCTGACAAGTGGAAAGCGCCGTAAATCACCCCTCGCCAACCACGTTCACCGAACCAAACCTCCATACCTACCACAGCCACAGCAAAAACAAAACATAATCTTAAAATGCCAGGAGTAACAAATATATATATATATATATATATATATATATATATATATATATATATATATATATATATATATATATACGGAGATATGATTGGTTAACTAAACGAATACATCTGGAGCTTAAAAGAAAGAGACGTCATTTACAACATCAAATGGCGTAAGATTAAACAAGCAAGATCGTATTCAAATGTAAACAATCGTTGTAATTTATGTTTATGGGAAAAATATTTCATCATATGCAGACCCGAAATGTCAACACTGAACAATAGAAGCGAACTCCTATCTACTTGTAGACATTCTAAGAAATTCCTGTTGAAAACTGTATTCGTTTAGTTAACCAATCATATCTCCGCACGTCACGCCATTAGGTATTGTTCTGTAATTTCAAATTTTGTATGTATTCTATGTATCCGTTATTGTAGGCAGTTGCCTGATGATTGCTTCGTAAGAAGCATGAAACTCTGAGTAGCAGTGAATAAATGTCTTCGACCAAGTAATCCATCTCTACAAATCTACATATCGCTCTAGTTTATCTATTGAGCACTTTTATAGCTGATGAAGTCTTCAATTCATTATTTTATTATATTATATTATATATATATATATATATATATATATATACTCATAATCTTTGTTGTGAAAATTTCTGTTCTCAATTGAATTGTCTATGTATATATTTCAGAAATCGCTGTGAATCGCCTTCCGAACGAGAATAGGTTGGTGATCCAAAGATTATGAGGCAATTAGTTGTCTATATCTCCCTTCCCACTCTAATTTGTAATTTAATTTCCCTGGGGAGTGGACTGTGAATCGCTGAACCACTGGGTAAAGTGACGCGATCCTAATTGCAGAATTTGTGTTAATGTCTTCCAAGAGCTTTCCACTATGAAGCCATAGATGTGTTGTTTGTGTTTGTGTAAGTGTGGTTGTCTCAGTGGCCTAGTGGTTAAGGCATCTGTCCGGTCATCAGGAGACCCGGGTTCAACTCCCGGCTGAGGCACTTTTTCACTCATAATCTTTGTTGTGAAAATTCCTGTTCTCAATTGAATTGTCTGTGTATATATTTCAGAAATCGCTGTGAATCGCCTTCCGAACGAGAATAGGTTGGTGATCCAAAGATTATGAGGCAATTAGTTGTCCATATCTCCCTTCCCACTCTAATTTGTAATATATATATATATATATATATATATATATATATATATATATATATAGTCAGCAGTAATGTTACTGTCCCATTCTAGTAAAAAAATAGCTGTCTTCGCATTAAGAGGCTTATTAACACAATGCACAATAAATTGTGTTATTCCGATACCGGGGCATCTTTGTTAAGCAGCTAATATATCACATTATCTGAAGACGAATGTTCTTCCACCAGAATTATGATAAAAAACAAAACAAGGATGACAACGGCAATGTGATAAATAGTAGGCGTGTTAACTTGACAAATGCATAAAGCAGCGCAACTCAATCTACTCTCATAATAACAAACAAACTAATGTGTCAAACTTACAATTCCTTCAACCTCGTGTTATTTGAGAATATCCCAGGTGGTAGCTTCTCTATTTTATTGTTCGACAAATACCTGCAAGAAAATAAATTATTTTAGTATCTCAGTGCAAAGAAAGTACTTTTGATGCCGTAACTTACGAACTACCAGTTTCAATTGGGAGAATATTGAACAGATCTAGAAGTTGTGTAAAATTGAGAAGTCTGCAAAAATCGTGTTCCTTATAATAGAAATCGACGATACATGGGAATAATCACAGGCCACCCAAGTTTTTATGGAATTGCTGTCACGCAATTGACTCACTATGTTGGTTAAAATATTTTATTACATATGGTGGCTCCTAAAAGAGCCGGTTCTGTTTTGGGTGGGCTATTACTGTTTTGATGTTCCTTTTTTGGTGTTTTTTGTTAGTACACTGTCATCAGAAGGGCCGATGCTTGTCCTTACTGTTTCGGCAGGCCATAAAGGACCATAAAGGTACATCACATTCTTGTAATCGAGGTCGAAATACAACCAGGTTTTCTTTTTTCTATCCTGATTGTTTAGAATGAAGTCCAACTGTCTGACCCTCTTCTCCGCTTTTTGTGGCGCCCAAGTTTGTGAAAGTAATATCCAGTTGGATAATAAGTCTGGTGCGAAACAGCCATCGCCCAAACGAAACAACATCGGCTTAAACGTTTTTCTGTCCCCCAATAGCGTTGTTCCAAAAATAAATTGTCATGTCTTCCGGTCAGTTTTTCATAGGGAAGAAGGGATCTCACCGTTGATGGTATTGAAAAGTACTGCTCTTTCTTATGAGACTTCTTTCTTAGAAAGGTATCGGATCTTCTCACGGTAAGCAAGTAGCGTGGCCATCGTTCCGACGAGAATGGTATCCCGAGACCAGGGGCTTATTGAAATCAGTATAGAGTAAGAATGGTCATCAATCACTTTTCGCGGCACCGTTTTCATTTATTCAATTGTGTTGTAAGATGTAACACACCTTTCGTGTCCTTTGTAATTTCGTCCCCTCCTTTCCGAATTAGTTCCTATTGTTATCAATATTATCACACTTATGTCCATTTCGTGGGGCGGTACAGTATAAAACCTTCAGAAATTATGAGTTAATTTTGATCGTTGAAACTTTCAAGTTTTTGCTTTACCAGAATACCATTGGCCATTCATTCACCACGATTAAGAAATTCTGGAACGAACCAATTATTTTATGGATTTCGGTTGTACTGACAACAGGTAAAAAGATCTGTTATATTTCAGGTTGCTTACATGTACGTGTTTATTAATCAACCAGACAGAGAGTAGAAAATGATAATTTTACAGAATGACTACTGTTCAGTGCGCCTTTTGAGCATCGTTTTTAAAATTGTTTAAGTTTTACCGGGAATTTGGTGCAATCCTGAAAGTTGTACATGTTGACGTCAAATAATTGTTTGGAGTAGAAAGCAAAACGCAGGTGTATGCACACCTCCATGAGTTACATACTGTACTGCAGAAGTCTGAAATGGAGAGTATGGGTACCATCCTAACACTATTGTTTTTAATGTAGTCCAATTATCGCGAAGAATATTTTTCAATACCTCAACTATGTGAACCTTGCTTTCCAATAAAATTTATCTACATGATGTCATCTTGTCATTAGTGACATAAATTTCTGTTCTTTTCTGTCATATCATGTAGCAAAATAATCTATCTCTTAAATCATAACAACATAATTTTTTTTGCCATTTTCTTTTTTTAACAGCAACCATCTGCTATGATGATGCATGTCATCTTATGAAGTTTGATCAAAATCCAAACGAAAAGCATCCTGACGGAAACATCACAGAGAATGGCAAAAATGGGAATGGGGGTGGACAAGTTCCACTTTAACCCTATCCAGACCGGGCGTTTTTTTGACCGTCTGGGACCGGGGGGGGGGGTCCAGAAGCCCCCCTATGTAACTTTGAAACCACTTATGCTATGGCCACCAAATTTACACAGGATAATGTTGTCATGAATTCTAGTAACTACAGACACTTTGGTGTCATAATGACGTAACGTAACGTCATTATGACGTCATATAGCCGATTTTATTGGCTAAAACAGTCTTTCATCAATATTTTCTCAATTTTGAACATATAACAACAATACTTTAACAGCTACCTATTTGATAAAAGTCTTATGTTTACTAACACTGTTTTTGTTGTTAACAATAACAGTGACGTCATTATGACGTCATATACAATGAAGTAATCAACTGAAACGTTCTATAAGGCATATCTCTGAAACAAACGGTAGTGTTCATACCAAACTTTCACATATTGATGCAGGAGTAAAAGTTAATGAATTCGTACACTTTGTTGCCATGGTAACAGCATGTGACGTCATAAAAGTGATGTGTACATTTTCTTAAAAACTGGAACAGATAACTTTGCAAATTATGGCTTTTCATGTACCTAATGAATTCAAAAAGGCTTTCTCAAGTGAAAATGACATTTTTATGATATTTTGACAATAAATGTTTAGAGATAATGGAATTACACAGACAGGTAAATATATTTCCCATTTTATTGTCCGCCATCTTGGATCCGCCATCTTGGATCCGCCATCTTGAATTAGTACAAACGTGTTTATTTCGGTAAAAACACCGAAAAATAAAGCAAATGGACTGCTAAAGCTTAGTTTATCGTGGGCAAATGTTTTACAATCCAAAATATGAACCAATAATAAAATGATAGAGAGAAAAGACCTTTAGTAAAACTTCGATCCGCCATCCTGGATTTTGACATTTCATATTCCACATTTTCCTAAAATTACCGTTAATTAACCTTAATTAATAAACAATTATACATAATTTGATCAATTATCGCTAAATTAAGTGGAAAATATTAATTCAATAAGAAAACTTTGAAATAATCTTGATTAAAGCGAAAAATGCTAATTTTGTAAAACATAGGTGTCAAAAAGCGGTTGCTATGGAAACGTCAATGTCGGTGGACAAAAGACGCTAACGGGAAAATGTTTCCAGATAAATGTTAGGAAAAGTCACCAAATTTGGTGGTCATTGCATCGACCGTTTTGAAATGACACAACTTCAAAGTTCGAGCGGGCTCCAAAAGCCAACCCCCCCCCCCCCCCCCCCCCCCCGTCTGGATAGGGTTAAAAATCATGTAGATCCATGGTGCAAAACAAATTGTAATCCCTACAAAAGTCAAAATATTGAGGTAACCTGCAAGCTGTTCCCTTTTTGGAAACTGCCATGAAATATATATAAATATTCTATTTTGTCATCCATTGTTTTCAAAATATTAGCATAATTATGTTCTCCTATTTAAAATACAATGCATAATGAGTATAATTACTATGCCCTCGGTATGCGTAGCAGATGTATATGGGGAAAGGGAGGGGGAGAGGGCAAAAATACACTTCTAAAAAGGAATTTCTTTACTTCTCACACCAATTCGCATTATACGGACCGAAACATACCTTACAAAGAAAGTTATGGTGCCGTAGCTTGTGTGCTAGCTCCAGGCATACATTGGAGTTTCTTTGAAAATTTGAAAATTCCAATTTTACAGGGTCTTTACTAACCGATGAAATTCGCTGTTAAAATCTAGGATCAGTTATATATCAGGCCGTGAATAAGCAAGAATATTATTAAATAAATACGGTATTTCATCTGCACAGATAAAGATCTCAGTCTAATTGAAAATGTTGCTTACTATTTACATGTATGGCCGTGTACAAATTATTAATTCACTCCTCCTCTCAAACTGATTTATATCGCAAGTATCTTCACAATACCAGAGGAAGTCATTAAAGAAGCTAATATGACTATTTTTATTTTTTGTGGAAAGGTCAGGATAAGCCGATGATCAATACTATAAAAATGGGGGCTTAAAATTCTAGATTTTGAATCTATGGTTAAATCCCTTAGCTAGATTAACGTGGTTGAAAATGCTTTACACTGAGGAGGATGCTGGATGGAAAAGTTAACTAAGGCTCTTATTAAAATGCTTTGGTGGCCATGGGGCTTATTCTTTTACATTGTGATTATGATCCTAACGAAATCGATATAGCTATTAAGTTTTATTCGGAGTTAATTCAATTTTGGGCAGAATTCAGGAATGTTTTCTCCGCAAAGAACAATAAAGCCTCGGTTATAAGGAATAATAAGAATATTACAAAAATGGAAACCAGTTTTTATAGACAGTTTTTTGATAAAAAAAAAACTAAATTCAATTAGTCAACTGAGACTATACAGCACAATGATGTAGAGTCCAGATTTTACACGGAAGGATATGAATATGAATTGTAACCTTTTACTTTGGAAAGGTCTTAGATCAACCATACCGGTTTCTACTTAAAAAAGTAAGGAAATTGATGTCAGACTTGTGAACTCTTTGGGATTATATTACAACAATACTTTTTTTGATGCGACTTCGGCGAAAAGCAAACTGTACTACAATTTGCTTCATCTAAAAGCTACTTTTCCAAAAAGTGCAAAATATAAAACGTTACAAGATCTTCTACCAAGAATTGTTTGTTTAGAAACGTATTTGAGAGACTTCCAATTCATATACTTAATCACATAACAGGTACTAATATACTTTTAAAGAAAATGGGTAAGGTAGATTCCGATTTGTGTACTTTTTGCAATTTAAATAAGGAAGATATAGAGCATCTATTTTTTTATTGTCCATGTTTGCTAATGTTTTGGAAACACTTCGAGTTTTTTTGGATAAACTGTAAGAAGATGAAAATTAGCTTAACTGTACGAGACATGATTGTAGATGTTAGAGGTAAGAATTACGAGTTTAAATAATTGTATAATACTTGGAAAATCTAACATTTTCTATTGTCGGAAAAGTAGTACGAAACCAGACATAAGGTTATTCAAAGTTAACTGTTACATCAAAAGTATGCTACATAATTATTTATTACTCAAAAGAATCATGAACTAGTGAAATTTAATAAGAAATGGTCAGGATCTTTAGGCCTGTGAAGTAAATGTATATAAAAGTGTATCCGGTGCATCTGTTTGTTATAAGGAATGCCGGGTAAAAAAGTTACTTAACAATTTTTTCTACTAATAATCCAAATGTTGTGTCATGTATATGTTTTGTGTTACGTGTTAATTCACAGTTATTAATCACTGTAATTTATTGAAACTGAATAAATAAATTAACAGAAAAAAAGACTATTTGCAATGCGCAGTTCCGGGGTAAATGCCAAGAACTTTGCCGGCACAACAAGCCCAACTTCTCTCTTTCTTATTCCTGCGACCTGTGTAAGGAGTTTGATTTCCGTGTTTTCATATAAAACATTCCTCATCAAACTTGCAATTCTATCGGTACAGGACCGTCAAGAGTCTTCTGTTCAAGCTCTTCCTTCACACGGTACACACCAACTGTATTGTAATCGTATTCGGCCTTGGTATCCATTTCACACTCAAGCATGTTATTGACCACGGAACATAACGTTGAAAGCGAGGTTGACATTCCAGATTAAGTTGTATTTAATTGGTAATTGTACCAAAACCAGTGATAAAGACATTGTCATATTTTGCAATACCGTGACTGTTATATGTATTATCTTTGTTATAGTGACGTACGGTAGTTGCTAAAAACGTTGCAAATAAAAGAACGCCGCCCTAGAAAAAGTGCCGTATCTGAAATCACAAAAACTTATGGAGCGCCGGACGGACATTTTTATGCTTTGAGCTAACACTTCCATGGCTATAATAAAAAAGCATGCCAGAGAGGGGGCAGCCCTGGCGTACCCCTCGTTCTAAGAAGAAGTGATTTGATGTATAGCCGTTATATAAAATGCAGCTGGTGATGTTGTTATAAAAAATACTAACCCAGCGCTTAAGCTGCGGGCCAAAGTCTAGAAAAACGGCAATTCCAGGCAAGTCTTTTTGTTTTGTAAAATCCATTACATTTTTAATTAGTCTTATACTTTCGCCAATTTATCTCCCTTTTAAATAACCAGATTGACTTGAAGAGATAATTTTGGCAATACTTTCTCTAATCGAAGAGCGATAGCTTTAGTTAAAATTTTATAATCTACATTTAAAAGAGAGACCGGTCTCCAATTTTTTAAGAGTTCTCAATTTTTGTTCTTTTTTGGAATTAGAGAAATTTCTCCTTGCCGTTGAGAGACAGACATAATGCCGTTCTGAAACGCATAATTAAAACTCTCAACCATATATTACTTAATTAAAAAAAGTAGCGATAAATCTCTGCGGTAAAGCCATCTGAGCCCGGACTTTTGTCGTTGGCCATTACTTTTAAAGCGTTATAGCATTCCTCACTTGTTATTGCACCTTCACAGATTGTAGCTATTCTTGTGATAATGTATTGTCGATGTTATCAATGAAATTGCTGAATTCTGGAATGATTCATATTTTTAGAGGTGTATATTTCTTTAAAAAGAGCTATTGTTCTTGAAGAATTTGTTTTGGATCCGTTATTCTCTTATCTTCGTTGTTCGTTATAGAAGTTACATGTTTCCTTCTATAATTAGTTTTTTTTCTAAACTATAAAAATATTTACTATTTTTCTCGCCGTACTCACACAGCCGTGCTTTACTACGCACGATCGTTCCTTGTGTTTTAATGGCTTCTATTTTTAATTCCAGACAGTTTTGTTTTTAATCTATCCATTTCTTTTTCGTCGCTTTCATTATAATTAGCTTGTAGTTTATTTTGGATATTTATTAATTCTGTTTGGAGAGCTGCTTCTTCATCGTGCATTTTCTTTGCTTTTTGTTTCGAGTATTTAATCGTGAAGGCTGTTATTTCCATTTTGATCACTTCAGTAGTATATAATATATATACCAGTCTACCCACATTTTTCCACTTTTCCAAGAATTCAAAGGCAACAAATCAAGCTGAGTAACTTTTTCAAGACTATGTTTTTGACACCATCAACTCTTAGAAAATTAAAGGAAATTAAACACACTGAGAAAGAAAATAAACTTAAAATATGTCAAAAAAAATGGCGGTAACAACGATTAGCCCAAACAACAACATTAAAATTCCCCAATTCTTCCATAACTTAAAAATATATGAGAAACAAAAATAACACAATAATAATTACTAAAATTCAAGAAAGTTTCCGAAGTTTCCACAAAACAAGCATACTTATTTAATCTTATAAAATACTACTTAAACTCTATGTTTTGAAATCTTCCCAAAAAATCTATGAAAACATTTATTGTTGTAGAAAAATAAAATTGATAATTTAAAAAATATATTTTTATAAATAAAAGATGTCGATTCAAGAAATTTTTCCTCTTAATGATACTGGTGATAGTGATAGTGAAACTGAATATATTGATTTTGAAGAAAAAAATTAGAATATATTGATGCAAATAATAATCATGAAGAAATATTTATTCCAGAAGATAATGATATTAATTTTAGAATTAGTTTGAGATTATATGATATAAATAAAGAAATACAAAGTCATTTTATGGAAAGTATTATTGATAAAGTTGATGATTTTATTGATAATCATCAAATTTTTGATAAATTAAAAAAAGAGACCAATATTTAATAATGTTTATTTATCACAATTGAAAGATGAAATTAAATATTATAGAGATGCTGAAATTATAACTAAGGAAATATCAAAGAAAATTAAGAAAAATTTATAAGAGAAAGCAGAATTTTTTTCAATTTGTGTCGGTTGTATAAGATATTCCAAACCATTAATTATATATGGAAAAAATATCGGCGGAAAAGAAATAAAAGAATGTGAAATAATATTCGTAAAGAAATGCTTAGAATGTAGACAAAAAGATAAATATTTTAACAAAATATTTGCCTTGATAAAATAATTAAAGAATGTGTAAATAATGTTAATGATAATAATCTTCATCTTTAAAAAAAAATGATTAATGGAAGAAGTTTAAGACTGTGAAGTTTACGATATTTTAAGTGAAATTAAAAAAAATAAAGTTTAAAAAATAAAATATTTTCATAAAATAAAATGATTCAACTTACAGATTTACAAACACTTAATACTAACGATACTATCTTTAAAGAACCTAAAACATTTAATGTAAAGGGAACAAAGCTGAAATATCAAAGGCTTCCAATTCAAATAAGATATCAAAATAACAAATCTGGTCCGTTAATTATTGAAACACCATTTTATTCTCTTTCGGTGTTACTGAAAGGAAAGACATGAAAACAAATCAACTCAATGGTTATTCATTACCAATATGTTTATGGGAAAAAGAGACAGAACCAACACCTGCTGAGAAATTATTTCATGATAAATATCATGAAATTGTAGAAGCTTGTAAAAAATATTTAACAGAAGTATATTTCCCTCCTGATATTCAAATAGACTTAAAAAATCTTAACCCACTACATTACAAAAAAGAAGAAGTAAAAGATAAGAAAGGTAGAACTAAACAACGTATAGTAGAGGGATTACCACCTATTACCACATCATTATTCTATAAAAAAACAAGGTCAAGGTAGGTCCTTTTGAATATCTTAACTACTTTTGTTGAGTGAAATTGGCTTTAAATAATTGAAGGTATTTTAATGGGAGAATCTATTTCACTTCAAATTTAAAACGTTCACGAATGTGTAGTAAAGCCTTTACCAGAGATGAAAAAACTTTTAACGATTGTTGAGGAAGTTCAAAATGAAAGTGAAGAAGATGAAGAAGATTTAATTGAAGACTTACATGATTATGAAAATTAATTAGGAAAATTAACACGATTATTATAAATAAAATTAATGAAATAGTTTCCATTTTTTATTTAAATAAGAAAACTTTCAAAAAACAAACAACAATAATTATTACTCATGATACAAGATTGTAATTTCTATAGTGATAATTTCATAATACAATATTGTGAAATTTACATATTTCTCGAAATTTCTTTTTTCATAATATTTATCAGTTATTAGCGCTCAAAGCGACTTTGTTGACTGTTTCGGTGATCATCTTTTCCATTTGCTCATTTCCACTTAATAAACATTCTTTGTAATCTTCAAACGTGATTTTCTTTTTGATGACACCCTTCTTTATTCCTTTGCACCTTTTTTTCTTTAAATTTTCAAAGGTCTCCCCCATTCCCATGTCTTTATTTGGGTTACTAATGATGATAAATATAATACTCAAACAGCAAACATGTTTACTTTTAATACCTTTGCTGTTGGTGGTACAGTAGGTCGAACATTTGGTAAAGCACAACTAGAAGTTAATAATGGCATATATTATCCACAGTTTGATTTATCAGGAGAACAAAAATAAAGACTTTTAATTTATCGAAGACGCATGTCATATTCTTCAGCTTATAATGATTTCTTAAGTGGTTCAATAATTGATACGAAAAATTTCCAGAATCTTTATGGAATTCTATATTTTGATCTCAGAAATAAAGAAGAAGACATAAAGGATAATGTTGTTTCACTTATTTTTAGATATGAAATAAACGGTGCAAATGCGGGACAATATAGAGTGAATGCTTTAGTTCCACATGAATCAGACATTGAGTTATACACTTCTTCTGAAAAATTACTTATTAAAACTTTAAATAACCCAATATGCAAAATTTTAATTTTTTTTTATTTTAATACTAATTGAAGTATTAAAATTATATGATCTTCCCCATTTATTATATATTTTTTCATGTCGGATTTTATCAATAACTCTTGTTCTCAATAATTCATCATTGATTTGTGAAATATCATTTTTTATATTTGGTGAATTATTTCCTGCAATAATGGAACCAATTAATACTTTTAAACGATTTTTTAAATTCTTTTGGATCTTGATAATACATAACACTTGATCCAACCATTTTAGATTTTCCTCATGATTTATGAGGTGGCATATTAGTTAGCATGTTTAAATCATTAAAGATTCTTACAGCATTCATTGAATATTTTGTTTTAGGATTGTATCTTTTTGTCAATAAATTTATAAGTGATTCGTCTGCATCTGCTTCATAGACCAATTCACCACCACGATATACGTTCAATTTTAAATCATTCATTAATTTTGGTACATCAATTAATAAACCTCCATACAGGTTATTTTGAATTTTATAAGCATTTCTTCTAGGTTGTTTGTATCTTCGAATACCTTCTCCTTATTTTGGTGACATAATTACTCCTATTTTTGCGTCAGATATAAGTTTAATTTTATCTGTATATTTATCTATTTATCTTCTTTTTCTAATTCATAATATTTTTGTTGATCTTCTTCATTTAATTTACCTTCTTTATTTTTTCTTTTTAAGATTTGATTTAAGTGTTGTATTTTTATCTCTTCTCTCAATTTCATAATCTCTTTTTTTTACTTCTCTAATTTCTCCAATTGATAAATTTAAAAGATTTTCTAAAGGTTTTAATTTATATTTTTTTAAATTTATTTATCTTCATCAGAAATTCCTTTATTTATATCAATATCTAATATTTATGATGGTTTTTTCTGCAATGGCTAATTGTTCTTCTTCATCTTCCGGTGCAGGTAATTGTGGTAATTCTTTATTTAATGTGATTATGTCTTGTATACCTTCAGTTAAAGCTAATTGATTTAAAGCTAATTATGTTGTTCAATTAAAGTTTCATTTAAAGGTTCTCTTAATGTCTTGAAATAATTACTCATAGCTATATCACGTACTTGTTCTTTGTCTTTTACTTAATTCTTTACTGAAGTAACTGCTTTAGCAATTTGGAAACCTTTATATTCTGATTCTGCATATTTTTATATATTTTCCATGTTCATTTTTTATTATAAGATTATATAATTATTTGTAGAAATAACACTTAATTATAGAAACTTTATCTAACATTAAAATAAATAAAAAATGAAAATTCCAAACTATGATACTCAACAAAAAACAAAGAATATAAAATTGAATGATTTCTTAGATGAAGATTTCAGGATGCTTATTGCTGGTCAAACTCGTTGTGGAAAAACAAACATTGTAATGCTTGTTAAGAACGCCATTACCTTGATAGATAAAGTCGCACTCGGGCCACGATGGCCCACACGGCCGGAGCTTAACCCGGTTTCCGTAGCATGAAGCAACTAGGAATATTGCTACTCCCCCCCTGGATGGGATGCTAGTCCATCGCAGGGTTACCCCCAGCATTTTGTCGCCGGTACCCATTTATACACCTGGGTGGAGGGCGGCACGGTGGTCTAGTGGTTAGCGCGTCGGACTTTCAACCTGAAGGTCGGTGGTTCGAGCCTGGTCTCTGCCGTCATGTTGTGTTCCGAACCAAAAGTTCGTGTTCCTGTTTGTAGAATAATTAATATATTTTTGGACGCTGAACACTGGAAACTAGTTTAAGTTTGCAGGGTCTTGGAACCCCCCCGGATACTGTTTGCCATGTGCTTTTGAATCGATCGTTCGAAGAAATGTGTTGTGTTTTATAGTTGTTAAAACATCGTGTAATTTTCGTTCATATTGGACAATAAACCGCTCAAAGACATGGTCCTTCGAGCCGGATAAACATTATCGAAGATTGTTTGAAGATACGAGCGGAAAGGAGAGTTGGACCTCCGTTTGTTGTTGTGAAGAATTTGGTCAAGTTGGTCTTCGCATCGCGGCGATTGGCGCCATCATTTTGAGGACTTTACGGAAACTCTGGTGGATTTTAAGGAACATTGTGACTATTCAAGGTTAGTCCAGTTTTTGTGTCGTAATGTCGAAAGAGCTAGAAGCTATTAAGAAGAAGAGACGTTTTCTTAGAAAGTCCGTTACGGACGCTTTGAAGTCATTCGATGAAGCACTTTCACTCCCGGATAACCATGCGAGAATTCAGGTTTTAAAAGATAACATTGCAAGGAAATGGAACGATCTACAAGAGGTACAGGCTTCAATGTGTACTCTTTTAGAAGAGTCAGAAATTGATGGTGAATGTCAAGGGCACAATGAATATGAAATACGTATGATTGAGTATATGGCCAAGATGACGCAGTACTTGGAAGGTAAACATGTCGCTAAGATAGGTACGGGGAAAGATTCGACGACCTCGTCATGCCCTAAGGTACAGGTCAAACTACCGAAGATTGAACTGCCAACCTTCGATGGAGATGTTCTGAGTTGGCAGCCTTATTACCAGTCGATCAAAGTGTCAGTAGTTGATAATCCATCTTTAGCAGATGTCCAGAAATTAGAATACCTAATGAGATCATTAAAGGATTCGGCTGCCGAGGCAGTGAAGGGATTTGCAGTGGTACAATCCAATTATCAGCCGGTTTTGGCGACCCTGAAGGAAAGATTTGGCCATCCCAGGGTGATCCTTGATGCACACGTAAGATCTCTGATATTTACCACGCTTGAGCTCTGAAGATGTATTGTCCATGCGTAAATTCTATGATCAAGTAGTTGGACATGTTCGTTCTGTTGAATCTATGGGTGAGAAGTATAATTCTGAAACTTTGGCTCCTGTTCTTGTGCCTCTAATTGTTGACAAGCTGCCAAAAGATGTTGTTGAAAAATGGGAACTAGAACTTGGGGATCATAAAGACCTTGGTAAAGAGGACTGTGTGGAAGTAAAAACATTGTTTGCCTTCTTGGAGCAATTGATAAGAGCGAAAGAGTCTTCACAGCCTCCCTCTCTCGACTCAAAGCCTCCTGCAAAGGATAGTCTTGGGAATCGTGGAACCCGTTTCAAGTTTAACCCTTCACGAAAGTCGTCCACCTTTTCATTACCTGTAACAACTCAATATAGCAAGTGTTTCATTTGTCAGAAAAACCATGGTGTGTGGTCGTGCGTTAATTTTCTGTCATTGCCAGTGAAGGAAAGGTTCAGAAAGGTGTTGTCTAAAGGGTTGTGCTTTCGGTGCCTTGAATTTGGTCATAGAGCTGAAGTGTGCCAAAAGCCTTCTTGCAAATACTGCCAGGGTAAACATCACAGTCTCCTGCATTTGGATTCAGTCAAGCCTCACGAGGAAGAAGTCAAGACAAAAACCGCTGAATTACCATCCTCATCCTCAGGTCCTCCTGTGTCGTCTTCGGTTGTGGCAAGCTCCATTGCAGTCAAATCAGTGGGAAAGGTGATTCTGCAAACTGTACCAGCTGTTTTGTGTGGATCGAATGGGTGCTCAAAGGTCGTCAGATGTTTCTTTGATCCTGGTTCACAAATGTCCTTTGTTAGGCAGAGTGTTGTTGATGAAGTTGGTCTGGATGGGAAGAGTGTTAGGATTGCAGTTTCTGGATTTGGAGGAAAGCCAACTAAGGACACTTTGAGAAAGAGAATTGCTTTTACTGTGGCACCTGTTGACAAACCTGGAAAACCTCAATGTATCGAAGCACTTACTGCTCCAGTTATATGCCGTCCAGCCGAAGCTGTGGATATTCATCCCTCAAGATGGTTTCATCTTCAAGACTTATAGTTTCCTGAAGAATTTCCCAGGGGTGAGCAGGAGATAGATGTGCTCATCGGCATGAATTTCTATTATTCCTTTGTGTCAAGAGACATTGTAAGAGGTGGTTTCAATGAACCCGTTGCAGTTCGCACATCCTTAGGTTGGGTCTTCTGTGGACCAACAGGTGGTCATGACCAAGAATGCACTGTGTCTATGAATGTACAAGTTTCTACTGAGGAACAATTGAATGGAACACTTCAGAAGTTCTGGAATTTGGAGTCCATTGGTGTCAAACCTGTTGAAAGTTCAGTTTCTACTACCAACAGTGAAGCCATGGTCTTAAAGAAGTTTGAAGACACTTTAACATACAAAGATGGTCGATATGAAGTGTCATTGCCATGGAAAGAGGATAACGTTGTATTGAAAGATAACTACAAGCAAGCAGAAAGTAGGCTGTACAATCTAGAAAAGAAGTTGCTCCAAGATCCAGCCAAAGCCAAGTCCTATCGAGAGGCCATTAACAAGTATGTGAAAGACGGTGTAGCAGAGGAAGTACCCTGTGAGCAAATTGCACCACCAGATGGGCGCCCTGTGTTCTACCTCCCACATCATGCAGTCATAAGAGAAGATAAGCAGACAACTAAGACAAGGGTTGTGTTTGATGCATCTACGAGGGATAGTAATGGTGTGTCTCTTAACAGCTGCTTAGAAGCGGGCCCTGCATTGCAGCCAGATTTGGTTGGGATCCTTTTGCGCTTCCGAAAGAATCAAGTGGGTATTATGGGTGATATTGAGAAGATGTTTTTACAGATTTGCTTGAAAGAAGAAGATAGGGATTCGCATCGTTACCCGTGGAGGGATCTGGACACTGATGCCATGCCTAAGATTTATCGGATGACAAGGGTCACATTTGGAGTTATTTCCAGTCCGTTTCTTGCCATCTGCACCATTCAAGAGCATGCAAGAAGATGTAAAGAAACATTTCCTGAGGCATCAGACGAAATCCTGAGGAACACTTATGTTGATGACTTTGCTTCAGGGAAAGATGGAGTGCACGAAGCACTGAAATTGCAGCGAAGTTCAACAGAGCTTATGGAGCAAGCAGCTTTCAATTTGACAAAATGGTCCAGCAATTCGCGTAGGCTTATGCAAGCCATTCCTGAGAAAGATAGAGCATCAGATAGTTTGATCAAGTTGGAGAGTGACCTACCGGGAGCCTATCCAATCACGAAAGCTTTGGGCTTAAGGTGGAATACGAGAACAGACAGCCTTGTCTTTATGATTGAAGTGGACTCTCTGAAGTTAAGATCAGAGACATTGTACACAAAGAGAGAGCTAGCTTCTTTGGCGGCTAAGATATTCGACCCAATCGGTCTCATTGCTCCCTTTACAGTGAGGTCAAAATTATTGCTTCAAAGTTTGTGGACCCAGGGTGTTGGTTGGGATGATGAAATACCTGTGGAAACCTCGATTAAATGGATTCAGTGGGTTCAAGAGCTTCCAGAGCTTGAGCAACTTAATATTCATAGGTGTTACACTGATTGGCCATTTAGTGAGAACGCTAAGGTGGAATTACATGCATTTGGTGACGCGTCAGAAGCTGCTTATGCCACTGCTGTTTATCTTAGAGTTGTTGCTGAAGACGGAAAGGCATCCACCAGTCTTGTGATGTCTAAGACAAGAGTGGCTCCTGTTCGAAAGATTACCCTTCCTCGTCTAGAGCTAATGGCTGCTGTGATAACTGCTCGACTATGCACCTATGTTAAAGATGCAATTGATCGTCCCATAAGCCGCATTGTCTGTTGGACAGACAATTCTTCAACCTTGCACTGGATCAGAGGATCAGCCACACAGTGGAAACCGTTCGTTGCTAATCGTGTTATTGAGATACAGTCACTGTTGGATCCTAGTGTTTGGAGATATTGTCCAGGATCGCAGAACCCAGCTGATCTACCTACCCGAGGCTTATCTGTAAGTCAGTTGGAAGAGAGTCGTTTGTGGTGGAAAGGACCCTCGTGGTTACAAGAGTCCGAAAGAGATTGGCCTGAGGACTTAAGGTCCAAATCTTCGAATGTAATTGTTGACATGGAGAGAAAGAGTAAAGCTAGTGTTAGTTGTGTTGTGCAACCCAAAGAGCCAGTTATTGACTTCACGAGGTTCAGCAAGTACGGTCGTTTGTTAAGAACTGTTGCCTGGATCAGAAGGTTCAGTTGCAACTCAAAGCTGAAGGAAGAGGAAAGATTGGTCAGCCCTTTAACTGGATTTGAGATACAAGAGGCAGAGAAATGGTTGATAACCCATGTACAAGAAGCAAGTTTTCCTGAAGAAATTCCATTGGTTAAACGCTTAAGTCCTTTAAACAACAGCAAGCTAGCAAATTTAAACCCATTTCTGAGTCCTACTAGTGATTTGCTTCGCGTTGGAGGAAGAATTCATAAGTCGCTGTTACCAGAAGAGGAGAAGCATCCCATTATATTGCCTTCTAATCATCCTGTTGTCAAGCTGTTGATTAATGATGTTCATTGCCGTGAACTCCATGCTGGTGTTGAGCACACTTTATCAGTCCTGCGACAGAAATATTGGCTGGTCAAAGGAAGATCGACGGTCCGTCAGACATTAAAGAACTGCTTACTTTGTCGCCATTACCAAACAAAGCCGTTTTCGCAGCGGATGGCACCACTTCCTGAGGATAGAATCAAACCTACCCCACCATTCACCAATGTGGGTCTGGATTTTGCTGGTCCTTTGTATTTGAAAGACAGTGCTGACAAGGCTTACATTTGTTTATTTACTTGTGCAGTTACCCGTGCGGTACACTTGGAGTTGGTGAGCAACATGACAGTTGAACGATTTCTCCTTGCCTTACGACGCATGGTCGCAAGAAGAGGAATGTGCAGCGTTATTTGGTCAGATAATGCAAAAACATTCAAAGCTGCTAAGAAAGAGCTACAGCAATGCTGGAGAGTACTGGAAGCTGACCAAACTCAGGTCGCATTGTCAGAAAAGAAGATTCAGTGGAAGTTCATTGTGGAAAGAGCCCCATGGTGGGGTGGCTTTTACGAGCGACTAGTAAAGAGTTTCAAGACTCCTCTGAAGAAAGTCTTCGCCAAAGCAATGTTGGATGCCGAACAGCTAACTACCATTTTGGCTGAAATTGAGGCGCAGCTGAACAGTCGTCCTCTTACTTACCTTGGTGCAGACCCTGGTGATTACAGTGTTATTACCCCTGCACAGATTCTTATTGGAAGAAATCTCCAAGCATTTCCAACTAAAGATACCCGTGTTTCAGAACACACGTCTAGAGCCATCACCCAGCGTTTTGAGTATCATCAGAGACTTGTAAATGGGTTTTGGAGGCGTTGGCATGCTGAGTATCTGAAGTCTCTGACACCCCTCACGAAATGGTATAAAGTTGGTCGTGAAATCCGTAAAGGGGACTTGGTCCTTGTGAGTGAGGATCGCGTAGCGCGGGGTCAGTGGTCACGTGCACGCGTGGAAGCCATCCATCCAGGTCGTGATGGTCTTATCCGGTCCGTTTCCTTACGAACCACATCTGGAAGTCTTACCCGTCGTCCAGTGCAGCGGCTACACCTGTTTGAAGCCTGCGATGCTGATCTAGCTGCTGAACTTGATTGAACTTGACTTGATGGAAGCATATTGACCAATTTGTCGTTGAACTTTATTAACTTTGACACGTTCATGTATTGATGCACTCCCTGCATCGGGCGGGAGGATGTTTCGAACCGAAAGTTCGTGTTCCTGTTTGTAGAATAATTAAGATATTTTTGGACGCTGAACACTGGAAACTAGTTTAAGTTTGCAGGGTCTTGGAACCCCCCGGATACTGTTTGCCATGTGCTTTTGAATCGATCGTTCGAAGAAATGTGTTGTGTTTTATAGTTGTTAAAACATCGTGTAATTTTCGTTCATATTGGACAATAAACCGCTCAAAGACATGTTGTTTCCTTAGACACGCCATTACCTTACTATGATAAAATTTACTATTATGGACCTAATCATCATCAAGAAAAAATACAAGACCTTAAAAAACGATGGACAAAATTAGTGAAAAAGTAGGTTATGAAGTTTTAGAACTTTTAGACACTGATGATATTAAGGAAACATCAGAATACCCAAATGATAATATAAAAATTGTTGTATTTGATGATCTTGTTAATGCGACAGACTCAGTACAGAAAAAAATAGCAAATCATTATACTGATGGAAGACAAAATGGAATCAGTCCAATTTATTTAAGTCAGAGTTACTATGATGTTCCTCGAAAACTAAGATTAAATTGTTCCCATATGATTTTATATCCACCAGCGACTAAAAATCATTTGAATCTTATTGCAATAGAAAACTTGATTGATCCAAGTCTTTAATAAACTTGGTCCTTATGAATTCTTGTTTTTAGACAAAGAACAAAAGAGTGTTACTAAAAACTTTGATTAGAGGGTGGGGGATTAATCCCCCAAAACCCCCTTTACCTACGGAAGAGTGATGGATACATTTTCTTATCTAGTATTATAATAAATAAGAATGGGCATTTTTAACAATATCAATAAATTCACAAATATCAACATCAACGAATACATTACACAGATTAGTCAACAAATTCAAGTAAGTTCAGGATTAAAATTACATGAGAATAATAATTACGATATTCAACAAAGACGATTTTGAAAGTGATGATGCTATTATAAAAAAGGGAATATTTGCTTGCGAATAGGATTTTTATGCCTTCTTTCCTCAGTAATTTTATTAGTATTGATAAGCATTTGTAATATTTGGCGAGCGCTTGTTGCGTGACAACATCCGGGCTTGTGAGATGGGGTGAAGGTATTTGTATTACACCTCACCCCCTATAGGGATTGGGGTATTGCGTTACCGCGTGGTGGAATACCGCTCACTCACTTCAGAATTTCATCGAGTGAAGACGCTTTTCGCTTTGATCTGGTAAGTTTTTAGCTTTTCTTCCGACTTTATTTTGGAATATCGCTGATAAACTAACAGAGCACCGCATTTCTATTCGGTATTTGTTATTTTAGCGCTTTGTTATTCCAAAGATCGATTTTTGGTGTGATTTTCAAATCGCACGCGGTCGCTCACTGTTATTTTTATGGCCAAGGAAGCTCCTCTCGCACTTATCTTAGGTCATTCGTTCGTTCGACGGCTGCGGCACGATCTGGAAGCGTCCTTTGACTCCCGCGCGAATATTTCTTTTAATCTTTTGGGCACCGCTTCGGTTTATATGCATGGCGTTGGCGGTCGAACTGTACCGAAACTTCGCGCGTTTGATCTGCACGAGGTCAAACGCCTCTCTCCGGAGGAGTTAGGGACCAATGATCTTTGTTATGTTGGCCCTGAAGTGGTTGGTTCAGCAATCGACGATTTAGTGCGCCTTCTTTTGGATAGTTTTTCAGTGCGTGTAGTCGGCGTTTGTCATGTCATCCCACGTGCTATTTCCGATGCGTCAGCACAGGTTTCGTTTCTCGAACGTGCCTCAGCCTTGAACTCGTACACCAGTGTAGTTTTAGAGGAGCTTTCTAACGTGTTTTGTTGGGAACACAAGGATTTTTCGAGTAGCGCTAAGGATTTCTATCGGCCTGACGGGGTGCATCTGAATTTTGCCGGTCAGTATTTACTTTACCGCAGTTACCGAGGCGCCATTTTGAAAGCAATTCAAATGCTTTGACCTGGCGGTCTTTTTGATATGCTTTCCGGCTTATATTTTTGATAGTGCCGCCCCATGTTGCGCGGCTTTTGTGTCTGGTTCGCATCTTTCACTCGCTCTTTGTTTTAATTTCATTTAGTTTTGATATAACTCTCGGTTTGCTAGGGACAATTTTATTGCCAGTTTAATACTGTTGTTTCAGAGCTTTCTCTGAGTTTGTTGTTGGCTTCCCTATAGTTTTATGAGGACTCCATGTTGTCCTCTGTTTGTTATTGAGGTTTTACCTCAGTTTTGGGAATGCCTGTATGTCTTTATTTTATGTTGGCCACTTTTGGGCTTGCTGGTGCGTCGACCTTTGTCTGACAGGGCATGACCCGGCCTAAAATTTTTATGTTTGTTTTGTTGTCCCTAGCCTACCGTGTTGGTATTTTCCTTTTGTATTTGCGACGCATGTTTAGACATCCGCAGTATCTACCGGGTTTTTCTTTCTTTGCAGATAATGCCACCTAAGAAGTCCCAACCTAAGCGGGCACGCACATCAGATAATGCAAATGTCCAGCCGAAACGTCGTCGCCAGAGGCGATCGGCAACACAAGTTTTGACTCAACCTGTTCATCCACCACCAATTCCTCCAGCTGCACAAGACCCGCCGACACTGCCTACGCCTCAAGATGGGTCAGCGGCCGTCGATTTCCCGCCTTCCCTACTTGACCAGCTGGTGTCAAGGGTGTCCGAGGAAGTCTCCAAACGTTTGGCGGCCAATAATGCTGAAGTTCGCCCACAGCTTCCAGCCAGCACTGCTTCCAACGCTGTTACTCTCGGCTGTACCCTGGGAGAAGGGATCACTGAAGTGCCCATACGAGACGAAAGTGGTGGACCCAGCAACACAGTACCCGTCCTGCAGGGAGCTGTTTCCCAACTGCAAGGCCAACTATCAGGTGATGTTTCCTCCCAGCTTAATACCTTGCCAACTAAAATGTTTACCTCCTCCAGTCTACCTATTGATGCACGGGTCTCTACAAAACTTCGTGCTAAGATTTTAGCTCACGAATTTGTTGACTTTGGCGCTTTAGCCACCAATCCAATCTTGGAGAACAAATATCAAGTGGTTGTCCAGAATGCGTCTGGCAGCCAGACTCCATCTTTGGCATTAGAGCCTGTTGCCAAGAGTAAGAAAATTCTTACAATCGAGTCGTGGACTAGTAGTTTTTCAGTTTTCGTTGGGGTTTATACTAGTCAGTTTTCTTCTGAGGCCCCCGCCCTCATGAAGTATGGGGAGGTAATTCAGGATTTGGCGGCTCGGGGGCACGATTGGAGATTTTACGACGAGAACTTTCGTTTCTTAAGGCAATCCCAACCTTCATCATTTCCCTGGGGTTCTATCCATTGGGAATTATGGCTTCGCTCTCAACAGCCTCAGGCTAGAAAGTCTATGGCTTCCTTTACACCTAGTAAGGCTCGTTCTCACGACTCGCCAGCTATACCCAGGGGGTATTGTTTTACATACCACAAAGATGGTGAATGTTCAGGATGTAATTTTAAGCATGCCTGCCCTACGTGTGAAGGTTCGCATAGGCTGAGCCAATGCAATTTTCGTGGCCAATCGAAGCAATTACTCAAGCGTGCCCCCTCTGCCAAGTCTGTCCCCCCTGCCAAGCCTGCTCCTCCCAACCCCAGTAAGGTTTAATAGGTTACTTTGTCTCTTGTCCGGGTATGACCATTCAACTGTAACATATCTTTCCTCTGGTTTTGCCAATGGGTTCCCCATACACTTTGAAGGTCAGCGTTCATCTTCACAGGCCAAAAACCTGCTTTCGGCTTATGAAAATCCTGAAGTTGTTGATGCTAAAATTATGAAAGAACTTTCGGCCGGTCGTTTAGCGGGCCCATTTCAATCACCCCCACTGTCCCCTTTTGTTGTCTCTCCCCTAGGTGTAGTACCGAAAAAGTCCCCTGGTGAATTCCGCCTGATCCATCATTTACCCTTCCCAAAGGGTACCTCAGTCAATGATGGCATATCTTCCGAGAACAGCTCTGTTCAATATGCCACTATTCAGGATGCAATTAGCTGCATTAAGCGAGCCGGCCGGGGGTGCTTTCTAGCCAAAACTGATATTCAAAATGCATTTCGAATTATACCTATCCATCCGGATGATTATGGGCTCTTAGGCATGCAGTGGCGAGGTATGTTTTATTTTGACCGCTGCATGCCAATGGGGTGTTCAAGTTCTTGTCGAAATTTTGAAATTTTTAGCACTGCAGTTGAATGGGTTGCCCGGAACAAGTTGACGATAGAGCACATTATTCATTTGCTGGATGATTTTCTCATTGTAGCCCCCTGCAGGGCATTATGTCAGGCCCAACTGGAGCTGTTTGTTAAACTATGCTTGTATGTTGGTATTCCCATAGCACCAGAAAAAACTTGCGGCCCAGCAACCACTTTGTGTTTTGCTGGTATTGAGCTCGATACCGTACTTTTTGAAGCCCGACTACCTCTCGACAAGATTAATAAGTGCACTTCATTGATTTCAGATTTTTTGCATCGGCAAAAAGTAACCTTGAAGGAGGTTCAGTCTTTAACTGGACTGTTAAATTTTGCTTGTTCTGTGGTTTTACCGGGTCGGCCTTTTTTGCGTCGGCTGATTGATCTCACAATTGGGATTCATTCCGCTCATCATTTTATTCGTGTTTCAAAAGAGGTTAAGGAGGACCTGAAGGTTTGGCAGGCGTTTTTGTCTCAATTTAATGGCAAATCATTCTTTCTTGAAGATGATTGGTATTCTAGTTCTAAGTTACACTTGTTGTTCACCGATGCTTCAGGTGCTATTGGTTTCGGTGCTGTATTTGGATCCAAGTGGTGCTATGGGGAGTGGCCAGACACATGGGCTCATCGAAACATTGCGATATTAGAATTTTACCCTATTGTGTTAAGTCTCTACTTATGGGGTCATGATATGTCTAACCGTTGCGTACTCTTTTTCACGGATAACGAAGCTTTAGTTCATGTTATCAATAAGCAGTCCTGTAAGGATAAGACCTTAATGTTTTTTGTCCGGAAGCTTGTCTTGATTTGTTTAGAGCTTAATATAGTTTTCAAGGCTAAGCATATTGCCGGTGTCAAAAATAGTTTAGCGGATTCATTATCTCGCTTGCAGGTGCACTCATTCAGACAATGGGCTCCTGCTCACATGGACAAGCTTCCAACGGAGATCCCCCCACATCTGCAGCCCCAGAATTGGCAGCCATAGTCTGCACCCTTGTTCACTCTAGCCTTCAGCCTTCATCCCTCCCAACATATAAACGGGCTTGGAAATTATTTCAGAAGTTTCTACATTCTACTTTTCCATGTTTACCTGTAGTCCTTCCAATTTCGGTGCCTACGTTGGCTCTGTTTATTGCATACCTTTTTGATTTGAAATATGCCCATTCCACAGTTATGACATATGTTTCTGCATTAGGTTATTCACATAAACTTTCGGGATATCCGGATCCTTCTAAAGCTTTTGTGGTAATGCAGATGCTTAAGGGCTATGGAAAGCTGGGTACCCGTTTGGATAGGAGATTGCCAATCACACTTCCCATCCTTCATAGGCTGCTGGAGGCAGCTCCCCGGTTGCTTTCCTCTTCTCATCAGGTGTTATTGTTCAAAGCCATGTGCTCTTTTGCATTTTTCGCCTTTACAAGGGTGGGGGAGATCACCGTCTCTAGCAAGGAGGGTTCCCCTGTTCCATTACAACTTCATCAACTGACTAAACTGGTTAATAGAGCCAATGAGGTCGAGGGTTTAAAGGTTGTTTTTCTCGATTTCAAGCATCATTATAATGAGCCTCCTTTGTCCTTAGTGATTTCTCGGCAACCTACTTTTTGTCCTGTTCAGATCTTGCTTAATTATTTATCCTTCCGTGGTTCAGGCCCCGGGGCACTTTTTGTTCATTCTGATGGATACCCTGTAACCAGGACATGGTTTTGTTCCCAGCATTCCTCTGCCATTAAGTTATGCGGTCTTAACCCATCTCTTTACAAAGGCCATAGTTTTCGCATTGGGGCGGCATCACATGCTGCAGATAGGGGGATGTCCGATGCCCAGATTCGCATTTTAGGCCGTTGGAAATCTAACGCCTTTCACAAGTATATACGTGTATCATCATTGTCCACATAGCCCAACAGTGTAACCAAATGTCTTTGTAGGGGGGTTCGCAAGGGCAACTTTCCTACATTGACATTTTGTCTTTATTATTTCTTTTCCTTTTTGCCATTGTAGTTCTTATTAATTGATCCTTTACAACTGGCGGGGAGTTGTAATGGATAATACTATAGAGGGAATACATGCAAGGGCTGTATCTTCCTACCATGATTACCCAATATGCAAGGGCTATTGTGTAATCATACCGCTTACAGTTTGCAAGGGCTGCTGTATTTGTTTCATTTTTTGATCAGACTGCATTGCCTGGGGTGGGGCCGCATTTGCATGCGTTTGGCGTTTTTCTTGCCCTCACCTTTACTGGGCTAAGACTTGTATGGATATTTCGGAATTGATTCAGTTGACAAATGTGTTAAATAAATAAAAGCGGCTTTGGGCCTTTGCCCTCAGCCATTTTACTCCACAACGGTGGTAAATTTTTGTGTACTTGGGGAGCCCAGTAAACGAGCTCAAGCAATGCAGCTCTGAAGTTTTTATGATACCAAAATGAGGGAAGGGAGGCATAAAGGGAATATTTGCTTGCGAATAGGATTTTTATGCCTTCTTTCCTCAGTAATTTTATTAGTATTGATAAGCATTTGTAATATTTGGCGAGCGCTTGTTGCGTGACAACATCCGGGCTTGTGAGATGGGGTGAAGGTATTTGTATTACACCTCACCCCCTATAGGGATTGGGGTATTGCGTTACCGCGTGGTGGAATACCGCTCACTCACTTCAGAATTTCATCGAGTGAAGACGCTTTTCGCTTTGCCCACCTCCTCCCCTTATCCTGCCACATCGCACAAGCCCCTTTTTTGTTCTGGTTCTTGCGTTTTTCTTGCCCTCACCTTTACTGGGCTAAGACTTGTATGGATATTTCGGAATTGATTCAGTTGACAAATGTGTTAAATAAATAAAAGCGGCTTTGGGCCTTTGCCCTCAGCCATTTTACTCCACAACGGTGGTAAATTTTTGTGTACTTGGGGAGCCCAGTAAACGAGCTCAAGCAATGCAGCTCTGAAGTTTTTATGATACCAAAATTAGGGAAGGGAGGCATAAAAAAACAATTTGATAATGAAATAAACAATAGGCATAGTAACACTGGTAATATTGTCCTTCAAAACAAATACAATATTGTCAAGTCAAAACAACAAATTTATCTTGATTTATCAGCAAATTATAATAATCTAGTGTCATATGATGATACTAAAAACATATTTTTATCACGAAAAGAAATGTTTGCAATGGAAACTGGTTTGGATATGGGAAACAATACAATTTTTAATGTAAAAGAACCAACAAACTCAGATCAAGGAACAAATAAAGGATATGTTGATAATTTAGTAAATGGTAAAGCTGATAAAACATATGTTAACACAAAAACTACTTATAACAACATAGGAATGACCAACAACACTACTGCAATCAACAATCTACAAACAAAAAATATGATAAATCAAATGTTGGTCCATTAGTTCTTCAAATTGAAAACGAATATAAAGATTATGTCAATAAGTCACATATCACTTCAACTTCCCACTTGAAGGATGAATTCAGGTATTTGATGGAGGATGTTGATGAATCACTGGAAAATTTGGACCATTTACAGACTTTATAAAATGTCTATAAATCTTGAATTTACAGACTTGGTACTTTCACAGGTTAAAAGCAAAATCTCTGTAAATTCTTTTGACAGACATTTTATATAGTTTTGTTGTCTTGTTCTTTATAAAATGTTTGTAAAATGTTTATAAATTCTAGGAGCTGTAATGAGGGGAAAGACTTACAATTTACAGACTTTATAAAATCTGCCAACAATCTTTGTAAATCTACTATTTACAAAGATTTTATAATGCCTAGACTTCTAATATAAAATGTCTGTAAATGGCAAATCTCTGTAAAATAATGTGCAAGCGGACTGAACAAGTAATCTCTGTAAATTGACACAAACGGGGCATCATAAAAACTCTGTAAATTGACACAAACGGGGCACTATAAAATATCTGTAAATTGACACAAACGGGGCATCATAAAATCTGTGTAAATTGACACAAACGGGGCACTATAAAATCTCTGTAAATTGACACAAACGGGGCATCATAAAAACTCTGTAAATTGACACAAACGGGGCATTATAAAATCTCTGCAAATTGACACAAACGAGGCATTATAAAATCTCTGTAAATTGACGCCAATGGGGAATTATAAAATCTCTGTAAATTGATGTGAACTGGGCATCACAAAATCTCTGTAAATTGACGCAAATGAGTAAAACTGACTAATTTTTCTTTTAGTAAAGTAGGCATTTTAATCGATATTATGAGTTAGTTTACTTGAAATTTGACTTAAATATTTAATCTCACATTGAGTTGAAACAACTCCTTATTTTGAGAAAATCAAGTGGAAGTCACTTTTACTCAAACATACGATTAAAAACTTACTCACCACAGTGAGTATTAAAGTGCTTCTCACTAAAAAAAATATGTGTTTATTCTTAACCCAATAAAGTGAGTTGTTGAAACAACTCTTTATTTTGAATTTTGAACTTAGGGACGGACCATTATTTTTCTGGAGCTGGGGGGGGGGGGGATGAGAAATTTTCCTCTGCAAACAATTTTTTTTTAATTTATGTGCCTCTGCAATCATTTTTTTCCCAAGAACACCTTCCTGTAAATTTTTTTTCATTTTTTACAGTGCCATCTTCTCTGGTGCTAAAAATAATTGAGATAAGCTTTTTTCGAAAAAAAATCAATAGGGCTATAGCCAGTTATTTTGGCCACATACGCTCCTTGTAATTTATAGTTTGTTGTTCCTTTATACATGATTCACCGTTTAATTCCTAGGTAGCTACTGGCGCAAATAAAGGACATTTTGTGTAGTTTTTTTGTATATATTTTACAGACATTTCATGCACTTTTTTTCCCTCACTTTTTAATGCTTAATTTACAGAGAAAACGTGAACATTTTGCTAAGATTTTGTGCATTAAAAGATCTACATTTTACAAACATTTTATGTACTTTACATTAACATTTTGTGTAGTTTTTTTGTATCCATTTTACAGACATTTCACAGACATTTCATGCACTTTTTTTCGCTCACTTTTTACAGAGATAACATGGAGATTTTATGTTTACGGGTTTACAGAGATTGTTTTCTCGTGTAATTTTTACAGAGAAAGTAAAGAGATTTTACAGACATTTGTTGTTTGTCGCATAAAATCTCTGTAAATTCTACATCAAATTCACAGAGATTTTAGCAAGATTATATACACATTTTATGCGATCTTAGCGGAGAAAATGTGTTAAAATTTACAGACTTTTTACGGAGTTATAAAAACTCTGTGAATGCGCGCATTTACAGAGTTCTTAATTTACAAAGGAAATCTAGACATTTTACAGAGATTTAACCAACTTTTGTGAAGTCTGTAAATGGTTCAAGTTTTCCAGTGAATCGAGTAGTGAGCATGATATGATAGTGACTGGAATAACTGATTTTCCACGTTCACCGCATTTATTCAATAAAAAAGCATACGATTTAAAAATAGATAAAGATATAAATAATATATACTCTGATAGATTAAAATTGAACATGTTTAAATTACCTGAAGGTGAATACACTATTTGCATCGAATTCTTTCCAGTTACAATGAATAATGTGAGTGTTGACGTTCGGAGTACGAGTTTAAATATCAATCAAAAATCAACAAAACAATTTTCTAATTATACAAGAAGTATTATTCCCATGCATAAATGGCACATTACACCACCAGAGTTTATATATTTGGATTTAAAATGTGATGGAACTCCTTCATCGTTCTCACAAGGAGATGTAAATTTAATAACATACGGTGTTAAAAATTTTGTAGCAGATGTTGATAGCAGTGTGTATGATTCTCCTTTTATTTTTTTAAAATGGAGATATGGTAATGCAAACTGATATTAATATGAATAATCACTCAATTAATATCCCACAATTTATTGTTGGTTATTATAAAAAATCACAACATCATAATCGTATACTTCTTAATAATATAACTCCTTTTCAAATAATACCTTATAATTGCCGTTTGAATGAGATTTCTTGTTATTTTTATGAACAAAGCAGTGGTGATTATCAGATCACTTTAAAAATAAAAAGTAATGGACAAACATC
Source organism: Cladopsammia gracilis (assembly GCA_022457155.1). Taxonomy (NCBI): domain Eukaryota; kingdom Metazoa; phylum Cnidaria; class Anthozoa; order Scleractinia; family Dendrophylliidae; genus Cladopsammia; species Cladopsammia gracilis. The sequence goes on from JAJGOT010000547.1 coordinate 202,613, forward strand.
AAACAGTCAAACATTAAATTCAGCACAAAATGTTCGAAGACAAAATTTTATCAGTGGCATTTCATTATTAAAAAAATATGAATTATGGATTGAGATTTATAAGAAAGGTTCAAGTGAAAATATTTCACAAAATAATGGCGTTTTTTGTTTAATATTTCAATCATAATGATAATTTTTTTATAAACATATAAATTAAAAATGAGCATCAAAAGAATAAAAACAAGAATAAATAAAAATAATAAAAAGCAAATGAAAATATCTTTGATTTCAATCATATTGATGCAAACCTTAGTCTTGAGAAATTTGAACAAATTAAAGACCTCTATAAATATTATCATAAAATGACCTGGATATATAAAAAAAGCCACTCAAAATATAAAAAAATTAATTATATAATGAATTTATTAAGTATTTTACTTGCTTCATCAGGAGTAATAACAGGTGGAATAACTTTAAACCTATTATTTTAGGTGTATTGACTACAGCTGGAATATTATTAAAATATTTATCATGAAATGAAAAATTATAAGGGAAAACTTGACATTGTTAAATTCGGTTTTACAGCTTATGAAAAAGTTTTAACTAATTTACGAACAGCAATGAGAGGTGGTGAATTTGATTATCAAAAATTAATTTCAGAAATGAGAGTATTAGATAAAGAAAGCATTGATTTAGTTCCAAGGTCAAATAAGAATGAGAAAAAATATTTAAAAAAATATGGTGACCCAATTCTTCAAAGTATAGAAAGAAAACTTGATATTGTTAAAATCGGTTTTACAACTTATGAAAAAGTTTTAACTAATTTACGAACAGCAATGAGAGGTGGTGAATTTGATTATCAAAAATTCATTTCAGAAATGAAGGTATTAGATAAATAAATCATTGATTTAGTTCCAAGGTCAAATAGGAATGAGAAAAAAATATTTTAAAAAAATATGGTGACCCAATTATTCAAAGTATAGAAAGAAAATTGGAAAAATAATTTTAATACTAAACTTCTAGTATTAAAATTCTATTTCTTTTACTAAATTAGTCCAATATTTATTATAATTCTCAAGAGTTTTTTTCTGACTTAGTTATTTCAATATTTTCATTTGGTAATTTATAATGTTGTAATATTTTTATAAGAAAATCCATGCTTATTATTCTCTTTTTCCTGGGGGAATTAATATTCTCCCCAAACCACCTTTACCTTCGGAATTTTCCTGGGAGATGTATCCTTCATAACCCACTTCTTAGAAACTCTTTTCGAGATATTCAATTTGTTCAAAAATATTATAATTTTTTTCTTTAAATGAATTACATAAATTAATTTTTTTAAGTATTTCTTCAAGATAATATTTTCTGTTATAGATTGATTTACTCCTAAAATGATAATGATTTCTATAATTAATAGATTATATACGTGTTTCAATATATACATGTTTAGTAAAACAATTTTGACACACTCTTACATGATCAGAAAGTAATTATATTTCAGGATTATCACAACAGTCGTCATTTGTTGATTTCTCAAGTTCTCTCAAATCTTCTAATATTTTAAGATATTTATCCATTCTTTATTTTAATTTTAAAATGATTTTATACATAAGTATTTATTTTGTTTTCTCAAATAAATCTTTTATCATCTTGACATGATAAAGCTTTCTTATTAATTATTTCAGAGTATATTTCATGGGATTTTGATTTAATGATATTCATTTTTATGGGATTTTGATTTAATGATATTCATTTTTTTATTATTTCTTTTCCTAAGAATAAACACATCTTATAATCTTCAAAAGTTATTTGATTTTTAACAACACTTCCCTTAACACCTTTACATTTCTTATGTATATCTTTATTATCAATTACAATAGAATATAACTTAGGACGAAGACCAACATATTCTGTTATTATTCTTCCTCCAATTAACTTCATCTTTCATCATTCCAGGAACTTTTTTGTTTATTCCTATGGGGATACGGATATATCCTTCTTCTGGATAATTTGATGTATCAAACTTTCCCTTTACATCTTTCGAAATATCTTTGTAAAAAATCTTCTGTTTGAATTTCATACATTAATAATGTCATAAGCAATTTAGTTTTATTATACTTTTTCTTAAAGTAATTATAGTGGAAAACATACATTAATGTTTTGGATAAATCAAGAATTGCAGCACCGATATATATTTGTTTGTTAAAATATACTTGAGTTTTTTGCATATGTACTGCTGTCAAATTATCGTCAAATATTTTAAATAACTGAAAGTTTGGCTTAGCAGTTAATTCACTAGAATCTTTTCTATTATTAACTAATCTCACATCTACTCTACCGAAAACAATATTATTCATTAATTTGAAAAATCTTTCTCAAAATCTGATTATGCTTTTAATTTGTTCTCAAATCTGTTTAATTCTATATATAGTTTCATCCATTTTGATTGACAGAATTTAACTCATCTATGGATTTTAGTAACTTTTAGTCCAAGTTTAGCATATTGTTTAAGATTATTGTAAAACATAAAACATAATTTTTACGAGACCCTAAATGTGGTACTAATTTTTCAACTTTATCGATAACTATATTTTCTCGTGCTAATGGATAATCATTATGAAGATTATGTAATTCTTCTGGATATTCAAGAACAATTTCAATAAAGTAACCAATATTTCTATATTTTCTATTTATTATTTTTTCAACGGATTCTAAGGTAAGTTGTTTAAGAGTCAACCATTTAAAACCATGTGATGGAAGTTTCTGTGACATTCCCCAACCATATAAATTATTAGCATCAAGGTATTGAATATATGTTGATGGTTGGGTATTGTCAGAATCATTCATATACTTATTATTACCTTTAGCATATCTCTTTGAAATCATAGAAATTCCACCACGAATTCCTCTTTCAATAAACATTAACATATCATAATCATGTAATAACTCTAAACGTATGTTTGTTTGTTTTAACATTGCATCCCAAGATAATCCTGGAGATGTATAATATAAATATTCTCTTTGGTTGTCATTTTTGTAATATTTTTTTTAGAATAAAGAAATCTGGTTTTAAATTATGAACAAGTGCTGAAATACTTGTTTGCATGAATTTATAACTATCAATAAATCTCAACTCTAACTTCGCATCTTTTTCCTTCATATCTTTTTTCGAAATAAATGAATCAACAACTAATTTTTTTCAAAATGAAATATACTTTTCATCGGTTGATGGAATGCAATTACTTTTTTATCTTTATTATGAGCTAATTGTTTTATGAATAAATGACTATCGTAACCTTCTAAATTATGAAAAACAACTGGAATAAACTTTGTTTTTTTACAAGCTTAATTACAACTATTATGAGCAGCACCTCTGAATTAACTGTAAAATGACAGTGATCTCTTACGTTTTTATCTTTTCATGTAAATTCATTTTCACAAATATGACAAGTTATAGAGTTATTGTAATTATTAATATCACTTTCTGTCATATTTAATCCTTTAGGAAAACTATAGTAGTTTTTTGTAAATTTCCTTGGTTTTCTCTTCAAGAACTTCAACAAACTTTTTAGCAATATTATCATCTGGGATTTGCTTAGTATAAATTATTGGATCTAAGTTTAAGTTTTGCTTCAAAGAAATGTCATATCGCTTTTTAAAATATAAACAAAAACCTGATGGTTCATGTTTCTGCATGATATTCCATTGTGAAACTTTCAAATTTTGTTGAATCGACATCTTTTATTTATAAAAATTTTTTATTAATTATCAATTTTATTTTTCTACAACAATAAATGTTTTCATAGATTTTTTGGGAAGATTTCAAAACACAGAGTTTAAGGACGTTCGCGCCAATTGTTTATGCGCATCCTTACTGCGCACGCAATTCATGTCGCAACGCCATGCAACGTCATACACGAGCGCGCGCGCAAAGGAAGAAATCTATTCACATGAAGGGATGGCAGCCGTTGCGTTAACTTTGCTTTGATTTAACTCGCTTGGATGGTCGGTGACCCCTATATTTTTTTTCATATATCACTTTCTTTACCGATTATCTACAGTTTGTGAAAAAAGGAAAAATCTGTCTTCTAGAAGTTTGGTTTTTTTCATTTTTGTATCCACGCGACGTCGAATTGCACCCATATCTCAGCTGTATGTTGTTTCCGAATGCCCTCTTTAAAGGGTTAACTCATTTAAAGGTTGAAAACAGTTCGAATTATTTACGAATCAGGCCCACTTAGATAACATTTGAATATGATAGTTTCTCCCCAGCGATTCATCTTTGATATTGTTTAACTAAAAGCCACGGACACCATGTCATGTTACGAGGACTAACTTTTCAAAAACAGGGTATATTTCTACACACTATATCTCTTAAATCAATTCGGTGACCCCCGATTGTTTTGGCATTTCTGACATCAGTAACTCATTATCATACCGTAGCATAAGTTTGAAAAAAATCTGTCTTGTAGAAGACTTTCGCGCGAACGTCCTTAAGTAGTATTTTATAAGATTAAGTTATGATCCGCATAAGAAGGATAGCGCTGAACGGCAATGCACGATGGAATGTCAACTTTTTTCATTGTTACAACTAGTGATCTCATTGGCCTAGACTCAAAAACCACCAAACAGTTAAGGTTCAATGTGCATTTTGTCTATTTTTTTTAAGGTTTCAAGTGATTTGAGACCCAATCGCACAACATACAATTTTTAAAAGCTATTGTATTAGGGGAACTTCATCAAAGAAGCGAAATTATTAGCTATTGTCTTCTGCTATTCTGATTGGTTAAGGACGAACATTTCCTAAAATTTATTTGACGCAAATGGATTTTCTTTATTTTTATAATGAAATATAATTATTAACCATCAGCTCCTCCTCTATTCTTGAAATCAAAGATATTATATGTGGGAAAGAGCCAATGCTGCAGAACAATGAAGTTTGCTATCGTTCTTATGTGGAGCATTACTTAAATAAGTATGCTTGTTTTGTGGAAACTTCGGAAACTTTCTTCAATTTTAGTAATCCCGGGTATTATGAAAACATTAGGGAATTACTGTGTTATTTTTGTTTTCTCATATATATTTTTTAAGTTATGGAAGAATTGGACTAATCGTTGTTGCCGTCATTTTTGACATATTTGAAGTTTATTTTCTTTCTCAGTGTGCTTTAATTTCCTTTCTATGCCAAAAACATAGTCTTGATAAAGTTACTCAGCCTGATTTGATGCCTTTGAATTCTTGGAAAAGTGGAGAAATGTGGGTAGACTGGTATAGATATATACTACTCATTTCCCAGAAAAGCCCCTTATCATTTACTTCGCGATGTTTGTTTACGAATTCAGGAATAGAGAAAGTTATCAGATTAACGTAGTTAACATTTGATAATAACGAGTTGTTAAACTTCCAGAATCCTGGTCCACGCGTCGGGCTATCTTCGTCAAAAGTAATATTTAGCGTAACAGCAGAATGGTCGGAATGTGTGTTTGGAAGTATATTGCACTCTTGGATCAGTTTACACAAACTTTTCGATACAATGAGGTAGTCTAGTCGGCTTTGAATTTTTTTGGAGGCATTGCTCCAAGTGAATCCGTATGAATTTTGGTTCTTAAAACGCCATAAGTCGATTAAATAACCTGTTTCTACAAGTCCAACGAAATGGTGCACACTACTCATTGATTGACCGGTTTGACTGGCCTGTTATGACAAATAATGGCATAATATTAACAATTTGACCGGACCGGCCGACCAGTTGTGACAAGTGGAAATCTTCGTAGTACAACCCTCACCACCCACTTCCACAGAGCCACACCACCATCCCTACCACAGCCCCAGCAAAGACGAAACATAATCTTAAAATGCCAGGAGTAACAAAATATATTTAGTCAGTGGTAATGTTACTGTCCCAGTCCAGTAAAAAATAGCTGTCTTCGCATTACGAGGCTTATTAACACAATGCACAATAAATTGTGTTATTTCGATCCTGGGACATCTTTGTTAAGCAGCTAACATATCACATTATCTGAAGACAAATGTACTTTCCATCCGAGAATTGTGATTTGGTGTGGGGGGTAGGAAATGGAACGATAGTTTCTCTCTTCGAATGTCTTTGACATTGCTTAGTAGTTCCTTAAGTGTCCCAATGTCTCTTGTCCGACATTGTAGTTACAATTTAAAGTTGCTAACTGAAACTTAAAACGACGAAGGTGTCGCAAGGCGAGACGAAGGTGGTAATAGAGGCAAGTCAATGTTTACAGACGTTTGTACATTGTATTGTTTGTACAAATCTACTTTCCATCCGAGAATTGTGATGAAAACAAGGATGGCAATTAACGGCAATGTGACAAATAGTCTCATAATGACATAGTTCTCTCACAATTACAAACAAACTAATGTCTCAAACTTACAATGCAGCCAACGACGGGTTATCTGAGAATATCCCATGCGGAAGCTCCTCTATTTTATTGTTCCTCAAATTCCTGCAGGAAAAAAATTATTTTAGAATAGCAGTGCAAAGAAAATACTTTCGATGAGGTAACTTACGAACCACTCGTTCCAATTGGTTGAATATTGAACAGATCTAGAAGCTGTGCAAAATTGAGAAGACTGCAAAAATTGTTTTCCTTATAATTGAAATCGTCAGTACATGGAATTTACCACAGGAAACCCAAGCTGAAGCTACAAGTCAGCGAAGAGTTGAATTCTATATGGGCACACATATCGTTGCTATGCTAGACATTCGCTCCTTTTTCGTGGGAAAGGTTTTCTATCCGTTTGAGCGCAGAGACATACAATGAACTGTATTGCTGAAAGATCAATAATGGTCATGGCGTACTTATAGATTTAAGACACATGTGGCAGAACGTATAATCCAAAATCTTGTACAGACAGTTTGGGACACTTAACCTTTTACCCCACAAATTGTCTTTGTCGTAACTTCCCCCTCCCCACCCTCAATACAATGTTGATTCGTTTGCATATAAGCAAGCCGCAATGTCTCAACTTTGTATTTGGGGGGGGGGGGGGAGGGGGTGGAGGGCGGTGGGCAGGAAATGGAACGATAGTTTCTCTCTTCGAAAGTCTTTGACATTGCGTAGTAGTTCCTTAAGCGTCCCAAGGTCTCTCGTCCGGCATTGTAGTTACAATTTTATAGGGGGTAACTGAAACTTAAAACGAAGAAGGGCGCGCAAGGCGAGAAGAAGGTGGTAATAGAGGCAAGTCAATGTTTACAGACGTTTGTACATTGATGTATATAACATGAAAACAATGCACTAAAATGTAAGAATCTTAATAGTTTTATCCAAAAATGAAGAAAACATGATCTATAGATACAAAAAGCTGCGGTCTAAGTTACTCTGCCTTCTTTATTTTCTCGAAAATTTCACTTCAGATACATCTTAAAACGATGATTTGAATCCGCCATCTTGAAATTGGCGACAATTTAGACCCAGGGTAGTCTTCTGGAAGCCAGAAGACAAGCGTTTGTATCCTTGTAGGATAGGGTAGAGTGTATTCTTGTCCAGTTGTACCAGTCCCTACTCAATGAATGATTCAAAATATAATGGCGCCGTATTGTGAATAGCACTCGAGGCAAATATACTTTGCTAAATGGGGTGATGTTATGCATCACTAATTGTCGAAAACCATACATTTTCTTAAAGAAGAAGTATTTTTCTTTGCAAAGCCGCCTTTTATTTTGAGAAAGCAAGCAAATAGTTTCCGGGAAAAACTGAAAACGAGTACGAAATCAGCGATTAAATGAATACTGTTACTTTCGCGCCATAAATGACATACTCTGTGCAAATGTAGTTAATGTAGTGAATAAAGCCATCTTAATATTCATCTTAACATTTCAATAGCATATCATGTTACATAAGTCAGGAAAAATAGTTACCATGACAACGAGGTCAAGCAAGGTACTAGGTTATTTAAAATGCTCATGCAAACAATATAGAGGAGACGAAAATAGCCTCGTTTCCATGCCCTAGTCAATTAATACAATTGAGTTGTCTAGCGATTCCACCAATGATGGGTAGTACAGAATTTCTGTTATCTTTAATGACATGTCTCGGGATCCGATCAAGAGAACAGGTGTTATTTAAGATCAATGATTTAATGTTCTTAATACTTTCTTTGAGCTCCCTGTTTAGACAATATTATTATAAATATTATTATATAACTTTTCTATTTCCTCTTTTTCCGCGCCCGCGCGTCTCTTGACTCAAGTTGTTCGTCTTATCAAGGACTTTTCGCGTTAAACATGATCGGAAAAAGCGGAAAAGGAGACTGTTAGCAGTCCAATACATTACAGATAAGTATTTTTGGATTGAGTACTTTGATATTCCTTGAATTGAGTTACGTGCCTGTAGCGGTGTATATCACATTTGAATAAATGAAATTTAAGTGTTTAAACACATTAAATTTCTATGAAATGTAACTTTTTCTTCGTTTTTCTGTAGTTAATTATGTCCAAAAAACGAAACTAATAATTATTTTCCGAGGAAATGAAGAAATTTTTTTTAGCAGCTAAAAGATGCGTCACTTCAGTTTCTGAGCCCCATTTTCACCGTACAAGAAGAAACTCTTTGGTGAAGTCAATAAGTTCAAAAAACATTTGAAATGGATCGAAGTTCATTTGGACATACAATGGCAGGATCTCCATCAAGAGGGCGGAAGATACATTTACATTCGCCTTTGACACCGAGGAGGACATGAACAACTTTAAAAATGATCGCCGCCACTAGAGGTATGCCATCCTACTCAAAACTGGGCTGTTACTTGCTGGCCACATCCTTAAGAAGATTCTTAAAAGAAAAACTATATATCAAGTAGGGTTAATAGCTAGTCGCAACTTTTTGTTGTTTATAACAGCACCAGCTTTGATATGACTCTATATAATAGTTTTCTCTATGAACTACCATTTCATGATTTAGACTGTACAGAGTTTCTTAAACAACTGGGGCATGGACTTATTGTTCCTCTAGCTTTTTGCTTCAGTCCAAAGATATTTTCCAAAATATAATTGAAAGTCCAGAAAGAGAAAATGACTTGCACGAGAATCCGTACGAGAATCATATGGAATCCAAATATTACACCATTAAGCAAACTGGTAATATCTTTGAAAAGGCAATGAGACGACACGGATTTTCTATGATGCATCTCAACAGGCGCAGTCTATCTAAAAATTTATCAATGCTACAATATATTCTTCTCACAGTACATGAGGTTCCAGACATTATCGCTATTTCAGAAACGAAACTGACAGAAAATAATGTAAATAACATCAGCATACCAGGATATGTGTTTCTGAATACTAACTCCAAAACTTCAGCTGGAGGTGTTGGCCTTTAACTTGCCAAAGAATTAGACTTTATAAGAAGGTGTGACCTAGAACTAATTACTGATGGTATTGAGTCGTGCTGAATTGAAATTGTGCGTAACAGACAAAATAATATTATAATAGGTTGCATATATCGTCACCTATTTAATGATCGTGACGACTGGGACTGACTATGATGGCGGCCATACACGTTTTGTGAGCTCCACAACCGATGGCGAGTTTACAAGGTATTAATGAATTTTGGTATTGCCTCTGCGTTCCTAGGAGTAGATAGACGTAGGCAAATGTCTTTTCTGACTAAAAATATGCCAGATAGCAAAAATAAAGAAAAAAAGCGTCTCCGTGGCTCAAGTTCATCCGCCGGAGATGATTCAAGCATACTCGATAAGCTCACGGACATTCAAGAAAGAATAGAGAGAGGCTTTGACAAGATCAACGGCGAATTACAAGCACTTAAAACTGAGTTAAAGGAAGACATAAAATCCATCAGAGAAGAATTGAAGGACACCAAAAAATCTCTTGACGCTGTGTGGAAAGAAGTTGAATGATTTTTGAAATGCTAAATACTCAAATCAGTTTTTTTTCACAAAAATAGTGGGATATATTTCACTTTAAACTGTCACAACTTGATAGAAAATGAATCGAAAAAGATCAGTTTTGAGAAATGTACATTAGGGTTTATAGAGGGTTACAAGAACACAGCTCATGGCACACGTAAGTTAGTAATTTAAGCTTACATGTAAGTTTATACCTGCAAAGCTTTACAATACATGAAGGGGCAGAATACTTCAACTACATAAATCAAGACTGCTACTGTGGTCCAGCAATCACCAAATCATAATAGGCCTTATCACGGTTTTTCCAAAATTTTATATGGGCCTGATAGCAAAAATCCATCGACACTACTGGGAAAAGCATCTGAAAATTAGTAAAATGGCCGAGTTTAAAAGCGATGTCTTTTAAAATAGTGGAGATATAGCTCCGCAAAGTCGGCAAATTTCACAGACGTTTGTATCGCGCCGCCAAATTTCTTGCCTACCGGTAGGCGAAAAATTATATAAAACGAGCGAAAAGTTGTGTAATACGGCTTTGTATTTTTACAAATAAGGTGAGAAAAAGTAAAAACTGACGAGTAAAAATGCCCAGCCTCATTGCACAACTTTCTGCTGATTACAGCCATGCTCCGTCACGCGTGACCAGTATCCACGAGACTGAAATGGACATTTGAATATTTCTTTGTAACGTCCAAGATTTGAATGAAACCTTGAAGATCTCGCTGGAAAACACTTTGAAAGTCACAAGTTAACGGGAAAATAACTTCGCTACACGCATAAAAAACCTAATATTGTTCGGATATGTAACATTTAAAGTAAAATGATATTTTGTTACTCTTTGTTTCCGAAAATGCGGTAAAATTCTCACGGGAATTCCGAATCTCGGAATGAATTTACAAAACCGACGCGTAAACTTGAAAACTCCATTCAATTTTCAAAAATACTGGTCACGCGTGACGGAGCATGGCTGTAAATTGTTTGTTATACATGTACATGTTATTTTTTATATAGTTTACCTATTATTACTATTATACAACAATCATCTATTCCCAAATATAAATTTTTGAATAAATTTTAATGTTTACCCTAGCCTATAGTCAGACAAGTGCAATAACATGGCATATTTGCCTGGTTTTGTTGCTTATTTGTGCCCTCAAATGCTATGTTGTGTAGATTTTGGACTCCAGACTGAGGGGTCTTTCTGCATGTACCGGTATCCATGAACCACTCATTGTCTTCTATTGTTTGTGAGGTATTGTATTTTTGGTCCTGTTTTGCATTTGTGTTATTGTCGTTCTTTGTTCCTTTTGTTTTACGTAATATGTGCTCCGGTACATGCAGAATCTACCAGACTGAGTATAAAACGCTGACTATATTAATTTGTAATTCAACACTTTGATACACTGCCCAAATATGGTAAAAAACGTTATCTATTTACATGTACGCTGTGTCTACATGACGTATATCCAACGATGGAGGTAAATTTCGCATTTTTACAAGAGAATGCAAAAATGACGGACTGGCCTCGATATTTTTTCTTCAAACTGTGCTTTGTTATCAATATGTTGAATTATAAAACTATTACTGCGCTCAAGCTTGCGTGATATCGCCTAATTTTAGCTGATGAGGCCGTAGGCCAAGTCGGCTAAGAATTAGGCAATAAATTCAGGCGCGCTTTTGCACTATAATAGTTAATACATGAATATTACAGTTGTAAGACCAAAACTATATTGTAGTGCCCACAGCTGTGTGCAACTGTGTGCTATCTCTAAGTACCTATCTCTGATAGGTACTCCATGCAATTCATTTTCATAACATTACAGATTAAAAATGTGAAGATGTTCACAGTTACAGGTTGTATCCTGTGTGATTGTGGAAAATAGGATACTGTCAGAAAGAAGAAACTATGAGACATCTACTTGATTGAAGGCTTAGAAGGATAGTTTTGCAGCAGATTGCTTGATAGATTAAGTCATAAATTAGGATGAAGTGACAGTTTTGGTCAGTCTGCATTTTATACCCAGTCAGCAGACTGCACTTGATACCTACATGTAATATACACTTATGCCAGTCTGCAATCTGCAGTCTGAATTTTATAACGTCCAAGATTGTAACTTGGTTGATCACTTAGACAGTACCCTTACATAAAAAAATAGCCTGTTGGTCTTGATGAGTGGGATTGACTTGAACATTGTACTATGGAGTATTAAAGTTAAAACTTATTGGTCACCTCTTTCTGTACATTATTCAAAAATAATGTTCATTCACTGTAATTGTGAATGGATTGCATCATTCTTTTTAAACTCCCAATGTGAAATCAAATATTCTAATCAGTTAAAAGCAACACATGTTGAGTAATAAATAACCAGGTGTAACTGTATAGAGAGGTGAGGTTTTTTTTTGCTTATACACTGTACATGTACGGTGGTGTACTGTAGGTTTACATTACAGTGTAACTTGAAATTTTTAGTATCAGTATAAAGTGCAAGCTAGGTAATTTTGGGTTCACAGACATTTTCTTTACACTGTATTATTATTTGTATTGTTGCTCGTAGTATTTTAGAGTGTGAATATGCACCAAGACAAAAGCAAAATTTATATAAGAGCTGTAAATTGTTCTGTCTTGAAACTGAAAGGAGGATATCACTGTCTGTCTAGCATGCTTTGGTTAAAATTCAGGTGAATTACTTCTGATAAGAGTTTTATGTTCGTCACAGGAAAATATACAGTAAGATGAAATAATTCTGAATGATTAATGCTTGTACCATAGAAAATTCAGAACATTGCGAGAAGGAATGATTAATGCTTGTACCATAGATAATTCAGAAAATTGCGAGAAAAGTGAAGATTGATTTTGAACTAAAAACAACACAACCGGTGTTAGATTCAATAAGTCAAAGCAAGCAAATACATGGATATTTCTTCTAATATAAACCGGCATTGTTTTGAAATGGAAAGAAGGTTTATTGATTCCATGAATCTGTGAAGAGATTTCAAGCATCTACCATGCAATGCCGATTAAGGGTTTCGACCCCTCTGGGAATTTAAGCGGTCTTAAAGCAAAATGTAAACATAACCCAAAATGGAAAATATTCTGTATAGGTGAATAGAATAAAAAGGTTAACATTTCTTCTGCTATGACCAACTGACCTTCAACGTCAACGGCATCTGTGTAAAATGAGTTGCTTGCGGGTCACCGCCTTTTGCTTGCAATGCATGCCAGGAAGATAGTAAAATCCTCCTTTTGTACACTGTATTTACAAGTCACTTTTTATTCTTAAAAATGAACCTGCGGTATACAGTAAAAGGGCAAAGCCCCATGCCGAATCTAATGCAAATGAGCAAGAACAATAGATTTTGCTGATTTGCACGAGTTGGACAGTCCAGCCCCCTTTTATATCGCGGGTTTGGCTATGTTGATGTATATTATTCACATCAACCATATACTCATCTATTCACTGTTTACATGTATATTAAATAGTGACTCTGAGGATAGTATATTTAATGTTAAAGCAGTGATGTGGAAGTATGCTTCATATTTTCTCAATTTCTAATACAATGAACATGTAATTTCTGATTTATTTTCTCCTATTAGAAATGGCATTATTCAAAGAGATTCAAGAAGAGCTTTTTATGGTGAGAGAATAATTATTGAATATGCATATTTCCATGTACACAATATTATAAGGCTGCTTTCTAACAGGAGCCTGGTAGCAATTAGGCACCTAAGCAACTGACATTAGCACCTACATGTACAATGATTGTGTTAATATTTAGCTGCAGTGCTAAACATTATTCAAATGGGATCCTTGGGTCTGATCTCAAAATCAGTGTTTTAGTTCATGACTACTGTATGGAATAACATAATTTGGTGTTGTTTTCTTTTGATGTAGACATAATTAATTTACCCTGCCAAACATTCATGGTCAAATCTGATAAACTGCACCTAAATTTATCGTACATTGTGTATTTTCTTGAGTTAAATGTCCCTGGTCTTTGTTTAAAACTTGCTCTTGTTAACCCAGAAAAATTTGAACCTGGTGTTTATTCAGGGACCAGCATTTTATTCATTGTCCCTTGGTGACTGATTTTTTTTTATCAGTTCCCCATTCTCAGAAACTCATGGCTGTGTTTTATTGATATTCTCTGGAGAAATTGGATTGTGATCACTGTGTTAATAAGAAACCTTTGATCCAAAGTCCATTACTTGTCGCTGGATTTTCCATACTCATGTTTATTGTTAACTTAAAATCCTGGTTATAAGCCCACCCTGTTAATAATAGGCCAACAAAATTCTTCCAGTAATACCCCCTTCTGGATTAAGCTTCCACATCTCCTCCACAACAATTCTTTACATAAAGAACATAAACTGACTGAAATAATTGAACAGTACTGTATCACAATATTGCCTTTAAATTGTTATTAAAAATGAGCTTTACATGTAGTTTCCACTAGGCTTTTCATAAAGTAAAATCTTATGCAGAGGCCAGTTGCAGGTGACAGTATGTTATCATGCATGTACCTTTGAGTGACCACATTTATACTGATTACATATTGTAGCTTCAGTTCAGCAAGTGAAAGCATTTTGTCAGATCTTTAATGCAATTTTGGCATAATTACATGTATATTCATAGGCTGCAGGTACCTGGCCTATTACTTAAAATGAAATGCTAAATTAACCAGGCTGATAAATTTTAAATTAACTTTGCCCTAGCAACAGACAAAAACCTTGGACCTGCTCTCTTATTTACCTACTGTAAATGACAATAATTCTAATTCTTGTCGGTGTTACTTGTATGTAATGTTAAAGTGTAAATGTTGTATACAAAATAAGTTCCACACATAATCTTGTTCAAAATCCCTGATGAAGTCTGTACTAACATGTATCAGATGAAACTGGTCTAGTAAAGCAAGATCAGCTGCTGTGTGCTGCCCACTTTTCTTTGATAAAAAATAACTGGACGCAAAGGGCAGTTGCCTTAGTTACAGTCTCTATTAAGCGACCCTCTATTTAGCAGTCACTTAACAAATGCCCGGAATTAATTCGCTCCCCATATTTACTGCAAACTTGACCTCATTTAAGCGATCTCCTCTATCAAGCGGTCAGTTGGCTATTCCCCAAGGGTGACCGCGTAATAGAGGTTTGACTGTATTTAGGCATACTACTACAAGACACCTCTGCTCACTGCAGCTGTTTTTTGTTTTGTTCTGCAGGCTTCAAGAGCAAGAGCATCCCCATGGCCAAGCTCTGGCAGAAAAACATACCAAAGCTGCAGTCAATGTACAGTGTACATGTAGCTCTTTGAAAGGAACAATGCAAACAAACAAAAAATGCTAAAAAGTGATCAGAGTTATAAAGTTATAGTAGGCATAAAATGCCAGTTTTTATGACAAAAGACTGTCATAGTCAGCTGCCATTGTGTTTACATGACAAATGAAAATATGTTTTGACAAATTCTTGTTAAAACTTGCCTTAATATTATTTAATCATAGGCACAAAAATACCCACTTAAGCCCTGGCCAAACTGACTGTAAGTATATGTCTAGATGCAAGTTGTTCCAAGTTGTTAACAAACCATTTCAATGTACATGTAGTCTCGCACATACACCCAAACCAAGGTAAACAGTAGTGACAGCAACTTGCGATAACCTGCTGTGGTTCATTAAGTGGTGTTAAAAACTTGCCTCAACTTCCACAAGAATCTATGCTTAATCGAATTGAATGAAAGTTATTGATGTCGACTTGTCTCTCCATTTGGCCAGGGCCACAGATGTTCATGATCTTTTTTCAACAAGTGAAAGAAAATTAACATCTTATAGTCTTTTAGAGGACCCCTCTGTGGTGAAGTTGGCATCCTCAATAAAGATTATTATTAACATGTATGCATTTAAACTGACATGCCTTGCACATTCCGTCTAAAACTGTAAAGTTGTATTCATTTTTGTGGCATAGAATATTTTATGTGATAATAAGGAACCAGCATTAAATCGAAAGAAATTGAGACTATTGCATTGCTAGACTAACAGCTGTACTTGTCTAAACAGTAAGGTCCTGAAATTATGGTATGGTGTTGCAAAAATGTTTGACATAGCATTGATAAATAAAATATATTTTTCTTTTTTTCTATACTATTTTTCTATTGATATGTTATTTACACGATAGTCCCCCTTTTCGATTAACATGTTTTTACATGGTTCCTTACAGGCTTTCTTTTTCGATTTACATGTTATTTACAGGCTTCCTTTTTCGATTTACATGTTATTTACAGGATACCCCCCCTTTTTCGATTTACATGTTATTTACAGGGTTCCTTACAGGCTTCCTTTTTCGATTTACATGTTACTTATTTACAGGATAGCCCCCCTTTTTCGATTTACATGTTATTTACATGATAGCCACCCTTTTCGATTTACATGTTATTTACAGGGTTCCTTACAGGCTCCCTTTCTCGATTTACATGTTATTTACAGGATCTTCTCTTGAATTTACATGTTTCACTAAAAATATTTACGTGTTATTTACAGGTTTGACAATAACATGTAAAAGGGGAATTCGCATGTAAATTATAATTTACAGTATCTTTACATGTTATTTACATGTTATTTACATACAATGTAAATTTTCAACTTTTCCAGTGAAAACGTAACCACTTTAAATGAGGAAGAAATGAATTCTTGTGAAGGCCAAATCACCGTAGAAGAATGCTTTAACGCACAAAAAGACTTTAAAAAACATAAAACAGCTGGTACCGATGGTTTTCCTGTTGAATTCTATCGTTTTTTTTGGCCTGAAATCAGTAAAGAAATGACAGATAGTTTCAACTTTGCCTTTCAATCAGGGATGTTATCTATTAGCCAGAGGAGAGGTATCATCTCGCTTATTCCAACAAAGTCCAAAGACACAACTATTCTAGAAAATCTAAGGCCTATATCACTCCTTAATGTCGATTACAAAATCCTTACTAAAGCCATAGCAAAAAGACTTGAAAAAGTGCTCCCTAGCATTATAAATCCTGACCAAACTGGTTATGTGAAAGGCCGTTACATTGGTGAAAACATTCGGCTTATTCAAGACATAATACAATACACCAACCAGACAAACAAAAAAGGCATTGCAATATTTCTTGATTTTAAAAAAAGCTTTTGATTCAATTGAATGGACATACCTTAACGCCGCTCTCAAATCTTTTAATTTCGGACCTGACATCATAAACTGGTTTAACATATTGTACAATAACGTTTCTAGTTGTGTTTTAAATAATGGGCAAGCTTCAAATTTCTTCTCTTTGCAACGAGGTGTTCGACAAGGTTGCCCTTTATCGGGTCTCTTATTTGTCCTGGGGATTGAACTTCTAGCGAGAGCCTTAAAAAGCAATAGATCTATAAAAGGCATCCAAGTAGATAATCAAGAAATAAAAGTATCACAATACGCTGATGACACTACTGTATTTGTCCGCGACCAAGAATCCGTTTCCGAACTACTTAAATTTCTAAATGATTTCAACTCTCTCTCTGGGTTGGAAATAAATACTGCTAAAACTGAAGCAATGTGGCTAGGACAATGGAAAAACAATCAAGACACCCCTTTTGGTTTCAAATGGCCAAAAGAACCGATACTATCTCTCGGAATATTTTTCTCACAAAATCCAACAGATGCGGAAGAACTCAACTTTGGAACGAAAATTCGAGATTTAGAGAAAATTTTAAATACCTGGAAAAAAAGAAAACTTACGTTGTACGGAAAAATCAATATCGTAAAAACATTAGGGCTCTCTAAACTGACTTTTAACGCTTCCGTTTTAAATGTGCCCAAACATTATATACAACAAATAAATAAAACTATTTTCAGTTTCATTTGGGACGGCAAACCCGAAAAAATTAAAAAAAGTACTGTTATCGCAGAAAAAAAAAAGGTGGTCTCAAAATGTGCGATTTTGAAATTATGGAAAAAGCGTTGAAAATCGTCTGCTTCTTGGAAAATTATTCCTAACCATTGTGTAAATCATCTTGGTAATTTCTCTTTCCTGACAAAATGTAACTATAAAACCGAATTACTTAAGCTAGAGAGCCTCCCTATTTTTTATCGCATGATTCTCGATTATTGGCGCGACTTCAAAAACTTACCTGATCGTATTACTACCAATATCAAAAATGAAATTATATGGAACAACTGTAATATTCTAATTGATAAGAAGCAAGTTTTTTATAGAAAATGGTTCTCAAAAAATGTTATTCATGTGCAAGATTTACTAAATGAACAAGGCAACTTCTGTAACTTTTTAGAATTTAAAACAAAGTTTAATTTAGATGTACCCTTTACGAAGTTTTATGGTCTTATCAATGCCATTCCTCGCGCGTGGAAAAATGCTTTAAAACCGCATGGTCAAAACAACCTCAACGATACTTCTACCACACCCCTAATCACAAGTTTCATTTATTCAGCAATCTTACGATACGGCTTTTTAGAAAAAAATGTTTATAAAGTTTACCAAATGCCTTTTATAGTTACAAAAGAAGTTAAACTTATAATGTTTCAATACAAAATTATACATAACATACTCCCTACTCAAATGAGCCTTTACCGTGACGGTATCTCTGAAAGTGATTTGTGTCCGTTATGTGGGCGTGAGAAGCAAACTTTAAACCATATGTTAATCCAATGCAGTAAATCACTCTCCTTCTGGAATACGTTTCAGGAGTGGTGGTTTGAAAAAGCACGTGAAAGACTTTCTTTAAAACATGGTAGCATATTATACGGCTACTTTGACAATACAAAATACTGGCAGGCTTTAAATTACTCAATTCTAATAGCAAAATACTACATATTCTGCACGTCAAACAGGCGCCAAGGTGAACTATACTTCCGTAACTTCCTGCTGCGAATACAAGAAAAAATTGAAATAATTAAAGAAACTGCAATTGCAAAGAAATGCTTGCCTGCTTTTCGCCGAAAGTGGACAGTTCTTCTGTAATTAGTATTAGTAAATTTGTAAATGTAATCGTACGTCTGTGTAGTTTTGTGTAGTATCATATTGTAATGTAGTGATGTAAATAATGTATTGTTTCAAATAAAGTTGTTTCCAGCAAAAAAAAAAAAAATAATGATCGTGACCACTTTTATGAAATTCTAAGGGATCAGTTGGTCAAGCTAAACAACAAAGGGCAAGAGGTATTCATATTAGGTGACATTAATATAAACCTCCTAAAATACAATAGTGATAACCAAACGTCCGAGTATCTTGATATGCTGCTGTGTCACTAGCCACACCTCTACCTTAATAGATCATGTTTACACAAATACGCCACAAAAAATACTGCGAGCGGGAATATGTTTAACGGACATTTCAGATCATCTTCCTGTATTTTGTACAGTGGTAAACAAACTCCCTGTAGTAAATAAAACTAATTTCTTCAAAGATTTTTCAAATTTTGATAGTAACCTATTTCTAAACGACATCCGGGACGTACATTTTCATAGCCGTATCAGCAATGATGTTAACGAATGCACACTGTAAAAACTAACCAGTTAAGGTAACCATTTTAAAAGGTCATAACCAGTTCAAATAGGTTGTTTTAACCGAAAATTAATTGGTTAAAATTCATAACCTATTTGATTTTGGTTAGATTAACCAATGATCAATAGTTTCTTTGACCTCTAATATGGGTTGCAGCAATAAATGGTCAAAATAACTTTTTGTGGCAGTCAAAATAAACGAAAGCAATAGGTTGTACAAAAGTTTTAACTAGTTGTAATAGTTGTTTTAACCAAAAATTAGATTAACAAAATTTCTAAATTATTTGAAACTGTTACTTCACCATGTAAGCTAAATGGAAACTATTTTCTTGGTTGTCATATATTTATGGCAACGCTCATGAACATTTGAGAGAATGAGAAGAAATTAATTGGAAAAGGAGCCATGGGAAACTTTTTCCATATAGCTTTTGCCAAATCAGTCATTTCTTCATGAAAAAAACAATTAGCCAATTTATTAATTAATTAACCGTATTCCTTACAAGCGTTGTTACATCGTCCATAATATTGTCCGTAACCTTTTGAGTTAGCCTATTAACTTCCTTTGTTTGAAGCAAAAACAAGGCATCCATTTTCTTCTTTTCGTCTAAGCGATCTTCAATCTTATCGTAGAGTCTCAGTTCTTCATTAAAAAGTCCATCTTGCAAAACGTCCATAGGAATCTCTTCTTCCTCTTGCCTTTGTCCGCCACCGTTAATTCCATCCCAAACTCTTATGGTTGAATTCAAGTCAAAGTCACCGTGTTGCCGTCGAAGATGTGACTGATAGGAACGTGGTTTTCTAAATGTGTGCTGGCATCCGGGTACACATTTGACCGAAAAATATTGGGATTAGAACCGTGTACCCTAATCAAATGGCTTAACATAGAGTATAAAAAGCGTGGCAAATCTGACATTTAAGGTTATCCACGGTGCTTCTCTTTTAAGTTACAGAGAAATTTAAGTTACAGAGAAACCGCGGGAAACGGCATGCAATCCTATTGAAACACAACCTTTTACCACTGATTTCCGCTCCGAAATGAAAGCATTTCAGGCATTTATCTTATTAACCAATCACGCAGCCACTAGGTCAGTTTGTGGGTTGCGGTTTGTTTGCAATTTTGCCGGGTAAGGAGTTTTGGCGATAACAAAACCAATTTAAACCGGTCACCAAAAACAAACAAACAAACCCTTTATATTCCTTTATTCCACAACGAAAGAATTTCATTTCTAAAAGAATGTCATGGTTTAAATTTATAATCAGCCCACATCTGATGAAGAATCTGTTGCCAAATACTATTCAAGCCACTCCATTTCTTTTCTTTGTGATATATCCCCAACCGCCTTAAAAAGACTGAAGTTTACTGAAAAATTACATTAAAACGAACCGGAGTGCTAATCGTAAAGCAAAGTCTTTCCTGTGCACCCAGGCTTAATTATCTTTCTGATTGATGGTCTTCTGTGGTATGTTACTTAGCACCTCAACGTCAAAATTTTTAGCCAATGAAAAGTGGTCGGACTTCCAACGTCTTTCCGTTGATAGTTCTGCCAGCAACCGTTCTTACGCGCGTGTTTTTTGGAGAAACGTTAAACGTCTAGGAAAGGTCACTTTGATTTCGCTTTTCCATTTTAAACAGTAGCAATAGTGAATGAAGAAATTACTTCCAGTTCGACAGCTAAGGAGATTGTAAAATTTCTCGAAGGAAAAGGGCTTAGAGAAATCAAAGACAAGCTAGAAGGTAACCGACTATTGTTTAGTAGTGCTTTTGCGGCTTAACATCGTACGCCGGAATACCTTGAAGTTGTTTCCTTTTAGGAAAAGATACCTAAATGTGTGCTTCATAGTTCCCTTATACTTTATTTCCCTTTTTCTGTAAGACTGAACTTGATGGCGAAAGTTTCATCGGTCGGATCTGGTGGACATCATGCAATGGCTAATTGACCCCAAAATTGAAGCTGCGGAAACTTCTAAGGCTAGCGTGGACGGAAGTTACAGGAATGGTAACCATTTTGGCTCATTCTTTAATCTTTAATCTTTAATCATTATTTATACACGATAAAAATCATCAGGTACAATAAATTCCTATACAATGACTAACATACTAAAACCTTAAAATCCTAATCTTAACATTAAATATTAACTTACAACAATATGCCTCTTAAAAACCTGATTTCCATGAATGCCGTGTTTAAAAATTATAATAGAGAAGGCGTTTAAATTCACTTAATAAACAAGACTCTCTAATGTTACTTTTGCTATTATATTATATGAAAACTTCAAAAACAAGGACAATTAATTGCGTCTTTATTATTATTTATAAGACTGGGCCGCTTTCTGTCAGAACTAAGGCAGTGAATGCATGTGAAGGGTTGAAGAACACAAGGAATGCAAATATTTTGACTACAGATTAAGTCTCTTATCATCCGTCCTTTTGTCTTTCTGCCTAGTGACAATTCCATGTATCGCATGGTTACAGACATAAGCCCTTTATATATATTTTGCTACTTTTTGAAATGTAGAACTTTACTTTGGCACCAATTAACGACAGTCACGCCTCGTGTTTGCCTCGTTGGGTTCATAGGAGGCTGGAACGAGCGCCTGATCAAAACTGACATTATTTTGTTTTGGGTTTGCAACGGGAACGTTGTTTTCAATTCCACCGCGGTCAAATGTCCGAGACGTTTTTCGTTTTATTTAGTGGGATTTTATTACTCGTGGCGAAGCACACGAGTTGTAAATCCGGCGTTGACTTTTCTTGTTTTTTTTCGTGTCACATTAGCGCATACAAATTTATGCACGCATATTTAAGTCTATATCGACGACTTTATGGCTTTCGGCCATGAAATACATACCGTAAAATCTCTCCGTGTGTGTACTCAGGAAGCAAGGTAAAGAACTTCTGCGTACAACTGCACACTTTCAAGACAATTCAAGGCGTTCATGGATGGATAGGACCGTTTGATATTGTGTTCGCCGCTTATTCCTGTGGGATTTTTGCTCAGGCAAGTTCTGTGTTTTATATATTAAACTTGCCATTTGCTTAGCGATCGAGCTCCGGTCGAGCTTAAGTGTCAGCTACTGAATCTAGTGAATGCAGTGTAGTCTTACTTTTAAACCCGTGTATACGTGAAAGCATGATGAACAGGTTATCGGAAAGGGTGTTTAAATAAAATTCACTCTCTCACTCACTCACTCACTCACTCACTCACTCACTCACTCGGTCCTTCCATCAGCTGTAAACTTAGTGAGCAAATGCTTTGTTACGAACGCGTTTCGTAACAAGAATTCAACGTGAATCCAACGATAACAATAATTAATTTGATGTAAACGAATACAGACAACAATAAGCTTACAGATGTTTCGTATTTGGAGTTTTTAGTGCAACATTAAAATCGATCTAAAAGGATTTTGCAACCTAAACACGCGTTCTGATGCGTATCTAGCTTTAAATAATAAAATTTAGTTCGTATGTAGTATGTGCTGTTGGACAGCGCAGTGATTGAGTTTGTGGCTTAGTCCCGGACGGCCCGAGTTCGAATCTCCATAAGGTCCTCTTTTTTTTTCCTTTTTTTATTCTTTTTTCGAACTGGACATTATGAAAGTGATGTACTTTTTTTTCGTTCGTCAAAAACCCTTACGTTTAATTTAAAAAAAAATATATATCGAACTGTGTTAGTGTGAAAACGTAAGCTTACGGCAATATTGCGTTACGCGTTACGCGTTAGCATTTCTTTTTCTCGGGTTGGCTCTTAGGAGCCTATGATTAGATATAATTTTAAGCTTATGTTTCTCTGTAAAAGCACTCAAATCACTTGGGAATCAATGCTGCAACGAGTCAAAGGCGCCACGAGTTCAAGCTGTGTACAGCTTCTTGTTTAATATTAAATGGAAATATAGGCAAGGATGTATAAAAAAAATTAGTTGACGTTACTATCTTTTAACCTTTCTCAAAATGATGAGCTTTTTTCCGTTGAAAACTGACCAAAACTCTTTGCGCCTGATCAAAATTATGTTGGCAAATGGCGCAGACAATTCTGCAGTTCACAGTTCTTAAACGCTTACAACTTTTTTGGTAAACTTTCAAAACGTTTTGTAAATTGACAGTGTATTGGCAATATATTAAACTTTAAACAGTGAAAATGACAACCTTAACTTTTAAGTACTTTGCTTAACTTTTGCAAATTTCTCTCGTTTGACCGCGGTTAGGTTTTCAATATCTTACACTAACTATAGGCTTTTCTGCTTTTAATATTTCTGTGTTTAGACCTTTTCAAGATTATTTTATAACGTTACTTTAATTATTGTTTATTTCAGGAGTTCAATCCAAATGGAACGAAAATCTGTCCAAGAATAGTGCGACATTGCAACCGAGTTCGCGTTCGTTGTCATCTGCTTCCACTCGAGCTCCGCAAGGACGGCTATCGGTAAACGCACAATTTGAAAGCTTTGAAGAAGTGGAAGAGATTATCACCCCTGATACGCGTTCTTCTATCAACCCTTCGGATTCCACCGTATCAAAACAAACGGAAACCACAAGAATCTACACCATTGTCTACGTATACATCCTCTTCAAATACAAATAAGCGTGTGTGCTTGTTTAAGGTAGTATCTCGTGAAGATAAATTCAAGCTTCTTTCTCCTTTTACTCGGTTATTAAAGTGATAACTTGTAAAAAGTGAAAAGGAGCTACATCTGTTGTGTTATTTTCTTCAAGAGAACGTTAGCTCGAGTTTATCTTTACTACATGTACTGTATATGCTATTAGTTGAATGAATTTTTTAGACAACATACAATGGAGGGTGACAATAATCTACCGTGAAAGTTCAAATGAAGCCCCCTTAAGTTTACTTGTGTGTGACATGACAAGAGAAGAAATTATATGCATCTGCCTCATCATCATCAACATAAAAATCTTTTACATGTGTATTCATTGACTTTTTGTCTGTCCTGTTCAAGGAGGCACCAACAACAAGTAAAGATACACGTCCTAATTCATATTGGCTGGAAAAGTTTGAAATTCCCTCAAAGGTAAGTATGAGTACTATCGGCTAGCTGGTAATTGTCCAATTTCGACCAATTTATATTACATGGGCTAAACTACAGAATACAGGAAGTCTACAGGGCCACTTATTCCTTTTTCATTTGTCCATTGTGTTGATTTCTTATAATAACCATTCTTATACCCTGATCTGTAGAATTGTGTACCTGAGGGTGACAGTTACATGTATTTTCTGATTACCAACCCTACATGCATGTAGGCCTTCATGGGTAGAATATACCTGATCTAGTGATGGTTAATTTCTGATAAAAACGAACTCTGTGCCTTCATGGGAAGAATATACATGTACCTGAGGGTGACAGTTAATTTCCCATAACAACCACCCCATTGTCCTCATGGGTAGAATGTTTAATGTTTCATTTTTATTACAATCAATTGCAGTCATTCTGGGCAAAGAAAAAACTGAAAGACCGATTTGAAAACTTAAACAAAAAGAAAAACAAGGAAATGCGAAAACTGTATCAGCAAGAGGGGTTAGAAGTCCAAAATGGAAAGCCTGGAAGGAAGAAGAAGGCTCCCCACCCATCAGCTGTCATCCCTGCAATTCCTGAAGGGGTGACAGAAGATACATACGAGGAGTAGAAAAAGAGAATAAGTGTGGAATGGAAGAAGTCAAAGAAAGACTATAACCTTCTACAGGACTTGATGATGTCAACATTCCCCGTGAGAAGACGCGAAATCCTAACTACACGTAACAACCTGCGGGTATGGAAGATTATGGAAGATTTTCCAAACTTTGGGTCAAGCTCGGGAAATAAGGTATGGAAATACAATGATAACCAAAACAAATCTACATATACATGTATTTTGGAAACATGCAGAACACTCAAAATACACCTTGGAAGTATTTTGCCCAAATGCAAAATATTGAAGTCAGTACTGCACTAACCATGATACTGACTAGTAGTTACTTGTTTCAGAAATCCATAAATTAATTGAAATAAAAATGTGAAATGAAACAAGAATATTAGTTGTAATTTGTATTACTAAAACATGTAGTGTGTGGCTGCATTTGGAAAAAGGTTCTTCAGTTTCTCAGCCTGGTTCATAGTATTTTCCTTTGACCATTGTGAAACCTGGTTTTAATTCCAACGTGCATGCCAAGCACATGAAGGCATGCATTTACCCAATCAAAATTTTGCTTTTACTGTCCGTGTCATTTTGAACTTTGAATATTTATCTAACAGGTGGATAATTGTGCAGGTCATTCATTATTTAAAAATAAATTAATTTTATTTCCCTATATTTCATACAGATCAGAGCAGAGCTAGGGAAAATCCTGCAAAACCCTGACATAACCAACGCCATACAAGAGCGATTTCAGGGAGGATGGAGAGAAAGGCTATTGACTGTTCTAAGACAGTCTGAGAACAAAGATGTAATAGAAATAATGGAGGAGGCAGAAGGTCTTGACATTAATGATGAAAATGGTAAGTTTCGTAAGAAGTAAGTTAATACAATGTAACTTTCCTGAAGTAATAACATCTTGCCTACTATTGCTTTAATTTTTACTAGCTTGTGGGTCTTTGATAATGCCATGATCTCTAGAAATCCTAAGTGCAATTTGACAAATGCAACAGAAACACTAATATGGTGGCTTGCCCGTGGTTCTGTGATTTAGATGCCATGGCATTATGAAACACCTGCAATGAGACACAAGTGACAAGTGCTGAAATAATGCCTATGTATGTTTTCGTTCAAACTAAACTCCAACTGCGAGCGTTGAAAAATGACAAACCAGATCAAATTCCCTTACTCTCTACGATTGGCTTAAACAAACAATTTAATAATTTTAATGTCAGTGTCTGTAGCAACTATGGCTTCCAATGGCGAGCCAAAAAATGGCTCATGAAGGCTGTCGTGGCTCTATCCAACACAGCTTCCTTTACCCCTGTATGGTGAAGCAAACATGCAATGTATATGTTGTGGTGCAATTTTGTCATTGGTGCAAATTTTATTTTCCTTTGTTTAAAACTCATTATTATACATTATCATTCATAACCATACCCAAAAACAAAGGAAAATAAAATTGCACCAAGGACAAAATTGCACCACAACATATATATATATATATATATATAGTTGCCATAAAGCCATTATGGTAATAACCGGGAGGGCACATTGTATACATAATTGTATGTTACGCTCACTGTTCATACAGTTTGAGCACTCTCTGGATTGGGTGGAGAGCCTCGTAAGAGGTGTTCACTATTGGCATATTGCTTCGCTCACTGATTGCAGTTTGAGCACTCTTGTGTCTCCACAATGCAATCCAACAATGTGTAACCGTACATCCTGTGCCCAAGTTCAGGAGTTGCCATAAAGCCATTATGGTAATAACCGGAAGGGCACATTGTATACATAATTGTATGTTACGCTCACTGTTCATACAGTTTGAGCACTCTCTGGATTGGGTGGAGAGCCTCGTAAGAGGTGTTCACTATTGGCATATTGCTTCGCTCACTGATTGCAGTTTGAGCACTCTTGTGTCTCCACAATGCAATCCAACAATGTGTAACCGTACATCCTGTGCCCAAGTTCAGGAGTTGCCATAAAGCCATTATGGTAATAACCGGGAGGGCACATTGTATACATAATTGTATATATATATATATGTTGTAATATATGTGAAAATTGCAAGTAAAATAACATTTACATGTCATATGGTATGGTTAACTATACACAGAAGACACTGTAGTTATTTTCTGGTGATTTTTACATGATTATTTTTTTTTCAGTTTTAGAAGTTCAAAACTGCTGCATAATGGCTGGACTGCCATATTTATTTGCAGACAAAAGAAAAGGGGCCCTTCCAGCCAGTTATTTTAGAAGAGAGCAAAGGTAGGTATTAAACATTAGTTGATAGCGGAGCTCTGCGGGCCGAAGGCCCGCGCGGAGCACCATACTCATAGAACCAGAGAACCGTAGAACCCATGCCCGTCATTTTTCATGGTCATGGCTAGCGGAATGTTTCGCGGGCGCGTTGTGTGCCCGCCGCCGCCGCCGTCGCTTAGGGCTAACTCGCGGGCGCGTAGACCGTCGCAAAACATGCGCGTATGACGCCACACTACAACCGGGATCTTTGCAATTTCACGTCACCTGGGAAAACACTGCTGTGTTTAGCGGAGAAAACCGTTTAAATTAAAGTCGTTATTCTCCTGCATTTTTTCGCGGTTTGCTACTCAATACAGGGATACTAATTAAGGGATACTCAGAAGCCGCTATAGTGGAAAATGAAGAGTTTTCAGGGATAAAATCTTGTTTCGAGGATGGGAGCAATGCGGGGAGATGTTTGTCACTTCGGGTTTCAGATTCAACTGGAGAAGCGCTGATTTAAAGAATTTCCAAGCAGCGGAGGGACTTAAAGGTAAAACAAAATACATTTTCGATGGGAATTTATGTTGATATCAATCTGTGATTGACTTTTTCTTTGTGTTCTCGCTAGTTTTGGAGAATTGTTTATAAACGTGCTCAATTAAATTCAGTTGTTTTGATTTCTTTCATCGGAGACATCTCGGCCTCGATGAGCTATGGTTCGCGTTTTGCTTTTAAACATAAACTTATGGAGATTTGAATAAAATTTTTTGAAAGAAGATTGTGTTGTCCATTTTTATGTGTTTGTTCATTCATTACATAGGTTGAAAAGCGATTTTATGTAAACAAAACAAGACTTGGATTTTATGGTTCTAAACTTCACTCGTGTGGTCTTATGCAAATATGTTTGTGTATTTTTTGCAATTTTGATTTCCAAATCAGTTGCTCGGACAATTTTTTATAAGCAACAGGTGTATTTTATTTGGAAATTAGTCGTACTAGTTATTCTAGACGGAGAAAAAGTTGTTTTTGTGAACTTTTGTACGGTCTAAGTGTACTGTGCAAACGGTCGCGTAAGTCTGCTTTTGAGAATTGCTAAAATTAAAAAACAGCCCGGTCGTCAATTTTATTTTTGTGCTTCCGACCTTTCACCTCAGTTAAGTTTATCATCGGCTTTCTGTTCAACAAGAAGCTGTACACAGCTTGAACTCGTGGCGCCTTTAACTCATTGCAACATTGATTCCCAAGTGATTTGAGTGCTTTTACAGAGAAACATAAGCTTAAAATTATGTCTAATCAAAGGCTCCTAAGAGCCAACCCGAGAAGAAGAAATGCTAACGCGTAACGCGTAACGCAATATTGCCGTAAGCTTTAATACGTTTTCACACTGACACAGTTCGATATATATTTTTTTAAATTAAACGTAAGGATTTTTGACGAACGAAAAAAAAAGTACATCACTTTCATAATGTCCAGTTCGAAAAAAGAAAAAAAAAGAGGACCTCATGGAGATTCGAACTCGGGCCGTCCGCGACTAAGCCACAAACTCAACCACTGCGCTGTCCAAGAGCACATACCACCTACGAACTAAATTTTATTATTTTAAGCTAGATACGCATCAGAACGCGTGTTTAGGTCGCAAAATCATTTTAAATCGATTTTAATGTTGCAATAAAAACTCCAAATGCGAAACATCTGTAAGCTTATTGTTGTCTATATTCGTTTACATCAAATTAATTATTGTTAATGTAAAGTACATAAAATGTTTGTAAAATATAGATATTTTGATGTACAAAATCTTAGCAAAATGTTCACGTTTTCTCTGTAAATTAAGCACGTAAAAGGGACGCGTGAACAATGCACAACATAAAATGTCAATAAAATATCTGTAAAAAGTTAACGAAACTTTGAACAAAATGTTAGTAAAATGTCCCCGATAAGAGCACAAAAAATTGTCACAAAGGAGCTCATATGTCTGTAAAAATGTAGAAAAATTTATTGCAACTATAATTAATACCTTTCAAAATGTGTATATTACATGTACTCTCAATAGAATCTAACTGTAGAAATTAGACTGTTGCTACAGATAAACAAATGGTTTCTACAACTTGACTGCCACAAAACTGAAGTTCTAGAAAAAGGAATAGCGAAATTCATGTTTTAAAAATTAAAAATGTAAGCACCAGCTCCCCGTGTATATGCATATTATGTTGTTTGAGAAGCACTTTCGTCAATCTATGCTCATGTTGTCATAAAGGTATTTCTTAAGGTATACTGTACATGTATTCTGTGTTAAATCTTGCTTGATGTAAGCCCATATGTTGTATAACAAACTGTAACAATTAATTTTTCTCTTAATCTCTATAATTTAAGGTATAAAAATTAGTCAAACAACTGGGTTACATGGTAATAATTCTAAAATAAATAGTATTAAGGAATCAATTTTATTATAATAATAAAACATTAAAACTTTGCTCTTTCATGAGAATAGCACTAAACACGGTATAGACAAGTAGCAGATTTAAATAAATTTTCATTTTATAAAATTATGTAAACAATAATTATTAAATAAATAATTCTGAAATTATTATTGAAATAATCTCATATAATAATAAACCTGTTTCAATAATATGATCATAGATTGTATTAATTATCGATATTATTATTATTATTATTACTATTTATTTGTGCACAATCCTTTAGAGTGATTTTACTTAACCCGTGAAATAATTAATAGATAGTGGACTACTATGCACTAATTCCATTGTATTCCTTTGTTCACTGTGGCTGTTTGGCCATAATTGTTGGATACTGTTTCACGAGTGTAGTACAATCACTCTATTACCTTTTGTATTATTCAACTGGTAAATTCTACTTATGTTTAACATTATACTTTTCCCGGCCTGTTAAATCAATAAAATCGATGATCGATAAAATCGATATCAATCGATGCCAATTAATCGATTAATATTGGAAATCGATGATCAATCAATGACGTATGTTTTTGTGATCATTCGATTGACCATCGATTTTCAATAAAGTCGATTAATTCATATCGATTTTATCGATTGCCATCGATCCCTGGTTATATGGACGGCAACATAACAAGACTTACACTGAAAACGGTTTTTGAAGTTGCCAAAGCGGAGCGACTAAATCCCTCTGTAGGTGACCAAGTTGTCCACGATGACATCAGTCACCTTAAAAGCATTGCCATGATCTCCCCTTTTCTTGCTGAATGAAGTGAATGAACACTCCTGGTAGACCAGATATTGTGTTCGGAATTTTGTTACACGAGCTCTGAGAAAACACGCAAAAATCGATCATTTGCAGGACATTTTTTTGTGATTATCGATTGATCATCGATTGGCCGATAAGAATTAACTAATTTTATCGATTGATTGATTGGATTTCCGATGATCGAGTGTCATCGATTTAACAGGCCGGGTACTTTTTAAAGGCCCATTTTCACCCTTGATTCAACGGGTTCAAATGGGTTCTCAATTCTTTCATATTGCTCCAAATACATCCACCCAATTATATATATATTTTTTAAAAAATGAACAAAATAGTATAACATTATCCTCCCTCAAATTAATCACTCAACATAAGGTTATCTTTTGTAATAAGCTTTGTTTCATGTTTTCTTCTGACTTTGCCTTTATCAAAAAGTGCTTTTCCTAAAACTACATGTATAACCAATCCTTCCTTGGTATATGACTGTCCTTTTGGGACAGTCACACCCAATAATTATTTCGTCAGTGCCTTCTTGACATTCACGATGGTGACACTTTTCACTTTCCCTTTATTAAAAAGTTCCTTTCCTAAAAGTATGACTAAAGCTTCTTTGCAATATGTTTGACCTTTTTGGAAAAGTCACACCCAATTTGGTCAGCTCCTTTTTGAAATTTATTACTTTACATCACTGAGTTTCTTGGCATTCAGAAAAAAACAATGCAGCAATTGATGCATAGGATGGTGAAATCTGAAAGGAAACAAAATAATGCATGCCAGTCAGAATATATTTTTTTTTTATAATTTAAACAATGAGTTTGAGACCTCCATCAAAACCAACTAGTCTCACACTAGCTTTTCAAAATTATTTTTGGAAAATGTAGCCATGTCCTACACTGTACACATTGTACAGGTCAAAGTATACAAGAGAAGTGCTTTGCTGTAGCAGTGCCTGGTGTTTCCTGGCAACTTACTTTTGCCCTGAGGCAACTAGGAAATTTAAGTTTTTGCATAAAACTCATAATGCTGGGCACCCTGGTTTTCAAGGTTCAGAACTTTCAGTTCCCTACAATCTTTCTCAGAGCACAGCCCTCAAGAGCTACCGCTCTTGTTTCACAACCTGCCTTTTCTCCTACTCAATGTTGTCATCCCTGCCTAGTAACGGGTAACCTTGCAATACAATAAATCAGCTTTTTCAACAAATGCATCAAAATGATGTTGCTAAACCCTCAACCTGAATCCCCTGTATCTAATCACCACAAATATCAAGCCCATTGTAAATGTATTAACTTACTAGATTCGGTTTCAACAGCATCAGGTTGTTTGTTATCCTCGGTTCTGTCCTCAGTCTATAAATTATGAACCAGAAAAATAACATTTTTGACTGACAGTATACAGCTGTAGGGTAAGTGTTTTCATAAGGAATTAATTAATTTATGTACTGTACAGGGAGTCATATTGGTTATCATTAAGTTAAAATAATGCTGTTACTCCTCTGATTGGAATGCTGTATCCCCGGTGTATCACAAATAAGACTCTGCATGTTGTCTGGTAATATGGCAGTACTCATTTACTCCTAATCTTCAAAACAACTACAGTGTATATAATTCCCTTTTATATAACAAAAATTAGAAATTTCTCTTCCACCATTATTGGACAATATTATTTTTTGGAACCATCTTCCCCTTTCTATCCGCTCTAAGCCTACTAAAAAACTAATTAAGAAATCTCTTTTCAGTCATTACTTATCCCAATACTAAATAAATGCTAGATTGACTTAGTTGCTTTATCTACTTGTACTTAATATACATATAATTTATTGCTTTCATATGTGTGTGTGTGTGTGTGTGCGTATGTGTTTATTTGTTTATTGTATGTTATTAGCATTTTCTCCTTTATATCCACTTGTTGACTGCTCAGGGTATGTGCTCATTCATTATTGACAGCCGGGAAAAATGAGCCTAGACAAAAAAAGCCTATACAAATTCAAGCTTAAAGCTGTGATTTTATTTTGAACCCTGTTACATGTAATTATTCATTCCTGTAAACTTGTTTAATCTTTGGAGAAATAAATACTACACATACTAATACTACTACTCCTAATGTGCAAAGAGGCACTGCAAGGGTAAAGTGAACACTTGAACAACTTGGGAAGTAAAAACTGATTGACCCAGGATTTCAAATGTCGGCAAGTCAGTGACAAAAACTTTCCACAGTCTTAACTGATGATGATCCACAAGTGAGTGCAAATGCTCAAGCTCTCAAAAATTTATAAATGAGTTTTCCTGTTTCACTTTTCTTGAAGTGTGTTAGTTTCCCAGTGTTTCTGCTGGTAATATGTACAATGTAGTTCTTTATTCAGGGTTTAATTCATAACAACATACATGTACTTACTTGCATGTTGTCATGCAGTGTCACTGCAATTATCATCACTTCATGTATCTTCTACAGTGTACCCTGTTGTTCTGTTTTGTAACTGGAAAAAAATATTGTTAGATTAAGAATGCCATTTGTTCATTGTTTACGTGTAGATTAGTTTGATCAACTGAATTGTTGATAAAGTAAATTAAGGCTGAAGTTTTGAGGGCTAGCACGAAAAAAAACAATACCTTTTTAATCCTTTTATGGTGGCAAAAGATTTTTTATAGGCATCAACATGGCTGATAACACTAACATTCTGTTTCACTCCCCCACCAATTCATTATCATAGTTTCATTTGGAACCCAACTGCTTTATATTCATGTGTCTATCATAATTATACATGCAAAACAAGACCAGTGCAAATTATGCTCCTGTGCATGTATAAACACAACACAGAGTCATGCAACTCCTGCATACAGCACTGTACTACTCTGGGTTAATTAAAGGGAATTGTGTGCTAATGAGACCATGACTACAGAATCTACAGCTGTATCCTCAAAGAGACAGGTGGAGTCCATAAGCAGAGGTTAGTAATATTGATGTCTATGATGCCCAAATGCACTCTTACAGTACATGCATGGGAATATTAGCAATCAAGAGGAATTCCCATGGCGATGCAATGCATTGTAACTTGCAATACAGTGTATCAGGCTGGGGGTTAGTTCCATTGCTGCAAGATGAAAGATACAGTACAGTAGTATACATGTACCTCTGGCTCAGACCATTCTACATCTTTTTCATTACTGCATCTTATTATGTACAGCAGTACTGTAGTTTTGTCAGCTTTCTAAGAAATAAAGGAAATAGTCACCATTTACATGTACATGTAGATTAAAAAAACTACAAACTTTGACTACATACCTGTACATGCATGTATTAATTAGACAACCAAGGCTGTGATCTAAGAAAAATAGTTGGGAGCCGGAAGTCTCCAAACACTTGAAATCTGGGGTGCTCAGCATATATCAAGTTTTTAGGATATATAGGTAATATATAATCCTTTCAGTCATATTACTAGGAGATGACTGTTAATTTCATATTACTAGGAGCTAATGTTAATTTTTGTTTTTATTTTTGACAACCCGCCTCGATTAGCTATGCCAACTGCGGGTTGTCAAAGTTTAAAATATTGTTATACTACGTGTGTAATAATGAAATAAAATTGTTGTTGTTGTTGTTGTTGTTGTGCAAAAACAAAGATTTCCTGGTTGCCCAGATTGAGGTAAAATTTTGGAGTCTTACTTCGTGTACCGCACAGATGACGTAAAACAATAGGAAACATTGTTTTCGGTCATTGTTTTTGGGTAAAAGAATTATGATGAAGCATTGTTTCCTTTTGTTTTACGTCATTTGTATCCTCTACACGAAGTAAGAGCCAAATTTTGCAATGTTGGGCTGTGTTTTAGCAACACAGTGGCCCATAGCATGTCACTTTTGACCTTGGGTGATCAGAAAGTGTACAAACATGTAGCTTTTGACAATACTTCTAAGCTGGCACCAATAATGTAGATTTAGAGCACAGCCTTACAACCTTGACAAGGCTGTACAGTCCATTGCAAAGTAAAAATAACGTAATGATCCTACAGCATGTATTTACTCACACAATGGCTACAGCTATACATGTACATGAACGTTGTGCTTAAAACTATCCTTGATTCTACACTGTATTTTTGTTTTATCCTCGTTAGCAAACATTACATGTACACATACAGCTGTATCTCACACAGACTAAAGAAAAAAAATAAGTGAAGTGCAACAGCTACCTACATGATCAATCAACATGCTGATACATGTACCTACAAGAACAAATTAAAATTGCCTTCTTTTATGGTGGGC
This sequence comes from Cladopsammia gracilis, assembly GCA_022457155.1. Lineage (NCBI taxonomy): Eukaryota > Metazoa > Cnidaria > Anthozoa > Scleractinia > Dendrophylliidae > Cladopsammia > Cladopsammia gracilis. Next base: position 237,358 of record JAJGOT010000547.1, read on the forward strand.
CTTTCTTGTTACAAAGAGCTATCCGATATGATGTTTGTGAACTACATGCATTAAAATCATACATGTACATGTACCAAAAAATACACTGAACTGAGGATGTTTACAACACATGGACCCGGGTCCATGGACCACCCCTACTTTTTGTCAATTTCAATTTTTTTTCCAAATTTTTCTGTCAGTCTAAAGGATGGACTGCGGGCTGAGAACCAGGTATAAAACACAGTCTCAAGTTTAAATAAATATGGCATTCAACATCAATATTTAACTTCCTACTATTTTATGCTTTTGTCAACATTGTATTTTATACAATGTATGCAGTCTGATTCCTGGCTGGTACTATTGGGGCAGGAGCATGCGAAGTTTTAGTGCTCTCCCCACAGATTTTGTTTGACGATGTAGAACAAGGAATACTGGGCCAAGTCCCTAGCTACGGTGTGCTATTACATGTACATGTATTATGGGATGCAGACAATCCCATGTGCTTTTCTTTTGGGTTTGGATAAAACAAAGTCTAGTGGAGTATAAACAAACACATGCCAAAGCCAGTACCATACTAACTGTTTAGAAATAATAACAAACAAAAGCAATCTTTATCTTGTTCCGGCATTCATCAGTATGGTTGCTTGTGCATGTGTTTGTTTATACTCCACCAGGCCTATCAGTACAAGCACATGCACAACGAATCCAAAAGAAAAGCACATGGGATTGTCTACATCCCATAATTATAGTCGCTTGGGACTTTGTCCAATCCTTCTAGTTCTTGTTCTACATGCACTTGTGTCTTGACGTTGCTACTTGATGTTGAATGCCATATTTATTTAAACTGAAGACTGCGTTTTATACCCTGTACCTAGTCCGCATATACTGACAGGAAAATTTAGAAAAAAAAAAAATAACTGACAAAAATTAAATGTGGTCCATCAGGTGGTCCATGTACACCTGGGTCCATGTTTTGTATATGTCCCTGAACTGACTATTGTCATTTTTGATACTGATTAACTGAGCAATGTTCACCTTTTCCAAAGGTTTTACCTCCAACAATTTAGCATGTGTACATAACAAGTCAGTGGTCTTATGGCCTACAGTATGGTTTCCCCAGAAAATAAGAAGTAGATAATACTGTACATGTACATGTACTTCATGTTAAAAATCAACATCACTTGAACAGAATTGCAAGATTGAAAGGAATATTAAAATAAAAGTTTTAGTTTCTTATAAGCTTATTTATTCAAATTGGAACTGTCCTGGTTTACCGATACACAAGGACAAAAACAAAAGACTAAACAAAATACAACGTGAAATCCCTTGTGAAGACTGTGAGCTCGTACAGTCACCAAGAAAGAACCCTGAAATTCGTAGAAAATCTTCAGTACAGGTAGCCAAAAATAGTATTTTAAGTGGTTTACATTGTTAACGTAAGCTTACTTACCTTTTTGAACACAAGGGCAGCAAGAATGAAGCTCTGGAATTGGTGTAGCATTAAAGAACTAGCCAACTGTCATGGCGGTCAAATTTGACTTGACGATGCATGTAGATTGGAAGGAATCGTATGCATAGCGATCGTTGATATGTTGTAAAAACATTGCATGCAGCTTATTCAGAAAACGTGGAACGAGAGAAAGGCTCAAATCACAAGTTGTCTTTTAAAAGCAAGTGAAGTTTTGAACACTGAAAGCGACCAGCAAAAGTTCGTTGAAAGAAGCGCCAACACGAACTGCCCGCCGGGAATGACTCTCTTGCGCATGATAAATTCGCACCCAAGACCTCTCGGCCCAGCGGCCGAGCGGCCTAACGGAAAAGCCTTTGATTTATTTTATTTTATTCATTATAATGCATTTCTTTTGAATCTCTCGTTCTTCGGAAATCATTCCTATTTCCGTTCCAGGTAAATCCAAACTTTAAAAATACCTCTTTCAAGAGCTGTTTAGGCAAGGCTAAAATATTAAACTGCTGTGTCAGCTTTGTGCCCGTCACCGGTTTTCACTTTTCTCATTGACATGTGAAGTAAAGATTTGTTGTCCAAATGGTACACAACCGCCGTTGAACTAAGCTGTGTCTTGTATTTTAAAATATTTTTTTCTTTGAATGAAACCTTTTTTTTTACCGCGCTCGCTTGCGAACTTCAAGCGGCAATCTCTGTGTGTGCTTTTGCTCTCGTTGGAGTAGATGTCGGACTGTTACTAAGAGACGGACCATTATTTTTCTGGAGGGGAGGATGAGAAATATTGAAAAAATTGTTTGCAGGGCCTGAAAAGACAAAATAAATTGTTTGCAAACACGATATGTGTAAAAAAAATGTTTGCAGAGAAGTCAGATAAATTATTAAAAAATATTAGTTCCAAAACTGAATATTGCTCAGTGATGACTCTTTCCATTTGGCTGCACAAGACAACTCCTTCACCTTGCCTTCGCAAAAAGCAGCCAAAAAACTCTTCGTTGTGCCAGAGCTTAAGGTCAGAATCTCAACGGGTTTTCATTCAAGGAATGCCGCTTGCCTTGCCATTTAACGTTGACATTCTGTCCGAGAAATGGGCGAGTTTCAGAAGTCTGTCATCTTCCTGACGATATCACCATCAAAGCTAATGGGTCAATAACTGTTTACAAGCTAGTTATTTGGCCGAGTAATATACCCTATGGCGATGGGAATCATTTTAAATCAGCAGCAATGTGCCTGGTACGAGTATGATGGCCTGTGGGAACAACGTCTAAAGAGGATCAGGACTTCGGTACTGTGGAATCGCGAAAAAGCCTGCTGCTCCCTTTGCTTATCGTTGGATTCACGTTGAATTCCTGTTACGAAACGTGTTCGTAACAAAGCATTTGCTCACTAAGTTTACAGCTGATGGAAGGAGCGAGTGAGTGAGTGAGTGAGTGAGTGAGAGAGTGAATTTTATTTAAACATCCTTGCCGATAACCTGTTCATCATGCTTTCACGTATACACGGGTTTAAAAGTAATACTACACTGCATTCACTAGATTCAGTAGCTGACACTTTAAAGCTCGACCCGGAGCTCGATCGCTTAGCAAATGGCAAGTTTAATATATAAAACACAGAACTTGCCAAAGCAAAAATCCCACAGGAATAAGCGGCGAACACAATATCAAACGGTCCTATCCATCCATGAACGCCTTGAATTGTCTTGAAAGTGTGCAGTTGTACGCAGTAGTTCTTTATCTTGCTTCTCGAGTACACAAACGGAGAGATTTTACGGTATGTATTTCATGGCCGAAAGCCATATAGTCGTCGATATAGACTTAAATATGCGTGCATAAATTTGCATGCGCTAATGTGACACGAAAAAAAAACAAGAAAAGTCAACGCCGGATTTACAACTCGTGTGCTTCGCCACGAGTAAAGAGCTACGCTGTTAGGCTCAGCCTATCATCTTTAAGTACATAACACTTGATGTGCACTAATGAAGGAGAACACAAATTAAGTATTCTTTTGTTGATGTCCCAGTTTCTTGATCCGAGCAGATAAATTTTAATGGTTTCTTGTGTTTCTTATGTATGTCTACTTACATTGTACCAACTAGACAGTATAAATGACTTTCTGAGTGTGGTGTAAATGTACTAACCTGGGCTGGGGCTTATATGAGCCCCTCGACCTCTACATCAGACACTAACAACCATCTCAGATGCACTCCTGAATCTCTGATTACTAGGTAACCATACTTATTCTTATTTTCTTCTAATTTACAGAGTGAAGATCAGGATGAAATCATAGATCGGCTTATTGAAGAAACAACATCCCCAAGACTTATTAGTACTGGAGAAATCAAGGACATAAATGAACTGTGCATAGTTTCGGAAGGGATGGTGGTTTGTAGATTCCGGCCACCGAGTATTCTAGCTGCAGTGGCCTCCCTCTTGGGTAGTTTTTATTGCTTTAACATGAAGTTCCCAAGGGTATTGGAGGGAGCGAAAAAATGATTTTTTTTTTGCTGTTAGGACAGGCAAGTGCAACATGTTTTGTCAGATTTATTGCAGGTGAAGGTTTAACGTTTCAGTCCATATCTTGAATACATGATCAAACATATATTTGGAAAAGACTGTTCTACGCACTGTTGAATAGTGGAAAGGTTGTTTAAGAGGTTTTTTTCCAAACAAAACAATAATGTGCCATAACTGAAAAAGATCAGGTCCATGAGAAGTGTCATGAAGTATGATAATTGATTAGAATGCTCAAATTTTCTGTGCATGGTTATGTTTACGTCACTTATGACAAGTGTCGTTTGGGACAGTGTATATGTGCTATATATATTTACCACTTAGGTACCAGTGAATTTTGGTGCTGATCTTGTAGAAAATAACAGCCAATCAGTTTTTGTCATGCGCTGGATAGCTAGGTTGAGAGGGGAGAGAAAATACTGACTACCATGTTTATATAGTTATAAAAACCGTTGTGGTGCAGTTATTGTAACACATTTTTGAGGGTGAAGAGAATTGTTAAAATAGCCATTAAAAACGTTTTTAAGAACTATTATTGTGAAGTTATTGTAATCCATTAATTATTAGTTAAAGCAACCTATTTTTTTTAACCGATAAGGAATGGTTGTATCTACCACCTGTTAACTAATTTTTATCGGTTACCACAGATTCATCACAAGAACCAAAAAAACGGGGTTAGCATAACCATAAACAATGTTTATTTTAACCAATACTTATGGGTTATGACTGTTTTTAAAAGTTAATATGACCAAAAAATAAGAGTCGTTTTAAACCTAAAAGTTACAACAACCTATTATTAACGGGTTGAAAAACTCGGTGTGGATGAGGTGAGAAACAACCATTTTTTATGGTTAATGCAACCTATAAAAAAGGTTGTTTCAACTGGAATGCAAAATGGTTAAAACGAACGATAATATTTGGGTCACTGTAACCAAATAAAATATGGTTACCTGGGATTCAAACTATAACCTTTTTTTGGTTGTTGTAACTGGTCAGCTTTTACAGTGCATGAATGGTAGTTGATACACTTCAGAAAATATCTCATAAACATGCTCCGATGCGCAAATTATCTAATAAAAGGAAAAAACAACTAAACAAGCTAGCCGTGGATATCGAATGCCATTCTTAATTCAAGCAAAAGTAAACAAAAACTTTTTAAAACCCACTTTCTTAGTAAAGATCCTAATGAAGTAAAAAATATAAAACATCTAATAATAAATTAAACAAGATTAAAGAAGCAGCAAAAAAGAATTATTTTAGAGCGCAATTTACATTAAATTCTGAAAACCTAAAAACAACGTGGAAGTTGATTGGCATGATAATTAACAGGAAAAAAGTAAACTCACAATCACAAATAACTATTGTATGTAAAAATAAATATTATACTGACAAGGCAACTATTGTCAGACAGCGCCTGATCTGTTTCTTTACAGTCACTTGAAGGTGAAGAGGATCAGTTTCGGATCCCTCTTGATTGAATGAAATGATCGTGTCCACTGTAGTTTTGCATATTCGAGGTGGTATTTTTCAGGCGGCTCGCTAATTGAATGTTATGGTGTATTTTTAGCGGTAAGGCGCCTTGATAGCGAATTCAAAATGTACATATGTAATACGTAAGCTTCTTAGTTCAGTATCTTGCGAGCGAGTTGAAAGTTTCTGCAAATTTTAATCGCTTCGCGGCTTGTAAGCCAGTTCAAAGTATTGTGTTGTAGTGTTTACATTTATCTGTCTGATTTATATTTCATTTTATGAAAATCGATCTGATCTAACATGCAATGATTCAGCGATGCAATGATTGTTACGAATAGTATTGCGCATTTGTAGATATAGATTAGATACACGTTCCGTAGAACGAAAGAATAAAAGCCTGCTAGTGAACACTTGCGTCACTCCACCTTGAAAACGTTTACATTTCTCGCCAGTCAGGGACGTTTTAGTCAGCATATTTTTGTAAGCCTCGCTGACTTAACTCATTTCCAGCAATGAAAAAACAGTGAAAATTGACCATATATTTTCTTTATTTAATTTCTCAGCAGGTATTTACACTGGAAAACACTTCTGCTGTCGAAATTCGTGTCCAAAAGAATTTCTTCGCCGCTAAAACTGCCACAAATTAGCGCCACGTTGGGACAAATTACGGCTGCTTTGGAAGGACAAAACTGCCAAAATTTAAAAATTCAACGCGTGACAAATATTCATGGCCGGGAGCTGAAACTAGCCATACAATTGGCTAAAATTGTCTCTTTCATGTATACCAAGTTTGGAGGCGACCGGCATGAACGCAATAGACCAATTCCGATATATTAAAATTCATACTTGGCTCCGAGGCTTAGGGGAATAAAACAAAAGAAATAAATTATTCATCCCTGAGCCTCGATGTGATTTATTTTGTTTTATTCCCCTAAGCCTCGGAGCCAACTATGAATTTTAATATATCGGAATTGGTCTATTGCCCACTCCAGAAACTATTAAAAATACCATAATACTTTTTTAAAGTGCAGGTTTGGGTGGTGCTTGATGTAAGCGTCATTTTTCCAATTTCTTTTGTTTTCAGCACGAACTGCACGTGCTATGCTTCCTCAATTTCGTGGCAATTTGCATACGGTGCACGTTTGTACGCGAACACACAATGCTTCGTCCTAGCGTTCATACATGTACTCTGAATTCCATTGTGCCATTCTAACAAAGGATAAGCCCGCACATAAAATATTATTATGGTATTTTTCATAGTTTCTGGAGTGAGCAATTTTGTGACGATTTTTATTCTCATTGAGCCCGTTAATGTTGTTTTTTTTTATTTTTTAACCCTCGGACGTACAAGGGGGAGGGGGGTGGTTGCCACACCCCCTGAAGGTTTTTCTCCAATATTTTCAAGACCATTTAACATTAGCACATGCCGCTTTCAGTAGCTGTTCATTTATCCTTGAGACACATTTTGGTAAAGTTTGGCGACAACCGGTTGCTATGGTAACGGGATATGCCGTCATAATTAACATATGGTCAACCCATTTTTGAAGAAAAAAGCGTGTTTTTCACCCTTTTTCAGCGAAAAAACATATAAAATGCTACCAAAAGCATCAAAATGTTTAATTGTATGTTATTTTGCAACTCTAGCAAACAATATTTGCAATTTCCGCATTTTTCCGATAAATTCGAATTTTTAGTAAAATCCAAGATGGCGGCCATCTTGGAGGCCATTTTGGATGACGTCACGGACCCCCAGCAGCGCCCCAACCCATAATATTTACCTTATTTTGTAGAGCACATCGCGGACTATCTATAAGATGTAAAATATTTCCGAAATATTGCAACATCGCAAAAACCCAAGGGGGGAAACAACCCCCCCCCCCCTTGTACCACGGTTGGGGAATACGTTTGCGTGTACGTCCGAGGGTTAAGAGCCATTGTCAGTAACTATTTTATGTTTTTTTTTTATTTTCCCGAAAAGACCTTTATAGTAAACTATTTTCAAAAACGATATTCAAAAGTTCCAGCTAATTTTTATTTTGGCCAAAAATAGGAAAGTTCGAAATCGGCATATTGCAAATTAGTACATTTTCAAAACGCTTGTAAAAGACAACGAAAATTTGTCTTGCATTATTCTTTTCACAACTTGTTAAACATCCCTTGGACTTACTCTCCAACTATATTTCATGTCGGTCTACACTTTGTTTTTCTTATATTCACCCACGTAAAAAAAAAACAGAATATTTGCTATTCCCGTTAATACACTGAATTTTACCATATTTCAGGAGACCATAGCATCGGGGTTACACAAATATCTAGGTAGTAAAAGGGCTCGTTTGAACGGGCATTTCTTCTTGTTTATCACATAAAAAATATATTGTTTGGCTCGTTAAAAGCGAGCGCGCTACATTAAAATATATGGAGTACATTTTCACAGATTTCGCCATTTCTTTGTTGCACCCCTAGTGCAAGTCACGTATTCTATTCAGACAAAAGTCAGGTAAAAGTCAACGTATCTGGTCTCTACAACTGCTTTTAAACATTTTAAATAGTTATATTTGAACTAAAGCAGTTCCCTATCTTAAATTGACTTTGTTGTTACGTGAAATGTTTGTGTTTATTTTTTAGTTATATTGTTTTCGGGACATTTACTTACAGCGCAGGAAATTTCTAGATCTGACATATTGCTCGTTATTATTCATAGACGCTCAAAAAGCGGCTGAAATGATTGGTTGCCGGGCACGCACCACTATACTCATTAATATGAAGTGAGCGGGCAAAGCAAACAATGAACGATGCGCGCTATTGTTGACAGCTTTTGTTTCTCAAAATCACACGATTACCCGCATATTACTTTTCAGCATCAGAAAAGACAAAATAAAAGGGTTTGAGACTGCTCGATGCACATACGAAATTTAAATCGGTGTCAGCAAACGAATCTCAGTGCAAGTTTTAGACTGCTAACATTTTTTTTTTCAAAGAAAATGGAGCGAGCAACGATTGATCGAGAATGGCACCAACCTGAGAATATATTTTTTTTCAGTTCTTCGGCTCATTACTTTTGTTCGTTCCTCGTAGCTCACGCGCGCGTCATTTTCTATCGATCGCCATGCTCTCCACTCTCTTTGAACAAAGGTAGCGAATGCTCCTGAATGTCTGTAATCTACTAAATAATAAAGTAACATTATCTTTGCGCGAGCGAAGTGATTATGACTTGACTTGAATGTCAGACTAATGTATTCATGCATTAGGGTTTTCCGATTTAGGGTTTAGGGTTTTCCACGCTAATTGAATCTCTGTGAATTGGACTCAATTATGATAACTTTGTTTTTAACTCAAAGTCACTCGCGCTTTTGTTCTGTAACGAGACGTAGCTGTAATTAGTTGGTCAGACTGCATTCTCAAATCATTTATACATGCGACTATTAGCCATTGGGGAAAACGTGTTTGGTCACTACGTGAACTTTGCTTTTTTGATATACAATGAAAACCCAGAGGAAGATCGCTAGTGATGTGGATCGGATACCTAAAACACTGGTCGTGACTGGTAGTTTTTCTATGTGCTTGAGTTGGGCACACAAATTCAAGCATGCAAACAAGATGCACATTAAAAGAAACAACAATCAGATGCAACTTAATCGTTCACTTTCTGACACTGAAATCATTAAATTAATAAAATTGTTTGATATAACTGCCTTTCACGTCGAATGTCCTTCATTCGGAACAAACTAGTATCGACATTGTAAGCAAAGACTGTCCGGGTCCTCAGCTGGATTTTCTCTGACGGTGAATTGTTTGAACCGCGCACGCATCCCGATTCGAGTACATCAATTTTGTTTCGCACGCTGCTGGAAGATGATTAACAATATCAGTGGCCAACGTCTCTCTGCACCTTGGTCTCCGATTTGACCGTACGGACAAAGAAACCTCAGTTTACGCGGCCAAAACCAGATAGTAGATTTTTCCGTAGCAAAGCATCCGTTCAACGAGGAAAATTGCTTGAATGTGCACCGAACAGATGTGAACTGGAAAAAGGACGCCAATGCAAATCGAGGCTAACTTGATCAACAACGTTTGAAAAACACGAAAACATTATGTATCGGTCACTTCTATATATATTTTGACAATGGCTTCCATAAGTTTCTGGTGTTTCGCCTGTCATATACCAAAATATGATAGGGTTGAGTTTTAAGGCCTGCTACACATCCCTTCCCCTGTTTTTTCTTCCGTGAAAGTGTGGAAACAAGATCCGGATGAGTGATCCTTCCCTGTTGTTTCCTTGGAGAGTGGCAAGGGTGGTAAGTGCTAGAACTTAGGCTGAACATCAGAAATGTTGGTGGTGGTAAAACACAAGGAACTGCATCTTGGTTGTGAACCTCAGTTGCCAGAAAAATTGCCGAAATCACAAGTGAGTAGGCGTAAACGAGAAAGGTTGGAGGAGGAGGTAGTTAGTTTTCTCTAGGCATCGCAATTAACTATAATTCCCAACTTAAAGGATAAAACATTGCCGGTCTCTGCAGATTACACCTCAATAGACCTTTCCCGTATTCCAAAGAAAAGTGGCGCCGAGTCGAGATCAGGGCGGACAAAAATATAAGAAACGTATGCAAATGTCTACCCCAACCTCGTTCTAGTTCTTTTGTTCGTATACACCCAAGTGGAATGCGGGAAAAGGTCTACAGAAAAAAAGTTATGCTTTGAAGTTTGTTCCACGCTTTTCGCCCCTGCAATCGTGATGCACGGACGATTCTAGCTAGGATAGCTTGATGTGATGGTATGTTGTGATTTTTACCTGGAAAGTCCACGTGCCATGAGGGAAAAATAGCAAAGAATGTTGTTTGTTTTGCGCTATGTAAAGTGGAACTTTATTTAAGTTTCTCACACACTCGATTCAACTATGAAAGACTTCGGAGAAAACATCTTTTTGAATGCAGCATTTTGGGGGAAAATACATCAACCAACGACGTCGAGCAACCAGTATTAGTACGAGTAACTGCACTAGCACTTTACCAGGGTCCAGCGCTACCAGTTCTTCGCGCAGGCCAAGTAAGAAAAGCGGACAAAGGAAACCTAACGCGCCACGTCACACCTACACCAAAATGGAAGACCAACTATTTCTTAAAGCGGTTGAACTTTGTGGACGGGACTGGAGGCGGTGTTGGCCTTTCTAAAAAGAAACTGGGAGGTCCTGGGCAAAGAAGGGGAGATTTATCGCGATTGCGACGTTGGCGATAAAAGCATGCACGATCGTCTTCGAAAGCGCGCCGCGGTCTTTCTCAGCAAATCAAAAGACACAAGTACAATTGCAAATTTTGTTTATGAAGTAGTGGTGTTTAGTGTTCCCCTAAAATGGGAAGACTTGAAAAATTTAGGTACTTTACACGCACTCTGTATTAAAACAAACCGCGTTAAATCGACGGCCTTGAATATATGTGCTTTGCCTCAAAATGCTAAATGTAAAGTATATGTGTTCCGTAACTTTTATATGCTTGTGTTAACGATCTTAAGCGATATCTTCCACGTAAAATGGAAAACAAACAAAAAAGATTTATTGTCATTTTATTGTCCTGAAAGCGTGTCATCTGACGGGAAGGTCCCAGGTATATCCAAATTTTAATCTGAATATTTTTTCAAACTCTAATTACAACTGACAGGTTAGGGAATGCGAACGCTTTTGCCTTCGATTATAAGAATTAAGTCGTGAAGATTTATATGGTTGCAAGTTTGAGAGTTTTTGTTAAATTTCCTAGTATAACAAACGTTTTCTCGAAGATCGTTCGGATTCGTCGAGCCATATTTGAATAATATATACATAGCCCAAACCTAATAGCGTCGCACTTTGAACAAGCTTAACTAAGGTGAAATTTAACTAAGGTGAAACTTAACTAAGGTGAGGGGTTGGAAGCACAAGAATTAAGATTGACGAACGGGCTATTTTCAATTTTAGCAATTCTCAAAAACAGTATTACGCGACCGTCTGCACAGTACATTTTTATAGACCGTACAAAAGTTCACAAAAACAACTTTTCTCTGTCTAGAATAACTAGTACTACTAGTTTCCGAATAAAATACAGTTTATGTTTGTCAAAAATTGCCCGAGAAACTGATTTGAAAATCAAAAATTGCAAAAATACACAAACATATTTGCATAAGGCGATGCGAGTGAAGATAGAACTGTACTATAAAATCAAAGTCTTATTTTGTTTACATAAAATCGCTTTTCAATCTATCTAATGAATGAACAAACACATAAAAATGGACAACACAATCTTCTTTCAAAAAAATTTATTCAAATCTCCATTAGTTTACGTTTAAAAGCAAAACGCGTACCATTTAAGCTTAATTATAGCTCATCGAGTTCAAGCTTTCTTCGATGAAATTCAAGAGATCGATACAACTGAATTTAAGCACGTTTTAAAATCAATTCTCCAAAACTAACAATAACACTAATAAAAAGTCACTCACAGATTGATATCAACATAAATTCTCATCGAAAACTGTAATCTGTTTTACCTTTAAGTTCCTCGCTTGCTTGGAAATTCAAATCTCCGCTTCTGGTTCTGAAATCCGTAGAAAACATTGATAAAAACGTAATACATGAAGTTCCTCGAAGCAAGATTTTATCCCTGAAAGCTCGTCTTTTTCCACTAAAGCGGCTTCTCAGTATCCCTTAATTAGTATCCCTGTCTTGAGTAGCAAACCGTGAAAAAATGCAGGAAAATAACGACTTTAATTCTCCGCTAGACACAACAAAACAACTAAAGTGTTTACCGAGCTCACGGCTGTGTGGCCGCGCGAAAATCAAAGCCTTGCTTTCAAGATCCCGGATGTTGTTCAAACACGGGCAGACGGACACGCGCCCGCGAAACATTCTGCTAGCCATGACCATGAAAAATGACGGCGATAGGTTCTATGAGTATGGAGCTGCGCAGCCAGGCCTTCGGCCTGGCAAGTGCTCCGCTATGAGAACTTTTACATATCAATAGATTTTTAGAAAACGTTCTCCATTTTTATTTCAAAGTTTTATTATCACGTGGAAGGCTTTTAATTTTTAGCAATGAACAGAACAAAAATTACAGAGAAATGTCATGCGCAGTAACTTGAATATCTTAGCACAACTTAAAAATTGTGTATTCGGAACGTTAACTTTTCTCTGGGCTCAGTAACTAATTACTTTACATCTCGTGCCTTTCAGGGATGCCGATGTTTCCTGTCTAGAGGATAATTCCATACAATAGGCGATATTTTGCAAGGCCCTCAGCCTGGAGGCTCAAAATCAGCCGGGGAGGAGTCTAACGCAGACATAAGCGATGAAATGGAAGTAATCGTCACTAAGATCAAGGAGAGAGAAACCAAATACCGCCTGAATGCAGCTGAACAGCTGCAGGATGCAAGCGCCCCAAATATTATGGAGGGCATCAAAAAAAGGTCCACGGAATGAACGAGAAGAGAGCGGAAAGAAGAAAATGAAGAGAGGAAGAAAAAGGTCAGTAACGGCTACCAATTGCAAAAAGCTTGAGGGTATACTAGACCAGTTACCTAATTTTCTTGGCAAAGCAAACAGGGCAGCCGAAGCCCACACTCGAGCCCTTCGTAAATAGCAAAATAAGTTTGGACTTAGTTCATCGGATATCGATAAGATGACTAAGCGATATTTGCCGTTTATTTAGTCTGATAAAAGTGAAAGTGAAAAATACCTACGAAATTAATTAGTTGATTTCTCAGCTTTATTCTTCTTTGTGTCGGGGGTGGGCGGTGGGTGGGGGAGGGGGTTAGAAAATTAATGGAAATTTTGAATGGCCTCAACGAGAGTAATATATGTCAGTGTTAAATTCTAGGGAGTTTTACGATTGACAGTCATTAAGAGTGAATTCCTTCGACGAGTTAAAGTTTGGTATTAACAGTTGTGTTTTGCATGAAGGCTTGGAATGAAAACATTAATCAAAATTTTAACACCCGAAGTAATTCCGAAAGAAAATTCAGTTTTGTAACTCCTTCCAGGGAGTTTCAGGCGCAAACTTTAAACCGAAATAATAGATTTGAGGATCCTAAGCTATTCTCACCGGGGATTCCTTCAAACAATGGCGAAGTTCAACATATTACGTAACTTAAAACCCCAAGAATAGTAGCGTGGGAATGGGTTGCGCAACCTCCGGCACGTTGTTGGCTATATAATCTTATTCTGGTGCGATCAGTCCTTCATAACCTCAAAAGTCCTTTCATGGCGCTCGGGGAGGATTAGTTAAGTACGTTCAAGCCCTCAGTCCTGTATCATCGCTGCGCCACGGTTTTTGTTTTGTTTTCACCATAGCACATGTCCCAGTTATTCCCGGTAAGTGTGCCGTTCGCTTTTCTCTATGTTAGGTCGGGAATTGTACTTCCTTTGTGGTTCGCAAGCTTTAAGTTTGTTACTAGCTTGGAGTTTTTCGCTCGCATTCCTGTAGCTTCTTACTTTTGGCCTTGTTTCGTACAATTTTTTCATTAGCTCATATGTTCACGCTGTGTAATAAAATTGTTTCACTGAGCGAATGTGTTTGCGCTGTTATGGAATTTTTACTAGCAATAACAATATAAAAATGCACGTGCAGAGGTATTGTTTTCGCTCATTATTCGTATTGTTTTGTGTAGCTCTCGCCAGCAAATTATAACATTATCTCTCACGTTTTAAGTTCAACCTTCTTAAGTGCGGCCGCTCATAAAATTAACTCGGTTATTTCACTTTTTTTTTTCCGAGTTATTTTAACCGGGTTATTTTTTGGGTTGTTGGATGGAATTTTCACGAGCGAATTTGCTTACGTTGTTTATTGGAACTTTCGCAAGCGAATATGTTTACGCTGTTATATGGAACTTTCACGAGCGAATATGTTTCCGCTGTTTAATGGAACTTCCACTAGCGAATATGTTTACGCTGTTAGACGCGCGGAACTTCCACTAGCGAATATGTTTACGCTGTTATACAAAATTTTCCACGAGCGAATATGTTTACTCTGTTATTTGGAACTTTCACGAGCGAATATGTTTCGCTGTCGGATGGAATTTTCACGAGCGAATACGTTTACGCTGCTAAATAATTTTCACGAGCGAATATGTTTACGCTGTTAGATGGAATTTTCACGAGCGAATATGTTTACGCTGTTAGATGGAATTTTCACGAGCGAATATGTTTCGCTGTTGGATGGAATTTTCACGAGCGAATACGTTTACGCTGCTAGATAATTTCCACGAGCGAATATGTTTACGCTGTTATATGGAACTTTCACGAGCGAATATGTTTCGCTGTTGGATGGAATTTTCACGAGCGAATACGTTTACGCTGCTAAATAATTTTCACGAGCGAATATGTTAACGCTGTTAGATGGAATTTTCGTGAGCGAATATGTTTACGCTGTTAGATAGAATTTTCATGAGCGAATATGTTTCGCTGTTGGATGGAATTTTCACGAGCGAATACGTTTACGCTGCTAAATAATTTCCACGAGCGAATAAGTTTACGCTGTTATATGGAACTTTCACGAGCGAATATGTTTCGCTGTTGGATGGAATTTTCACGAGCGAATACGTTTACGCTGCTAAATAATTTCCACGAGCGAATAAGTTTACGCTGTTATATGGAACTTTCACGAGCGAATATGTTTACGCTGTTAGATGGAATTTTCACGAGCGAATATGTTTACGCTGTTAGATGGAATTTTCACGAGCGAATATGTTTCGCTGTTGGATGGAATTTTCACGACCGAATACGTTTACGCTGCTAGATGATTTCCACGAGCGAATATGTTTACGCTGTTATATGGAACTTTCACGAGCGAATATGTTTCGCTGTTGGATGGAATTTTCACGAGCGAATATGTTTACGCTGTTATATAAAACTTTCACGAGCGAATATGTTTTTCGCTGTTATATGGTACTTTTCATCATAAATTTTTTTCGAGCGAATATGTTTGCACAGTTTAATGGAATTTTCACGAGCGAATATGTTTACGCTGGTATACGGAACTTCCACGAGCGAGTATGTTTATGCTGTTATATGGAACTTTCACGTGCGAATGTTTGCGCTGTTAGATGGAATTATCACGAGCGAATATGTTTACAATGCTTAATGGAACTTTCACGAGCGAATATGTTTACGCTGTTATACCGAACCTTCCGGAGCGAATATGCTTGCTCTGTTATATGTTATATGTATGTATGTATGGAACTTTCACGAGCGAATATGTTTGCGTTGTTAGATGGAATTTTTTCACGGGCCGGCGAGTCCGTTTACACTGTTTAATGGAATTTTCACGAGCGAATATGTTTGCGCTGTTAGATGGTCTTTCATGAGCTAATAAAAACTATGCTTACGATGGTTAACGGAATACGCTCGCGCTGTTATATTGTACTTTTCATGAGCGAATGTGTTCGCGCTGTTTAACGGAAATTTTTACAAGCGTATGTGTTTCCGCTGTCGTATGGAGTTCTCGAGCGTATGTAGTTTCTCTTGTTTACGCTGTTATGTGGACTTTTTTCTCTGGCAACATTGTTTGCGCTGGTAAATAGACCTCTTCTCACAAACGAATGTGTTTACGCGGTTGTATCAAGTTTTCCCTTGGCGAATATGTTTCTGCGCCGTTTTACGGACTTTTTCACTAGAAAAATTTATTTGCGCTGGTCAAGCGAATTTCCACGAACATATATCCTTTCCTTGCTAATTGGATTGTCCACGAGCTATGTTTGCACTGTTTAACGGATTTTTTCATTAGCAAATTTGTCTCGCGGGTCTATGGAGCTCTCGCGAACTAGTGTGTTTACGCTGTTAAAGGGATATTTTCACTAACGGATTTGTTTGCGCTGGTCATGGAATTTGTCGCTAGCACGTATGTTTGCGTTGTGAATGGACCCTTTCACTACATAATTTGGCAAGGTATTTTTTATTTGCGCGGCCTTTCGCAATTTTTCACGGCTGCTTTGTTTTAGCTGTTAATTGGAGTTGTGTTTTGCGCTGCTATATGTAATTTCCCGCCAGCAACGCGTTTGCCTGGGGAGCTCTTCCAGACCTACCTTAGTGGACTTCAATTCTAGTCTGTTTTCTAACGCTGTGTTATCTTTTAGTGTCCGTCTATAGTTTGTATTCTGTCTTTTTTCGTGGGTGGCCTTTTTTGCGAAGCTTCCTCGAAGGGATTGTCTAATATCCTTCATTGCTCTGTCCCTGGACGGGGTATTTCGGGGTTGCTTCGCTTTGGGGTTATACCCATCTCTTAGCGGTGTTTCTTTTTATGTTTTTTCCTCAATGCTCGGAATAAGGCTGTGCGCCTACGTTTTGTCTGCTTGCTGGTATTATGTAGGGTTACCCCAAAGCGCGGCGGCCCCGGTGCCCCATTACATCAAGTTTCCATGTTATTGGTTACGGTCTTGGCTAACACGGTACTTTTTGGAAACCAAAACCTTTTTGTTGTTTTCTTTTGTTTTTGGAGGTAGTCAGACATTCACAGTCAGAGTTGCGACGTCCAGGGGTTGGAAAAAGATTCTACAACGTTATCCTAACTAGGGCTGTTGCCTTACAGTTACAGTTACAGTTACAGTTCTCTTTACTTCCTGTGCCCTTGTAGCGGTGGTAGCCGTTAGTACTCAAATGTGGCTTACAGCGCGGGCGGTTACTTTTTTTTCTGTCCTGTTTTCTTATTATAAGGCTCCCTTCCATTAATTCAGTGCTACCACAAGGTTAGTTAGCTGACCTTCTCCAAGTCCGTTTTGCCGGTTTTAGTTTGCGGCAAGTCTACCTACAAGGAGGGAGGATTTTCTGAGTTATGGGAGGAGGACACATTATCTTCATGATCCTCTGCTTCATGCTTACCGTATTTCTGAGTTTTGGGAGGAAAGTCTACATTTTGGTGCTTCCACTCTGGTTTTTCCTAGCACACTCTGCTTCGGGTGAGTTGCCAGGGAGCTTTAGCCGAAGGGCTGGCCTATCCCATATCTTAATATTACATCCTGAGGCATTGTTAGTTGGTAGCCCCAGTGAGAATATATCACTATTCTCACCGGGGATTCCTTCAAACAATGGCGAAGTTCAACATATTACGTAACTTAAAACCCCAAGAATAGTAGCGTGGGAATGGGTTGCGCAACCTCCGGCACGTTGTTGGCTATATAATCTTATTCTGGTGCGATCAGTCCTTCATAACCTCAAAAGTCCTTTCATGGCGCTCGGGGAGGATTAGTTAAGTACGCCCCTCCCTCCTCCCCGCAGCGATGATAGCGCACGCTCCAGGGAGCTACCTACTCACTACCGCCTCGGGCTGGCCTATCCCATATCTTAATATTACATCCTGAGGCATTGTTAGTTGGTAGCCCCAGTGAGAATATATCACTGTGTTCACATTGAACCCGAAACATGTTTAGAGTAAACATGTTTCAACAAAACATGTTTCACCTAAACATGTTTGTTAATGCATTGTTCACATCAGATGTCAGTTTCAAACACGTTTCATGCCTGGTTGTGTAATTTATGCTGTTCTACGGTACTCGCATAAATCTCGCATAAATGGAGCTCGAAATTACTATAACATTTTCATTAATTCTTTGGATTACTGTCAATTTTTAAGCCCTTCGGAGGAGAAGCCGCTTTCGAACGTTTAGCGAGCAGACAGCATTTGCGCTATCTTCGCGGTACAAGAAGAATTGTTTGTAAATTTTGGTTTTGCATTCAGGGCTGCACGCATAATAACAGGGTCTAGTTGGGATGCCAGATCTTCCCAGATTCTTCATGCCCTTAAATGGGTTAGCCTCGCTGACAGACGTGCAAAACAACTGAAATCTTTAATGTTTAAAACTGTAAATCACCATGTACCTGAATATCTGTCTGATAAATTCGCCAGCGTTAATACCATTCACAGACATAATCTTCGAGGTGCGCAACATAACCTGTTTATTCCGCGACCGAACACTGAGGCCCTTAAGAAAAGTTTTCGTTATAGGGGCGCAGTAACATGGAACAGTCTGTCAGCGGAGGCTAAGCAGGCCACTACTTTAAATAGTTTTTATTCGCCCTTACCAAACCAAGTGTATTTAAAGGTACTTTTAATGTATTTGAACGATTTGAACTATATTTTGAGCTCATCATAGTGTATTTTTATTATATTTTAACAAAAATTCTAAAATAGTGGTAAGAGCTTGAAATGTATTTGAGGTATAGTTAAATGCTATTTAATAAACCGGATAGGTTTTTCCATGTATTTGTAAGCTATTTGTCGCCAAAACTACATTTCAAATAAAGTATTTGAACACTATTTTGACAACATGACTGCCGAAGTGTTACTCTAAATTGTTTTAAATAGACTATTTGAACACTGTTTGGAAAAGAATCATAAAATGTTGTCGATTTATAATGTAGTTGTAACAAGTAAAAAATAAAAATACGTTTTAAATATGATGTTTAAATACTATTTGAAATGGACATTCATTACTACGCTTCTAAAGAGCTCATAAATAGTCTATTTAAAACATGTTTGAAGTTGAATTCACAAGTCAGAGCTATTTGAAAGGCGATTTTAAAATACTGAAACCAGGAGCTGTTTCCAAACAGACTTTAAACAGACTATTTTCTTAGTATTTTGAGAAAAAAACACTTTGTTACAGGTATGTACACAAAATATATTTAAAGTTCACCTCCCCCTCCATAAGTCAGTAAAACTGTTTGAAACGTATTTGTGACAAACTCACAGAACAAAATAAGAGCTATATCGGTTTTCCTTTTAATTGCAGCAGCAATGAAAACGTTTATAGAGTTTTATAGACACATACCCGTAGCCACCCCCCCGATTCGATCCTTTACTACAGAATCCGGTGCTTCTATTCGTTACGGTGGTCTTTGCAAATACAGTTCCTTGTTTATCATCATGACAGTATATACGGAGGCCGAAGTAAATTATCAACCTCACACGTGTAGCCGAACGCCGACTTGCGGGCCGGGAATTGAACCGGAATTGAATAGCAAGGCGATATCGAATGGCGCGTCAAAATACATTTTATTTTACATTTATCCCGACATATTCATTTTCTGAAAAGGTATTGTTAAATGCAGTAGCTCGCTGTCAAATCAAACCATGGTATAGTTTCCCGATTAACACTGGATTCAGTAATAATTTCGATGTGTCCGAACGCGTTGTAGATCGAAGCATAAATGTTATGACGATCGATACGGCAATGCTTTATTATTATTCTGCGAAATGCAAATACCTGAGTGACCTCAGCGTATGTTGTATTCTATTCCGCCCTATAAAGATTGTGTTTAGAGTAGCGAGGCCTATCGCTCGTATATATTTAGCTTACATGTAAGCTATATGCGAGAGCACACATTATTTTGTAAACAGACAATTTATGGAGCGCTCCGAAAAGGAAACATTAAGTTATACACGAATGATGATTACAGTTAAGTCTCTTCTTAAGAATTAAAAGCCATACCTTATATCTGTTTTGGGCCCTCTTATCATGGAATCCTGCACTTTTTCACTTGAAGAACGACGAATTCAGTCCAAAAGCATTGTGAAATTCCCGCTCAGTCTCGCGCGCTAATCTCGTTCCCAGTGTCCTCTCTATCCAGCGTCACATATCACGTGAGCACAAACAAAGGTCGTTTGAATTTTGTGCGCGGCCATTATAACAACCGAGTTTAGAGATTTCGATTTTTGTGGACGTTGTTTTATCCAAGAATGGGCTTATCAACAATTTATCAGCAGAAGAGATGAATATCTGAGACGACAGTCTACATCGGGACGTTTCAAATGTGAGTACAATCTTTTTTTTTAATCTTTTTAGTCATGTACGAAGCTTGAGGTGGCGTTCGATTGAACGTATTCCGGAATATTAAGAACATGAAAGCTATCGAATTATAACCATGTTTTGCCAGATTTACATGTGTATAGTGCAAATGTGTCTCAACAAACTATAAAGAAAGCGCTGTAGTGTTTATTTTTATTCCGGAATGCGGTTATTTAGTTAATCGAACAAAACCTCTGCGTACGGTAAGCCACTGTACATGTAAGCTTAAGCTTAAGTTACATATTAAGCTTAAATACTGTAACGCTTCGACTTTATGCAATGTACGATTAGAAGACATGTGATTATTTCTTGACAACAGTGAGTGGTTTAGTGTTATTATATAGTTTGTTGGGGTGAAACAGCATTCGTTCTCCTGCCAAATTCAAAATTCAAAACCTCGATCGGTCCTCGATAGTACATAATATTAAATAGACCACTTTCATATTGGCGGCCGATTTATTTATTCTTTTATATGTATGTTAATTAGCCTCACTGGCCTCGGTAACATGTGCAAAATTTAAAATAATTTTTACTCTAAAATGAGGCCAGTGAGGCTAATTAACATACATATAAAATAATAAATCGGCCGCTATTATGAAAGCGGTCTATATGATGTACACTGTACGTAGACAACGTTATAAAATGAGACTACATTCGATATTTGTCTTGGTACAATTTAAGCTTACATGTAAGTTAAAACATTTCGGTTTTTGCTTTGAAATTAACTGGTCATGATACATATTACATGTATGAACTCCAGAATTTACGTTTAACATACAATCGTCATAAAACGCCGAGACTTTAATAGATCGAAGCTTGTACATTTAACTATTATAGCGCGAAAGCGCGCGTGATATCACCTAATTCTTAGCCGACGAGGCCGTATCACGCAAGCTTGAGCGCTATAATAGTTTTATAATTCAACACATTGATAACAAAGCACAGTTTGAAGAAAAAATATCGAGTCCGGTCCGTCATTTTTGCATTCTCTTGTCAAAATGCGAAAGTTACATCCATCGTTGGATATACGTCATGTAGACATAGCGTATATCGATAACTTTTTGACCATATTTGGGCAGTGTATCAATGTGTTGAATTATAAGAAAGATTATCTGTAGTCTTTCTTCGTTTTGCGAGTTGTGTCATACCTGTAAGCTTGTAGTGAACCCTTGCTTTTAATCTAGTATTTACTGCTATAAATAATGGTTTGTGTGCATGTATTATGGATATTTTTTGTTGGACCACTGATGTTTCAGATTTAAAAGCAAGTAAAAACATTTTGTCTTTGTGAACAATTTACTTGACAAAATGTTGTGTTTACGCTTAAACGTTTACCAAGGTTTCAATTTACTGAGGTCAAGTTACTTTACCTTCGCTAGTACTCGAATCACCAGTGCAACAAATTGAATTGGCTTGAATTTCTAAAAACATGCCTGCTATTAGAAGTGAAGCGGTGGCTTTCGTGTTCATTGCCTTTTATTTTCTAGTTCTTGAGCGGCAAACAGTAGCTTTGAGATTTCAGCAGCTGTTAACTGCTCACTAAACTGAAGGGAAAATGGATAGTTTAACTCAAATTGCATTATGAAATACAAGGCCTGCTAGACATGCATGGCCATGGCCAATGTACCTTTCAGATTGTCTGCCATAAGGATCAAAGGCTTTACCAGGATTGTTTTGTGAAGGATTATTTTGTGCCACAGCTAAAAAGCTGTGAACATGCAGTCAAATAAAGTGATCTGAACACCACAGGAAGTGAAATAGTATGCCACCCCAAGGGGATCTATCTGTCATTTTGACCTCGGTTACTGACCTTTGGTGGAAACCATGCCTGATCACAGCAGAATTACAACATTTACCTTGGTCAAATTTCTATTGTCTTTGGCATCATTTACTGCGGAGGTATTAGTTCCTGTTTACACTCATGAAAAGTTTACCTAGGTAACAACCTCGTTCCCAGGGCTTTTCCCTTCGAGAGAGGGGCGGCGGGAAAAGACCCTGGCATCGGCTGGTCACGTGCCCATCGGACACCCGAAAAACCTGGGTGTAATAAATTAAATGTGAAATCGAAACTGCATAATCAAAAGCAAGACGGGAGTTATAGGAGAGTGTATAAATATGGGGGTGGCAGGCCTGCACGACTCTTACCTCATGATTTTAATGCCATTCGCTCCTTCTATATGTTTTGAACGGGTATTCTACATTTAGCCGTTTGTTAAGGAGGATTTTAGTGACTGTAGAGTGTAGACTGAATTTTAAAAACTTTCAAAAGCCGCGTGCAACGGACTAGAGGTCAAGTCTGTCGGTTGTAGTTTCCCGTGGTGTCGCGCTTGTAGATTTCGACCTCATTTTAGCGTCCTTTTTTGCCTGGCGGTTGTGTGTTAGTATTGGCATGTAGATTGTTAGGTAGGAAAGGTTTGAATTTCTCTAACTTTTCTCTCTGAAATACCGGACATGACAGGATCTGAAATGACAGACTGAAATGATCTGTTGGCCATGAATGTCTTTCCTGCTATTTATGTCACGCTGGGCCCAGCTATTTTAGATTTGTCTTTGCAGGATTTTAATTTTCATGATCCAAGCTTTATAGCAGAGAGAGTTGTAGCTTAATAAGCTATTCAACTTGTAGAGAGTTGAAGTTTACCTCAGTCAAGGTTGTAATTTTAGCTTCCTTTCGCTACGCTCTATAGCTGCGTGGAGCTCGCTCCGTTGTCAATTTTGACAGTCTGGCGAGTGTGCTTCGTTTTCGCCATTATTTCTCCGACATTTCATTCAGGCAAGACCATGGTTTCGGTTCTCCTCTCGAACCTCATCAGTTGCCGGGTTTGTATTTGCTAGTTGCTACCTTTTTAGCAACGCATATTTTTGTCCCGGGATTTTTGTTGAGAACGGTTAAACCATTCTGCTCGACATAATTTAAACATGTATTTATACCCTTGCGCACTGATCTAATAGCATCCATTCCGAACTTAAGAAGGAATGTGCAGGAAATGAAAGCGCTCACATTTAGAAATATCCTCAATTCAGCCAAGAGAAGAAAGTGCTAAAATTTTCAAATAATGCCTTCCAAAGAAATACACGCTTAGGAAATTCGATCCCCACCAGGGGTATAAATACATCTAAAAATGGTAAAATTGCAGCCAGGATTCATAACTATAAACTAGAAAGGAGTTGACACTGGCTTGAATAATTCCGGATGTTTACACCTCTATTCACTAATTGAGTTCTCAAGTCGTCACGCCGCTATGGTGCCAATATACCAGCATAGCTGCATAATTTGTAGACTATATATATTTGCATGTTATGTGTTAATTGTCATCACTGATGAAGACTCGAGTTTTTGTAGTCGAAACGTCTATTTTTACAAACAGAAAACGTTTTAGTTCTTAGCAGCTTTCACGTTTTTTATTCAAGCCAGTGTCAACTCCTTTCTAGTTTATAGGTATAAATACATGTTAGAAAATTATGTCGAGCAGAATGGTTTGACCGTTCTCAACAAAAATATGCGTTGCTAAAAAGGTAGCAACTAGCAAATACATACCCGGCAACTGATCGACGAGGTTCGAGAGGTGAACCGAAACCACGGTCTTGCCTGAATGAAATAGTGGCGTAAACAAAGCACTCGCCAGACTGTCAAAATTGACAACGGAGGTTTTAGTATAAACCGGCAGCGAGCTCCACGCAGCTATACAAAGCGTATCGAAAGGAAGCTAAAATTACAGCCTTGACTGAGACAAACTTCAACTCTCTACAAGTTGAATAGCTTATTAAGCTACAACTCTATCTGCTATAAAGCTTGGATCATGAAAGTTAAAATAGCTGGGCCCAGCGTGACTTAAATAGCAGGAAAGGCATTCACGGCCAACAGATCATTTCAGATCCTGTCATGTCCGGTATTTCAGAGAGAAAAGTTAGAGAAATTCAAACCTTTCCTACATAAAAATCTACATGCCAATACTAATGGCGAAAACAACACACAACCGCCAGGCAAAAAAGGACGCTAAAATGAGGTCAAAATCTACAAGCGCGACACCACGGGAAACTACAACCGACAGACTTGACCTCTAGTCCGTTGAACGCGGCTTTTGAAAGGTTTCAAAATTCAGTCTACACTCTACAGTCACTAAAATCCTCCTTAACAAACGGCTAAATGTAGAATACCCGTTCAAAACATATAGAATGAGCAAACGGCATTTAAAACATGAGGTAAGAGTCGTGCAGACCTGCCACCCCCATATTACTACTGTACAATTACTTGATTTTATGAGCCACCGACGTCGAAATTAGAAATCGCAATGCTAATGTAATTTTTGAGCAAATTCCATCAACCAATAAAAATACAGGATTAACCACAGGAATGCATACATTAGTGTTATAATTATTATTTAAGAACACCACGTGACCAGCCGATGCCAGGGTCTTTTCCCGCCGCCCCTCTCTCGAAGGGAAAAGCCCTGGGAACGAGGTTGCCTAGGTAAGTAAATTCCGATACCGCAGTAAAACCCTCAAGTGTAAACAAGGCAAAAATATAACTTTACATGAATGTACTGCACACAGTTGAAATAATTTTATTATACAAATTAAACCTTGCAGATTATTTGTGACCTTGTGGTGCAAGCAACTATCTATAGTGTGCTTTTGCTGAGCCATAACGAAGGCTCCTACATGGACACTGTACATGTAGCTCCCGAGTTCAAATTCTAGTGGAGAGAATTAATAACTTCTTTAACTCGAGATTAAAACCAGTAGCAATTTTTGTCATTAAAGTTATTGTGGTGACACCGCTTTATGCGCTAAAGGTCAACTTTCATATGTTGTCAATGGATCTGTTCCTCAAGCGAAAATATATCCTTGTTACTGAACTGCATAAAACGTCACATACATGTAAATCATATCGTGAATTAAGTGTGGGTCATGGAAAGTCATGGAAAATTATGTTCATGGTACAAAATCACTAAGGCAGCATACGTTGTGGGAATAATAAGGCAAGATGAAAAATTAAAAAAATGAACGTTTTGATAAAATTTTGAAAACAACTGTTGAACTCTTGGTCATGAAAAATTTGAAAAGGTCATGGAAAGTCATGGAATTTCAAAATCTGAAAGGAGTACGAACCCTGATGTACATTACCTCATGGCAATGCTCTACCAGTACCCAGGTGGGCGATGTAGCAGCTCTCATAAGGTCTCACACCATTGGTTCGATACCCTTCGAGAGAACAATAGAACAAACAATGAAAATAGAGGTTTCTGAGAGCTGCTACACTACCGACCCAGGTGCCACAGTCAACTCATTTTTGTCTTTGGGGGACAAGAAAAAACATAGTTTATGCATGTTCTACAACAAGCATGTGATCCTCATGTAGTAGTGTTGTGCCACAAGCATTCAGATGTAATCTCATGCATTGCAGCAGGATGAGCGAGCACTGTCAAAAAATCATAGATCGTAGTATAATAATAGACAGGCTAAACACGACTCCCACTCGTTACAATAAACTATTTAAAAAGTACAAAGCTTTCCCAGTAAAATTTCAGAGAGAATTTACTGTAGTACATTTTGTTCTCTTCGATGATATTGACCTTTTGATCTTGGCGGATCATCTCTCAAATTGATAGGAGGATTTCATGCTGTCCAGAGTGTCGTTAGAATTATTTTCTTTCTTTATGCCGGTGTTCGGTGCTACATGTAGCTCTATTGGCATATATTGCGGTGTGTTTGGCTCACTTTTGTTGCACGATAAGTACTTACATGTATTGGCTAAAGTTTGTTATCGCTTTGAAAGTGCTAGGGTCGTTACATTTCTCAGGCCGTAATTTAATGTCTAAAGACTGTGGTGTGTAAGACTTGTGAGAAAGTGTTTCCCATCACAGATATACAATGTAGGCATCTTAGATGCAAGTCTCAAAATGCTGTTGTCTACAATTCCACTGCAATGAAATCATGAATTCTTGAAATTATTTTTAGCTCCTTAGTTAGTTCTTTAGTTGAGTAGTGTGTCTCAGTGGAGCTAGGATTAATCTGTGCTGTTTTGTAATAGCGTTTGATTTGGCATCCAACAGATAATCTGCAGCATGGTTGCTGTATTGTAAATCTCACAGATGCTGGTAAATTCTTACGTTCTTTCCTCAAGCAATGAATGAGACAATTTAATGTCCTTAGGCAAGACTTGACTTTCGGTTCTTTGGAGAACATCCTCAGTTGCTACCATGTGTATATGTCTTGTACATGTAGAATGATATGAAACCATTCAGTTGAAAATGAAAAATTTGTCGCTTTTGTATTCCTGGGGAGGATCAAATGTTTTGTTTTCTCATTGGCTCTTGTAATTGAGCCGATAGGATTGTTGTAGTTTTGATTTGATGTTGTATTGTATTTCTTCAGAAGGCTTTTTTGCGATTTCTTGTGCATGTATAGTACTTTCTGACAAAAAGGATAGCTCTTGTAGAGTTGTACAGAGGTGTTCTAATGACTCAATAAATAAGACATTATTTATGTATCTTGTACAACAAGCATGTGATCCTCGTGTAGTAGTATTGTGCCACATGCATTCAGATGTAATCTTGTGTGTCGCAGCAGGACGAAGCACTGTCAAAAAATTTTAGATACCTATGCAGTAGTATAAAAATAGACAGGCTGAACATGACTCCCACTCGGTACCAAAAATGTATTTAAAAAGCCTAAAGCATAAAGATTTCAGAGAGAATTGCATCTTTAGATCACAGTTATGAATTTGTTCTCTTTGATGATGTTGGCCTTTTGATCTTGGCAGATTATCTCTCAAATTGATAGGAGGATTTCATGCTGTCCAGAGTCGATAGAATTATTTTCTTTCTTTATACCGTGGTTAGGTGCTACAGTAGCTCTATTGGCATACATTGCAGTTTCTTTGGCTCACTTTTGTACTTATACTTATCGGCTAAAGTTTGTTATCGCTTTGGAAGTGCTAGGGTCGTTAAATTTCTCAGGTCGTCAAAAGTCTGTGTTGTGCAAGACTTGTGAGAAAGTGTTGTCCATCACAGATATAGGCATCTTAGATCTGAGTCTCAAAAGCGCAACCAACTAATGTTAATGCTCCTCCACATGATTGTACATGTAAGTGTATAACATAAAATTCCCATCTCAAAAAATTAAGTAAGCAACCTAATTCTTGAGCTTCTAAATTGGAATACATGTAAGTGCCTAGACACTTAGGGCATGTTTACATGGAGGGAGGGTGCCCAGGTTAACTGAGCTACCCTGGGAGAGCCAACTTTTCATGTTTCTTTAGAAAATGCATTGAAGCGTGTACATGTTAGAAAGGGTAACCCACCTTCCCGAGGCACCCTTCTAGGAGGGCTATCTTTTTGCCATGTAAATGGTTCGCGCCGGGTTACCCGGCTAGCCGAGGTGAGAAGACCGCAAAAAAATGGTGGTATAAAATTACCATCCTGGGGAATTGTTTCATTGTTATCGCTTACCAGTGATATCTGCTGAACAGAATGAATTAGTAGAGTACAAAATAATAGCCCCAGACACTGAAAAGCAGCCGCTTGCAGAACGAATGATAAAAAAATTAAACTTGCCGCCAAAACGTTTCTTTTGTGCGCCATCTTGTTTGTTGTGCTTAGCGGCCACTCAAAAGATAGCCCACTGACTTGGAAGTACTGACATTACCTTTCAAAAGCAAGTAGCATACAACTGTCGGTATAGTTTGAGGCAAAACTACTTTGAGTGGCCTAGTGTCAGTGTTGTGTACCAGGTTAAAAATAACCCGCAATATTGTTTATTATTGTGCATTCTTTTTTTTTTTCAATTAACTTTGATCAATAAGTACATTCTATTATTGTTTTTCTGCAGAAAAGTATGTGCAAATGAAGGGGAAAAAAGGCCCAGCAGGTACAGGATGCATAACAGGGCTGATTCACAAGGATAAGGGTACGTCCGATTGACTGATTCCGGAGTAGGAATATGCAGAATGGTCACAAAAAATCACATTCTTTGAGATTTGGGAGCCATAAGAACACTTAACTTCTGCTACTGTCGTATCATAAACATGTTTTAACAGATTTGCAAAGCAAGTGTGCCTGAACAACCAATTCTCAGAGACTATTCTGTTTACACTTATTCTGGAAAATGGTGAATTGAATGTGCCCTACATTATTGCATTACAAATTCAAATATTTTGATTTGACAATGCAAATGTTCCTTACTTCTTACCCGCACAAAATATCTGAATGATACATGTAGATTCGTGAGTGTAGGTTGTTTGCAACTAAACTTGAATGTGATGCTGAGTATGTGCTCGGTTTTCCTTTACATGTAATATTTGGATTTCATCTGAGAGGTGCACAGTAACTTTCATTTCCACCAAAAAAAAATACAAGATGTCAAGTTGTATACACCAAATTGAAGAAACGTTGACCCGTGAAAAGCATAAACCATGAACGATGAAACCGAATGGGATTCTGGGTAGGCAGCATTGGCAAGCTAGTGACATTCTATTTCTTGATAATCAAGATGTTTTCTTTGTTTGAGACATTTAAGAGCATGATTTATGCATCCTGTGTTAATATAATG
Source organism: Cladopsammia gracilis (assembly GCA_022457155.1). Lineage (NCBI taxonomy): Eukaryota > Metazoa > Cnidaria > Anthozoa > Scleractinia > Dendrophylliidae > Cladopsammia > Cladopsammia gracilis. The sequence goes on from JAJGOT010000547.1 coordinate 266,128, forward strand.
TGTATTCTGTCACAGACAAAGATTAAATTTTCCAACTTCCCAGTAAACCTTTGGGACGCATCGTTCACGGTTTATGCTTTTCACCCGACAACGTTTCTTCAATTTGGTGTATCATTTTAATACTTGACTGCTTAAACACAAAGCATATTTATCAAGGTGCCAAAAAACATCTTCAAGCATCGTAATTTTCGTATTGAACAAAAATCGAAATGTAGAATCAAGGAATAGGATTCGTGAATCAAATTGAATGGTCATGATTGTGAATAATTGCATAATCAAGAATTTAGACCAGTAATAAGTTCACGGATTTGGTTTTCATGTTGATATAAATTATCAGTATATTAATTTTCAGAGGACCAAAATATTATTTTATACTTAAATTTTGACTTTAAAATACTCAAATTTTGACCCTTTTAGGGGTCAGCAAATTACATGCATACAGTTGTCATCTGTTTTATTGAATTTTTTTATATTAAGAAAGAATTAGTAAATTATTCACCGAAGTGGAGGTGGGTAGTGGTGGGTAGTTGCTGGGATGTGAATAGCACTTGCTATTCCGAGTTTCAGTAGCCAATCAGAGCGCGCCTTTATACCTTGTAATCTACGGTCATTATGAAAAGCCTGGTGGCGGCTTTAATTTCAGTCACAGGGGAGTTCGGGGCTGAATGGGAAAACAATGCAATTATCGCTGAATTTTTAATGAGAATGATTTTAAAATGACCGTGATATTTATATTAAGATCACACGTAGTCTTTATATAAAGATTACTGATATGGGAAGTAATTGTTCAGGATTCTTAGGGCAATAAATGGTGACTTTAATATTTTTGTACAGTACTGTTTTTCGAAATCTGGTCTTTCGCCATTCTATTGGGCATCTTCTCAACAAAATAAACAACCAACAGTTTAATAAGTGAGCCGTGATTTGAATGACACTAGCGCCCTCGTGTAAATTGCCAGGTAAGCGACTGGTTCGCAGATGCAAGCTGCTTATTTCTTCTCGTTCTCTACTTCTGAAAAAAAAAATTGTCAGCCGTTTTATCTACCGTACCTGACAACTTTAATATAGTATTTTTCAGTAGATGTTTTTCTTCAGAAGTATAAAATCCGGGAAGCAATGGTCACTTCGTCGAAGACGTGGCGCATGTGTTGTATGCTAATCAGTCTAGTCTACTTGTTTTTCTCGTATGCTAATTTCCTCTTTGCACAAAAGCGCAATTGTTTTAATTCCGAAGGGATACGCTTTTGAAAGAATGTTTTTGAAGCCGTTCAAAAAACTCGCAGCACGTGTATTATCAGGTGTAAAAACTCTCGGCTTCGCCTCGAGTTTTTAAACCTGATAATACACTACTGCTCGTTTTTTAAACTATACTTAAATGATTTATATATTTCATATATATCATTTCACACTCACTCCTTTCACGGGAACATATGAACCTACAATTGACCTGCTCTCAACGTCAGTGGTTTCATAGCTCAGTTGGTAGAGCATCGCACCGGTATCGCGAGGTCACGGGTTCGAACCCCGTTGAAGTCCTGAATTTTTTTTTCAGGCTTCTTTTCGCAATTGCTTAAATTGCGTTCACAACTGCGAGGATCATTCTTCATTTGATTTCATTTCCGCAGTTCATATATGATTTATTTCATATATATAATTTCAGGTTTAAACATCGTTAAAATAAGTCAAAAACTACTTAAAAACTATATTTCAAGCAGGAATTTTCAATGTATTTTGAATACAAATACATTCAAAATAGCTTTCCAAACAGTTTGCAAATAGTTGGAAAATTTATAATGTATTTTTAAAAGATTTGTGAACTGTTTTTAAAACTATTTTTTACGGTGTTGAAACGTATTTGAAATATATTTTAAAACGTATATGAGGATTTGAATTCATCGAAACTACACTCTGAAAAGGTTTTTAAAATATATTTCTATATCGTTTTAAACAGGTTTAAACATCGTTAAAATAAGTAAAAAACTACTTAAAAACTATATTTAAAGCACGAATTTGAAACGTATTTTGAATACAAATACATTCAAAATAGCCTTCCAAACAGTTTGCAAATAGTTGGAGAATTTATAATGTATTTTTAAAAGATTTGTGAACTGTTTTTAAAACTATTTTTTAAGGTGTTGAAACTCTCTCCTCCGCAGAGGCTCCTATCAGTAAAGAACAGTAAAAGAGAAAATGGGAGCGCGGGGAACGATGGGAAGAGCGAAAGAGCGGGAGCCTCTGCCAGATAATGTTTTCGAAATGGCGCCCGATTTCCGAGGGAGGCTGGGGCTAGTCATGCACCTTTATAAATATAAACAAGATGGCGGAACATGAAGTTCGGCAAGAGCAGGAAGTTTTCTCTTTTTCCGCGCGACCGTTTCAAAAGGCGAAAGAAAGTGGTAAAACAATATGCTTTAAATGTTTTGAAGATGACGGCCTGGTCAATGTTTTTGCCGAGGGAGCTGGAATTAGTTAACATATTCGTACGATGCATCGTAACACCGATGTCGACTTGGCGAAATGCAAGACACTTTACCTGAATCGCCACGGTGAGGAAACGGCAACGGCGAGAGTGCTGGAGCAATTAAGCAGACTCAGACTGGAAACGGTTAGTATGCTCCTTATTATTATTTTATTATTATAAAGAACGGTATCGAAAAACTGCGAGTATACAATTTCCATTGACTGAAAACTGTAATTAAATAATTCACTCCAATCATTTTCTGATGAGCTCGTTTTATTAAGAGAATTTGACCTCGTAATGTGAAAAATAATTCCACACGCTTTCCAAGACTTATGTGTGTTTTATTCTATATTATAATTCTGCATTTCAAATATGTTATTAGGTTTATAAAATAGTGTCTTGGGTTTACTTACACTCTTAAACCAAATTTGTTAAAACAAATCGACAGGTAAGAACTTTTTTGTTGTTAAATTAAATTTCTTATTTCAAGAATTTACTTCTTATTTTAAGAAAACATTCTTCCTTAAAATCAATTTCTTAAGAATTAAAGTAAGAATTAAATTCTTAAAATAAGAAATTTAATTTAACAACAAAAAAGTTCTTACCTGTCGATTTGTTTTAACAAATTTGGTTCTTAAAATAACAATTCGAGTTTAAGATTGTTATTCAAACAGGAAAGAAGCTGTTTTCTGTGTAGAATTTTGTAATTCTTTTTAGATCTTTTAAACAAGAGCAATAGGAACCACATCACTTTTTAGTCAACTGAACAACCTGGCAAAAACAGTCAATACTAGCCTCCCCATGTGACTTCTCTTATGTGAAGTGACCAAGAAACTACATGATTGACATTATGGAGTATGTTATCATTAATTTCCTCTATCAAAATATTTCATTTACTATTGGCAGTAAAATGTTTTTGTTGTATCCTACTTGTTTATTCCTTGTTTTGAGGCTCTCACATCTGCAACCTGTCAGAACTAATGGTATTAACAACTTGGCCATACCAAAAGAAATACTGTAACTGAAGAGAATCTGTATGTTGATATTGCAGCAAAGAACTGTCCAGAGATATCAAAGCCACAAAACATTTGTAGTTAGATCAAAGTAACAAAAATATAGTGAAGATATTAAACAAAAGACAATTGACTTAATCCTTGATGCAAGATGTGGTCACATAGTGGATAGAAATATCAACATTGAAATTCTCCTTACTGGACTTATCATTCCCCTTATGACTTCCTCACATATTATTATTATTATTATTATTATTATTATTATTATTATTATTATTATTATTATTATTACTCCAATAGCACTGCTCATGCACATGGTGGAACAACATACAAATTCTCTAGCTGGAAGCTGTTAACTTACTCTACCAAACTATTCATGTTGAACAGTGATGACCCAATGAAACAATGAGAAACTTGGACATCACTACAGCTTTACATGTTTACAAAATAGCACCAGTCACTTTACATTAAAGGGAACCTTGGCTGAAAAACAGTTTTAGATTCGAAGTTTGTGTAATGGTTATATTTAACTCAACTGGGGTTTTAAGTCGGTATCTCTGTAACTGGTTACTAAATGCGAAGTGTTCTTTTTTCAGTTTAAATTTCCTGAAGGCCGCCATGTTTTCTTTATGGTAATTTATGATGTCAATGCATTGTCGAAGATGTCAATATGGAGTTTACAGAAGATTTCGCGGTAGAACCGTACAATATTCAGTCAAAAAAGCATTAAAAGCATATATACATGATGTTGACTTAAACCATCGTATTAAAAGCTCACGACAATGCAATGACATCATAAAACAAACATGGCTGTGCACGGGAAATTTGAAAGCAAAAAATGCAGTAACAAAATGCCCAGTATTCGTGAGTTAAAGGTTTGTAATCACCTTCAAAACCCGTAAACCAGTTTAACAATGACACGTACTAATGATCTAGAAGAAATGTTTTCTAGCCAAGATTCCCTTTAACCCCTAAGAGTGACGGAAATGAAATTTCTCTTTACATTATTCCTTGTAAACAATCAAGTGATGAGAATAAAGAACGAGAATCAAAACAATCAAGTGATGAGAATAAAGAAAGTGATCACCAAAGATGAGATGTCTTGATATTTAGACAAATTCTCCTTACTAGTTCCATAAGAAATGTAAAAAGAACAGTGAGGAGAATATGCATTTTAATTCCAGGGCTTTAAGGGTTAACTTTTAGCTCACATTACATTACATTAGTTGTGTAATGTGGACAGAACTAAAGTAAAAAGGCATGAAAGCTTTGTAGAAGTACCTAAAAATATTCATTAACAAAAGTGATAATAACGACAAAAGATGTTTCTATTTATGCCTCTTATTTAAAAATTCTCCTTACTAGTAAAACAAACTGGGGAAAAATGTTGAATTGTTTCTTAAATTTGCTTGACCTTTAACCCCAATGCAATAGTGAGAAACTGCATGCTGATCACTATTGGGACTGATGGATTAACAACTTTATACAATGAAAGGTATTTTTCATAAAACAATTTCTTATGGATGGTCGGCTAGTTGTCAGACCCAAGAAATATTATTACACACAATGGGCCTTTAATCACACCGCAGCCATATTAGCTATGACCCATAGATTAACCATGCAAAGCCTCGCTTTAAACAGTTTCATAAACTGTTTTTCACACCCAGACTGGGAAATACAGCCAGCAAGTTCCCTCTCATATCCAGACGGGATAAAAGTGTAGCAATTACAAATTCCCTCTCACATCCAAACCAGAGACTAATAATTTCCTCTTAAGAGTAAACTCAGTCATGAAAACAATCCTAATTATAAATAACTATTTAATGAGCAAATTTCTAGGATACACTGTAGCAGTATATTTATTGTATATATTTAGGAAAACTAACCCACTCACCCCTACATAATATTTATTGCAAAATTTTGAATAAAACAAGGTCTGAACCATTAAGTCCATGCAGAAACAAATATAGCTGAAATGATTGTTTGAACTCAAATTTATGTTTTCAAACAACTGTGTGAAATATTTTAACTGACTGATGATCATCAGGCTTTGTCTTGGGAATTTGTCACCTTGAGAAAAAACAATAGCAAAACACAGCACTTCTAAATAAAAGACAAAAAGGCAAGTATCTGCAATGGATAACTGGTTCGTTCGAAGACTTTGTATTCGGCATCAACGAATGCTTTCCTGCAGACCCACTAGCTCTATCCTTAACCGGGGTGCTACTAAGAGGCTGGCAACCATCATCATCTTCGATGTTATCGTTTGTGAGAGGGAGAAACACAGCGTATGTTAGAAAGAGAACTAAATCCAAAATGGCGGACAATCGGACCATTCCATTTTTTTTCCACACCCCCCTATGGATGAGGTCAGTCAAAATTAAACCCCTAAGAAAAAAAGATCAAAGTGCCGACACGTTCCCCCCCTTCAGAAATAACCCAATTTTTCTTTTCCCCACAGAAAAAAGGCCATTTTTCTTCAACACCCCTCAGAAATATTCAAAAGATCAAAGGCGCCGACTCGGCCACCCCCCTCAGAAATGACTTTCGAAGCCCCCTCAGAAAATCTCATCTATAGGGGGGGTGTGGATATAAAATGGAATGGCCCATCACGAAAAAGCACGAATGGTCAAAACTCCGTTAATAAGGACCGAAACTTCATCAAATTGCATCTACTAACCTTCTATACTCAGATCTTTAAAAGAACATTCGAAATCGTCAAAATCGTCGACTGGTTTAGCCATAACCACAGAACCGCAAATCCCACCAGAGAACCGCACATTATCTGGCAGAGGTCTCCCTTCTTTCTTCTCCCTTCCCAGAGTTCCCCGCGCGCTTTAATTTTTACCTCTACCCAGCCTCCGCGCGTTTTTTTGCCAAGCGTGGAGCGTGACTGGGAGGCCTCTGCGGAGGAGAGAGGGTGTTGAAACGTATTTGAAATATATTTTAAAACGTATATGCGGATCTGACTTCATCGAAACTACACTCTGAAAAGGTTTTAAAAATATATTTCAATATCGTTTTAAACAGGTTTAAACATCGTTAAAATAAGTCAAAAACTACTTAAAAAACATGATTCAAATACATATTTTTCATATATTTTTCAAAAATATATTAAAAATAGTTTTTCAAAATACATTAAAAACAGTTTTAAAATAGTGTTTGGTTTGGTAAGGGGATCCGCTACTGTATATTAGCATTTTCTTAACTTAGTTTAGCACTTATTATAGGAGTTTTGTAATTTTTAAGTCTTAACTTTTTGTACTAGGTTTAATGTGCACGGCTCTTTAGAAGACCACTCTTTAGTGATAAGGACTCCGTGGATAAATAAAGTTATTGTATTGTATTCCGCTTTTAGCCGCTGTCGTTAAGTTTCGTGGCGATGCTCTCCCAAATATTCTGCTTTCAACCCATCGCCAATAATTGCCGTTTTAGCGTTACATCGGCCATATTTCAACTAGTTTTGGTCTCATAGTAGGCCCAATTTTGGATCTTCTGGGCACTCGCCTCCTCTCCGCATGTCCGCCATTTTTAACATGTTTCATCTGATCATGATTGAAACTACCTAGTGAGGTTGTTTCAATCATGCTCAGAATGTTTCGATCATGATTCGCGCAACGCACCGTCTGATGTGAACACTTTTCAGAGCGAAACATGTTTCATTCGTGATCAGTCTAATCATGTTTCGGCCTAGTGTGAACACAGCTGTAGATAGTAGATTTAATGTGTTTGGGAACAGGCCACCGGATTTACCAATATATAGTTTTAGCGTTTCCATTTTTTTTTTGTAATTGTTGTCGTTACGGCCGAATCAGTTGTAGAGAGGGGTTATACCGTAACCCGTGAAACACTGCGTAATAGCACAAAGTTAACAAAAATAAACAATGCAGTTAGTGTCTAGTATCCGGTAGTGCGTATTAATCTACTTAATATTAGTTTACGAGTTAAGTATCGATTAAGTAAAATCACTCGATAAGTTACAGAGGTCTGTTTGTTTTTTGTCTCTGTCTATGGACTAGACTGGTATCACGAGGTCGAAACTTGAAAACGTTCGGCCCACGTTTTCAAGTTTGATTCCGCAAATTCAAAAAGGTCGTCGAGAAGTGCAGGTATTTGTTGAATCAAAAAAATCTGTTTTGATAGCCGGAAGAAAGAAAAAAAATCACTTTTAACAGTGATATGTCCAAAATTCCAGTGCAAGAATAGTGAACAGTGCCGCGCGTGGAACCTCGTGATACTGCACCATTAAATATTCAAATAAATTAAATAAATGAATTTCAATTAAAAAGCGAATCTATGGTCTTCTATGGTAGCCTGAGGTCCGTGAGGAAATGGTGCATGTAAGACCTTTTGATGAATAGTAACTTCCTTGACACTTGACGGTAAAAAATTTCTTTTTTTGACAATCGACGGTTAAATTTTAAGACGTTTGAAGATAAACCCCATTAAAACGTTCTTATGAGGTGGCGACTGGCCAAGAAATTATTGTTTCAGTTGAAAGAAGCATTCCTTGCTCGAATCCTTCGTTGCGCCGAAACTTTAATATTTTCCAGAATGAAAAACAAAAATTGAGCGCTGCAGATGCGTTCGTAAAGTGCATTTTATCATGGCTCAAAAGCTAGTCCCAAGAAAGCGCCATAAAAAGGGCATAAACAACTCATAAACAACTCATAAACAACTCATGAAAGTTAAAAAGCATTCCAGGACAAATGCAAACGGACATTCATTCGTGTATGTTGCTGCCGCGCGCAAATTAAACTAATAGGGTTTTCCGATTTAGCGGAAGATCCGCGGAAGTGGAATATGCCGATTTCAACTCAAATCAATTTCTGGATTTGAAAATCATTTCGAATGAGGCTACCGTTGGAAGATTCCAATAATCAGTTTAAACCTGAATTTTATATGTATTTTGATTTCAATAATGCAATCCGTTCCCGATCAATGAAAGTCATTCCCAAATAATAAGCGGAACGCGCTGAGTATTTTGACTGTAAGGGTTTTTCTACTTTTAGTGATTTAAAAAAAAAATGCTTGTTTTTGTACACTCCATTCGCCATGATCAACATGTTTTTCTCATGGAAGAGCACAATGGTTAACCAGGAAGGTGCGTTGGAATGTACCGGACAGGCGTTTTCGTTTCTCGGAAAAGTGTAGGTCGCACTTGAATTGTCTTTGCCAGGTTAGGCCTTATAAACAACAGCAAACCACGATTCAAAACTGCAACAAACAAGTGTCATAAATCCGAATATGTCACACCTTGACCAAAGCTGGCCTTTCTGGGAGGAAGGCGAGGCAAAATAGAGGTTTCAAAAATGTCCTGCCCTCCCCGGTGAAGTTGTATTTTGACCCTTGTGCCTAGTGCCGGACGAGGTCTAATTGAACATGTTTGTCGCCTCAGGCACAAATGGCGCCGATTTTTGAACTGTCGTTCGGTGTTTTTGATGGGCTACTACTGCAAAGACCCAAAGTATGCTCAATTAGACAACAGAAAGGGAATCTGAAGGCTTTACTTTGAGCTCCACGAGGAAAAATGTAAGTGCATGCTTTATTCGCTAGAAAATTCGAGCTATTTTCACAGCGGGTTCGATGGCCGAAATGCAAGTCAGTCTCCCTTCTCCGCCGGGGTGGGGGGGGGGGGGGGGCACAAAGTGCCCGCGCTAACTTTCAACATTCATAACTTCCTTAATATGTATTCAAACACCACCAAACTATGTGACGTTTCCTAAAATTTATCTGGAAACAGTTTGATATGACATTTTATTGATCACGTGACTTGCTGTTTCCATAGCAACAATATATCGACAGCCTTTTATTGTCATTTGCATATTTTTACCTTTGAATGAAGAAAAACATTGTTTATTGGTATAACTTTTACATTTTTACGTCATTTAGCGTTTATTTATTGGTTTTGATTAATTTTGAGTCAATAGACCTCTTTAGCTTGTATGTTTTGTTTTCCCAATGTAGATCATGTGATGTTACCCTAGAGAACTGTTTCTTTTAAATTTTGTTTTCTTCACGTGCATATGTATGCATCATTTATGAAAAGAGAAAGGACAAATTCATTTGAGAACATCACATGACCTTCATTGGGAAAACAAAACATACAAGCTAAAGAGGTCTATTTGGACGGTTTTTGAGAGGTTTTGAAAAATGTTAGAAATACAAGATGGCGGATCCAAGATGGCGGCCGTATAACTAATCACCTAATAACTACGTCATATGACATTATCGTTCCATTATGTGGAAAGCGAAGGAGACAGTTTTGGACATACTATGTACCCTCTAGGTTTCATGGTCGGCCCAGGCTCAGGAACTCAAAAAAAGCCCAGGCAAAATAGGGTTAAAATCGCTGAAATTGCGAAATAAAAACACCGTAAAAAGACAACAAACTACACCATGTAACGTTTTATGAAGTGTTATTTAGCGACTTACGCTATTTACTCGTTTAATTTTTGATTATAATTATCAGTCCGTATTTTCCATATAAACTCTTATAGTAAGCTTGGGCTTCCTGTGATATGTTTGCAGACGATTATAACTGAAGACAACATGTTCATCAGGGAAAGCAAGCTGAGATTTCGTGTGAACTTCTGTTAAAAGCAGTTTCTACGACTGTCGCGGGTTGCTTGTTGCGTGACAAATGAAATGCGATATACTAGCGCGGAAAAAAAGACCAGGAAGAGACTATGTCAATATTTGTGGATGTAATGACTGGATATTTGTAGCTTACAATAGTTGTGGTTACACACACCTTGGGTTTGGGGCCTTCCCGAGGGTTAATGGCTTGGGTTCGGTTTACCTCAGGTTTCATCTTACCCTTGGGGATGCGGTTACACAGTAAAAGACTCCCCACGGTAAAATATAATAAGATACAAGTTCCATGACACTGCAGTTTGGCGGGAAACGTACAGATCGACATGGATGACACGAATCGAGATCTTGTAAGCTTAATTTCAGTGATTCTCCTGCTCATTATTCGACAGTCCTCCATAAATATAACAATCCGGCAGTTTTTTGCGAGAAGTCACCGAAGAAGGCGCTTTAAGCTACACTATCTTCAAGGTTTGTCGGCGTTTTATTTACATTTACGAGCTCGTCAAGAACTTGCTCGCCGACCAAGAAGGGCTTGGGTATTTCCACGATCACAGAATTGGTTTCAGCAATTCAACTTCTAAATAACATTGCACTCGATCACTGAGGGAAAGAGAACTTTAGAGTTTCCCTGCCATGTCAACTTGTGTTACAAGAAAGCGTGCAATTAGCCAAGCGTATCAGAGGTAAACTCAGAGCGCAGGAGGCGATTTCCTGTATTAGTTACGTTCTGCATTATGATTGGCCAAGCCACCTCAGGGAACAGATAAACCGTAATTTTCAGTTCAGGAACTGTCATGGGAAGTTCTTTTGTTCTCTTTGATGTATCCATGGAAATAACCCTAAGGCAGTTTCGGTCTGGGAATAGCGGTTACACACAAAAACGTCCTTACCCGTGGGCAAATGCTATTTACCCATGGGTAAAAGGGTTAGTGTAACCACGGCTAATGTATGAATTCGAAGTCATAAAAAATCATCTATGCGCGATTTTTTTATGCACGAGTTCCGTGATGCTTTAGGTCTTTTAGGGCCAGTACTGATTCGAAAGACCCAGCAAATAAAATAAAGCTTTGTCAGTCCAACCGAAAGGCCTTATGAAAAGTCAACGAACCAAAGCAGTTTCGAAAATCTTAATACCTTCTTCAATACAAAAAAAAGACCATTTTGTTTGGAGAACTTGGATGTAACTCACCATGGAACAACAACAACAACAATTTACAAGAATTTTTTCTTTTGTACAACAATAAAATAGTTCGGTGGTTTGGTTTGCACCGCAAATAGCTGGAAGAAAACTTGATCCCGAAATCGTTGCCAAGTAAAACAGACGAGCACACTAAAATCTATGATTACTACTAGTATAGAAATAATTCCGACCATTGCAATCTGATCTGTGGGTGCTTACCATTTGTCAGTACTGGTAGGCTGAATCGGTCAGGTCGTAAATGAAATGTATAAAGACCTGTTTCAACAAGTCCATCAAAATGGTGCACACTACTCATGAATTGACCGGTTTGACTGGACTGTTCTGACAAATAATGGTATAATATTTACAATCTGACCGGTCGGCCGACCAGTTGTGACAAGTGGAAAGCGCCGTAGGACAACCCCCGCCACCCACTTCCACCGAACCACACTTCCATCCCTCCCACAGCCACAGCAAAGACAAAACATAATCTTAAAATGCCAGGAGCAATAAACATCTATTTTAAGTCAGTAGTGATGTAACTGTCTCAGTCTAGTTAAAAAAAAAATTGCTCTTTTCGCATTGCGGGGTTTATTGACACAATGCACAGTAAATTGTGTTATTTCGATACCGGAACCTCTTTGTTATAATAGGTAAAAACGGTAATCTGATCCTTGCGGCAAGGAGAAGCGACAGAAGAGAAATATAAAAAACAGTTGAATATATATTTATTTAGTTGGCGTTACATTTAATTATGTACATTAAGTTTACTTAATTTACTTAATTAATTTTTCAAGCAAAAAATTAATTATTTGCTGAAAAGCAGCTAATATATCACATTATCTGAAGACAATTGTTCTTTCCATCAGAATTATGATGACAACAACGATGACAATGGCAATGTGATAAATAGTAGGCGTGTTAACTTGACAAATGCATAAAGTAGCGCCACTCAATCTAGGCTGTGTTTTCACTAGGGCAATTTTAGCTAGATAAAGTCAGAAAAGTCCAAAATACAGTGAAAACACTTTGTCTAGTGTTTAGCGAGTTAACAATGCCAACTGTTTTCACAAGGAAAAACAACGGGTTTTCTCGCCATTACGACAGGAAACTCACGCAGAGTTATACTACCTCGCAAGATGGTTTAACTTGTCCCGACAAATACCGCAGCCAAGCGCGTCGCGTGTAGTGATAGATGCCTGCCAAACAATCTGGCAAAATTATTTTCCAGACGCTCGCCTCGTGGTTCTTTCGCAACAAAACCTTGTATGCTTGTAAACATGGCTGACGAATTGCAAAACACCTCCCAATTCCTTCGCCGTTTTACAATTCCTCCAGACCCGTTGGATGCTCAGATCCCTCGTCCAGGGCCTTACATGTTTCACAGCGTCGGCATGCAGAATCAATTCCCGCATTACGGGCAACCAGCAGTTCATCCATACCAAGTTCCTATGCCACATGCGTCACCCTCGACAAGCTCAGTCCCGAGCAGCGAAAGCGAAAGCACAACGAACGAAGAAAATCCACAGCCAGGAGCTACGAACGTTCAGGAACCGTGGCTCTAACTGGACAGACGCGGAGACAAGGTATTTACTTGAATTGTGGAGGGACAATTTCCCAATCAGCAAGAAAAGAAACAGCACTGTGTGGGACGCCATGAATAGACCCACATGGTCTTGCGCTTACGGCGATGTATGTTGTTTTGGCGTTGAATTGCCAGGATTACAACATTCTGTCGCATCCTCCGCATCTACCGAGACATTAATCGCATCCTCTGAACGAAACTCCTCTTTCGCAAAAATATAGCGATAATCAGTACTAGTGAACTCATTAAAAGCGCTTCCTCTCCCGCCATTTTTGAGAGTTGCGCGGATTTGTAATTTGAATCTTCCGAGTTATTAGTGGCTTAACATGGCCAGAAATTCCGGTCATCGCAACGGCGCACGCGCGGGTTTACTTGGCAATATGGCCGCCAAACATTTAAAGGAAATGTATGACAGAAATAAAACAAAATAAAATAGAGCAAGTTCTGTCTTACCGGGAACAAGTGCCGCGCTTTGGCCGAGTTCTTGAAAGCTTCCTCGGCTATTCTGATTAGTTGTTTTTCATTAACAAATATCACTCGCCCTGCTTTTCATCGATGTTTATTTTCGAAGCTTGGCTCATACAATGCTCTGTATTTCAGAGGCTTGAAATCCAATATTTGCATCCCGAACAGATTTTGATCCGCCATAGTAGATAACATGATCGGGATATCTCAAGTGCCGCGCTCGTTTGAGGACAAGCACCGTATGATGTACCATTTGGCCAATTTTCACCTTCGATGCTCTTTTCTTCGCCCTGATTTTTGCTTTCAAAAATCGTTCAGAGCTGTAAAAATCATTTCCACCAACAGTCCACGCTAAAGTCTCGAAGTTCGCTGTCTTCGAACTGCGATATTTGGCCACATAGTGCTCCAAATTTTGCTGCAAATCCCTCATTCAAAAGCTAAAGTCTTGTTGTTTTTAACTGCGAGTGAATTATTTCGGTCAGTGGTTTCTATATGGGCCTGAATACGCCTTATTTAACACAACCATTTTTGTCGCACCGAAGCCGCACCAAACGAATTTGAGCCCGTAGGGTGGAACAGCGGTGTATACCAATGAAGCAGCATCGCAGTGTAAGACGCACGAAAATTCGATGCTCCAATGTCCCTGATTTCTGGCCATGAATTTCCGAGTAAAAACAGATGTCATGTTTAACTAGCTAATGTCGGTCTGTAAACAAACACCTAGGAAGAATGTTCAGCTAGTTAATCGGCCTAGTGAAAACACAGCCCTACTCTCATAATAACAAACAAACTGATGTGTCAAACTTACAATAAACCCAACGACGGATTATCTGAGAATATCCCAGGCGCAAGCTTCTCAATTTTATTGTTCGACAAATCCCTGCAGGAAAATACATTATTTTAGTATATTAGTGCAAAGAATGTATTTTTGATGACGTAACTTACGAATCACTCTTTCCAATTGAAAGAATAGACCTGGAAGTTGTGTAAAATTGAGAAATCTGCATAAGTTGTTTTCCTTACAATAGAAAACGATGGTACATGGAAATAACCACAGGTCAGCCAAGCTGAAGAAGAGAGAGCCCAGGTGTCAAAAAGGTTTCATCAAGGAAGAGGTTCTAAGACTACTGAGAACAAACTCTTCTAAAATACTATTTGAAGAGAAAGTCAAATATTTCAAACAACACCTCCTTCAGAGAGGTTATCCAGAAAATATGATACAGAAAACACTTTCTGAAGTGAAATTTGAAGACAGAAAACTAGCCCTCCAACAACGAAAAAACAAAGAAAACAAACGAATCTTGCCCTTTGTTACACAATATCAACCATCAATGCCTAACTTGAAACAAATTCTCGTGAAAGAATGGCATTTAATTGAAAGCCAACCATTGCTAAACGGCATATTTAAGGAACGACCAATCATATCATACAAGAAAGGACGGGGGGGGGGGCACAAAGTGCCCGCGCTAACTTTCAACATTCATAACTTCCTTAATATGCATTCAAACGCCATCAAACTTTGTGACTTTTCCTAAAATTTATCTGGCAACAATTTCATACGACAATTTTTTGATCACGTGACTTGATGTTTCCATGGCAACAAGATTTTGACAGTCATGTTTTTTTTTAAATTTGCATATTTATACCTTTGAATGAAGAAAAACAATGTTTATTGGTATAACTTTTATATTTTTACGTCATTTAGCGTTTATTTATTGGTTTTCATTAATTTTGGGTGAATTTGGACGGTTTTTAAGAGGTTTTAAAAAATTCAGAAATCCAAGATGGCGGATCCAAGATGGCGGTCGCATAACTAATTACCTAATAACTACGTCATATGACGTCATCGAGGAGACAGTTTTGGACGTACTATGTACCCTCTAGGTTTGATTGTCATAGTCTTAATGTTCTCGAAGTTACGAAGGGGGGAGGGGGCACAATGCGCCCCCCCCCCCCCCCCCCAGGCTCAGAAACTCAAAAAAGCCCAGGCTGAATAGGGTTAAAAGATTATACTCGTGAGATCAAAACTATGAGACGGGTAAAACACGAACGTGGGACTCGCGCAGGCCTGTCAACTCCTTTTTACACAATTCGCAGTCTAATACATTACAGATAGTATTTTTGGAATTTTGTACTTTGATACTCATTGAATTGAGTTAGGTGCCTGTTGCGGTGTATATCGCAGTTAAATAAATGAAAATCAATTGTTTAAATAATTATGAATATGTGAAATTTGAATCAGGATATTCCTCGTGTAGAAAATGTTAATCAGCTGACGGTATATTTTACATTAAAGCTTTTAAATTCAACATAAATGAAATGGTTCGCATCTCAGACTGACAAAATATGGGTCCCTTCTGTGAAGTGACACGGCGAGGCCAAACTAAAAAAAATCAAATCAATCTATTTAAGTGTCAAATTATTTATCACGCGAGTGCTAATTGTGGACACTTTCCAGATCTAATTGGAATTTAGAAGTGTTGGTTTTTGAGGAGAGGGGAAAACCGGAGTACCCGGAGAAAAACCTCTCGGAGCAAGGAGAGAACCAACAACAAACTCAACCCACATATGACGCCGGGCCGGGCCAAGAGTTAACTTTAAATGCATTGAACATTTCGTTACCAAACTGGGCAAGTGAACAGAGGACATGAGCCAAATTATTTTGACATCAAAATTGACAGGGGATGTCATATTATGACGTCACAGTCATCATTCTAGTGTTTTTATTTAGGAAGAGGACAACAAGAGAAATTACAAACTGAGAACTGTTTGTCGATATCACAAATATGAGATAACATATGACATTTTGAATTTTAAAGAACGCTTTGCCGAGAACAGAGTGCTCCCCCCCCCGCCTTACTCTTTACTTGGTAAATGTATCAGATTTTGATCGATGTCAGTAATTCTAGTTATGTTGCGGATTGATTGTCCTAGATTAGTAGAACAAGAATAATTAAAGAAAAAATCGGAATCGTAGTTTTTCTGCCATTGTTAACACCAGAAACCAAGTTTTGTGACATCATAAAATGTGGCGTCACAATTATTTCATAGCTTATAAATTATAGTTTTTCTAAAATCTTAGTTTTACTTTGAAAAAAAAACTCATCATAGGAGTCGATTTTACAGGAAATGTATTAGATCCAGGGGACTGAAATTTCATCAAATTGTTATAACTCGAGGAATATTTGTCATCGCGCGTTATGGTTTTTTGCATATTAGTCCCCTAGTCAAGCTCTTCCAAAATTATGTATTTGGTGGTATAAAATTAGAAACTTTGTACCGCGTGTTGTTGTGACGTTATCAATTATGGCGTCAGAATTTCACATTTTGATTTAAATGATTTGGAAAAAAATCAAAGGCTCCTAAGAGCTAACCCGTGAATAAGAAATGCTAACACGTAACGCAATATTACGGTAAGCTTAATGTTTTTACACTGAAACGGTTCTATATTTTTTTAAATTAAACGTAAGGATTTTTGACGAACGCAAAAAAAGTAAATCACTTTCATAATGTCCAGTCCGAAAAAAACAGGTGCTGAGCGTGAATTGAACTCGAGCGTCCCAAGTGCAAATGCCGACGCTAGACCACGAGACCATCGAGTAAAACATGCTCGATTAAGACTAAATTTTATTATTTCTAGGTAGATACGCATCAAAACGCGTGTCTCGATTGGAAAATCCTTTTAGATGTTGCATTAAAGAATCCAAATGCGAAACATGTTTAAGCTCATTGTTGTTTATATTCGTTTACAACAAATTAGTTATATGATCACTCGATTCACGTTGTTCTTGTTACGAAACGCATTCGTAACAAAGCATTACGTCACTAAGTTTACAGCTGATGGAAAGAGTGAGTGAGTGAATTAGCCACCGTTACCGATAACCGGTTCATTACGCTTGCGCATATACACGGGTTAAAAACAAGTGAATGTGCGAAGGTTGGCGAGGAAATGCAAAAAAGAAGCAATATTAGCCGTTTGAAACTGGGTCAAGCTAACCAAGTGCTGGAAAGGGGGCGTGTCCTGTTCTTTCAGTGTCGCACCGTATTTCAGCAACGCGATTCATTTGGCTCTTCCCAATCTCTTTCATTCACCCCAATGAACATAATCCATACATGCATTATTAATAGCTTACACAGGACCGAATAACGATTTTAAGTGCAAATATAGGTTCCTTAAAGAAAAATTAAAGAACAATTTCGACTATCTTTAAGTGCACCGTAAATTACTTAAATAAGCCTATACTTGACAACACTTAAAGCAAGTAATAAACAATTTAAGTTGCCTTTAAGTTGTTGAAAAATGGAATTAAAGATAACTGAAATGTTCTTAAACACATTTTAAAGATACTTACTTACTTTAACACACTTAAGAGTATTTACGTCTCAACTTAAAGATTTTCGATACCTTTAAGTAAAATTTAATTTTGTCTTAAAGATTAGGAAATTCATTATTTCGTCCTGAAATAACGGATTTAATTTGTTCTAAAGCCAACTTAAAGATTAACATTTGAGGTATTTAATGAATCTTTAGGTCCTGTACAAAAGACCTGAAATGAACCTTTAATTGAACTTTCAGGGACATATTAAAGTCTCCTTATGAAGCATTTCATGTAAGCTTTAATTTAAGATTAAAGACAACCGAAAGGTTCATTTCATAAACTTTTGAGATGTCCCCTAAATTGTCTTAAAGTCACCTGTAATTCACCTTTGATTGACCTTTAGTTTAACCTAAATGTAGATTTCTTTAAAGTCACCTTTAATTGACCTTTAATTTGACCTAAATGTTTGGTAGATGTCTTTTAGGTCACCTTTAATTTAACTTTAATGTTTGGTGGTTTTCTTTAGTCACCTTTAATTTTCATTTAATTGTGCTTTTGGTAGTCACATTAAAAGTTATCTTTAATTCACCTTTATTTTCGGTTTAATATTTGATCTAGAGCCATTTTATTGATAATTACATTTGTAATTTTAAATTAAGGCCTGCTTCAGAGCAAACAAAGAAGATGAAAGTTGTATCCTTTCGAATTCTGGTTTACATTTTGTTTCTGTACTTTTTATCCCAAGGACAGTGACAATCAGTTATAGTCATGATTGTTTTGCAGGAGACAAGAAGTGTTGTTAAACCAGGATGATGTAAACATCAGTGTATTTACTATCTCTTTTCTTACTTTAAATTCAACAAATAACAGAATTCAGATTATTTACAGTGAACCAAGCAAATACATGTAGAGCCAATAGTTCAAGCCCCAAATATTACAAATATCTATGTATATTAATACAGGTGATAGGGCTTATGCATTATGACATCAGACTACCTTTATTTCACCCCTAAGCCTCCCTTTCAAAGTGTAAACATGCAAAAATCTCATGAATGTATTCTCAAAGGAGCAAATCCAAAAATAATACCCACTCAAAAACAACACGAAGTTGGCAAAAGTTTGCAAAGAATTTCTAACAAATGAGGCTTGGTGGAGAATTTTGAGCCGGTGACATCATCATCATGCATAAGGCCTATTGTGTTGTTGATACACTGATACAAAATGTAAGCATAATACATATCAAGCTTGATAATTTCATAAAACTAGACCCAACCTCAAGCTTTTTATGAAAGATAATTATTTCAATCTACTGGCATATGTTGCCATTTGTTGTTGATCCTAAAAAAAGCTAATAATACCACAACTAATTTTGGTGTTTATAGTTTCATATTATTCTTACATTGCTTACATGAACCAGATTTCACTAAATCATCATTCAGATCAGGTGTACTAAAATAATAAATGACAAGAAACAAGACATTCTCTGGATTTCAGTAAAACCAGCAAAAACTACTAATAGTACTGTATTCGTTTACAGTCAAAACAGGTCAAGCGTTCCTGCATAGACTGAGTGAATGAATGAATTCATTGCTGCCCGCACAGGGCAGCCATCCTAATTCTGTTCTGATACTCGACCTTGCAATTTCCAGATGGAAAGGTGGAAAGGTAGGTGGATGGATGTTTGTTAGCAGTACCCAGTCCCCTCCGCGTGAATGTAATTCGTAGAGGGTGGTATTTCTATTGTCGATGTACCCGTGCGTCTGCGAAGCACGATGTGCTGGATTACCGAGTAATGGAAAGAGAAAGTCCTTTAAGAAGATTTTTATGCCTTTAAAGAGGTGGTAAGAGAGCTGGGAGCGGTTGCAGAATACCTGGCCTACTTGCAACGGCATAAATCTACTGCTACCAAAGTGGTTGACTGTGAATTTAGGCAAGTACTAGAATGAACTGCTACCGCGGTCCGCGGTCCCGAAGTGGTTGGCTGTGAATTTAGGCAAGTACTAAAATGAACTGCTACGGCGGTCCGTGGTCCCGAAGTGTTTGACTGCGAATGTAAGTTCGTTGAGAATGTATGTTTTTAATACGATGAATGCTTACCGTTTTATATTTTTCGCTTGACACGCTTAAAGAAGGAGAAATACACACAATGCTTTTGTTTCGTTGTGGAGTTCAGTTACAGTTGTTATGTAAATAATGGACTGCGGACCGCGGTAGCAGTCTTGATTTATGTCGCTGAAAATGGGCCGGGTATTCTGCAATTGTACAATTTCCTCGATGCGATAACTTATAACGTGTTTTGTTTTTGAGAGTAATCTAATAGATATTTGAATAAAACTTTAAACTGAGAGAATTTGCTGTCCTTTTTCCTGTGTTATTTCAAGAATTGGTCTGGATTTGCATTTCGCAGCTCTAATTTCCCTCGCATTGCAAAATCCACAATGTCTGCGTATTTTTTCATATTTTGACTTTCAAGCTAGTTTTTCAGGCTATTTTTCAGGCTATTTTTCATACGCAACTGATATTCGAAAATCGTTCACACTAATTATTCTAGATTAGAGAGATGTTGTTTTTTCAAGTCTCTGTTTGCTCTTATTCTTGTGCGCATTGCCAGGTTTATTTATTTATTTATTATTTATTTATTACAATCTATGGATTAAAAACCAAAGGATGAACTGTAAAGGAGTCCTAGACCCCATATAAAAACAGACCACCTAAAAATATATAGAAACACAATAAAATAATAGTTTCAGAAAATACAGAAATATACTCTAGACTTAAAAATATTTACATTATCAGAAACACGAATGTCTAACGGTAGTTGATTCCACTGGTCAGTAATTCTATGGAAAAAACTATACTTCAAGACATTAGTTCTGGCATATTTCTTCTTTAAAGTTAAAGAGTCCATAGCCCAAAGTGAGAAGCGATCATCTTCTGAGTAGAAATCTATAATTTTACTGATGTCAATATCAATGTTGCCATTAAGTACTTTATATAAGAAAGTCACGTCAGCCAGTAATCTTCTCTTCTCCAGTGACATGAGGTTTAACTTCTTCAAACGAATGTCATAGGGATCATCACTTTTTAAGATAAATTTAGTTGCTCTTCTCTGTACTCTTTCCAGCCTATCAGTATTTCTCTTTGTATATGGGGACCACACTACTGAGCAATATTCCAAATTTGAGCGGACCAATGAGCAGTAAAGAGTACGCAAGGTCTTAGGGTCATCCAGACCTTTACAAGTTCTCTTAATCAGACCGAGCATTCTATTATCGTTCCTCGATTCGCGTTGATTTGTTTAAAAACTGAGATATCGCGCAGGAGTAAATGGGTTAATTAAGGCTTCCAAATGTGGCAGCACTTCACTTCCAATATGGAACCACTAGTTATTGCAACATTTGATTTCATTACTCAATCAATAATGCGCTCTTCAAATGAAGAATGCAAAATTCAAAAGCGGTTTCACATGCACTTGTCATGTGAGAATGTTATACGGTAGGTTTCCCGATATTTACATACAATGTACATCAGCCAAGGGTCTTCACATTTTTCTTTTCGTTTTGTTTTGCCAATTGCGTTTTAACCTTCTTAGAATACCAGAGAGCCTTTTCTATGTTTTAACATTCTGAAGGAAATTTTAAAAAGCTGCCCTTTCCAAACCAAGTGTATTTTAAAAGTGATTTAAAGGTACTTTTAATGTATTTGAACGATTTTAACTATATTTTGAGCTCATCATGGTGTATTTTTATTATATTTTAACAAAAATTCTAAAATAGTGGTAAGAGTTTGAAATGTATTTGAGGTATATTTAAATGCTGTTTAATAAACCGGATAGGTTTTTCCATGTATTTGTAAGCTATTTGTCGCCAAAACTACATTTCAAATAGAGTATTTGAACACTATTTTGACAACATGACTGCCGAAGTGTTACTCTAAATTGTTTTAAATAGACTATTTGAACACTGTTTGGAAAAGAATCATAAAATGTTGTGGATTTATAATGTAGTTGTAACAAGTAAAAAATAAAAATACGTTTTAAATATGATGTTTAAATACTATTTGAAATGGACATTCATTACCACGCTTTTAAATTGCTCATAAACAGTCTATTTAAAACATGTGTGAAGTTGAATTCAAAAGTCAGAGCTATTTGAAAGGCGATTTTTAATACTAAAACCAGGAGCTGTTTCCAAACAGACTTTAAACAGACTACATGTGTATTTTCTTAGTATTTTGAGAGAAAAGCACTTTGTTACAGGTATGTTACACAAAATATATTTCAAGTTCACCTCCCCCTCCAGGAGTCAGTAAAACTGTTTTAAATGTATTTGTGACAACCTCACAGAAAAAAAAATAAGAGCTATATCGACTTTTATAGACGCATACCCGTAGCCCCCCCCCCCCCCCCCCCCCCCTCCCCGATTCGATCCTTTACTACAGGATCATATGGAGGCTGAAGTTAATTATCAACCTCACACGTGAAACCGAACGCCGACTTGCGGGCCAGGAATAAGGCGATATTGAATGGCGCGTCAAAATACATTTTATTTTACATTTATCCCGACATATTCATTTTCTGAAAAGGTATTAACGCAGTAGCTCGCTGTTAAATCAAACTATGGTATAATTCCTCGATTAACACTGCATTCAGTAATGATATCGATGTGTCCGAACGCGTTGTAGATCGAAGCATAAATGTTATGACGATCGATACGGCAAATATGTTATTGTTATTATTCTGCGAAATGCAAATACCCGAGCGACCTCAGCGTATGTTGTATTCTATTTTGCTCTTTAAAGCTTGTGTTTAGAGTAGCGAGGCTTATCGCTCGTATATATTTAGCTTACATGTAAGCTTTATGTGAGAGCACACGTTATTTTTGTAAACAGACAATTTATGGAGCGTTCCGCAAAGGAAACATTAAGTTATACACGAATGATGATTACAGTAAGTCTCTTCTTAAGAATTAAAAAGCCATACCTTATATCTGTTTTATGAGCGCCCTCTTATCACGGAATCCTGCACTTTTTCACTTGAAGAACGACGAATTCAGTCCTGAAGCCTTGTGAAATTCCCGCTCAGTTTGAGTGCTCTCGCGCGCTAATCTCGTTCCCAGTGTCCTCTCTTTCTTGCGTGCGTCACATATCACGTGAGCAGAAACAAAGGTCGTTTGAATTTTGTGCGCGGCCATTATACATGTAGTAACCGTTTGGAGATTTTGATATTGTGGACGTTGTTTTATCCAAGAATGGGCTTATCGACAATTTATCAGCAGAAGAGATGAATATCTGAGACGACAGGCTACATCGGGACGTTTCAAATGTGAGTACAATCCTTTTTTTTATCTTTTTAGTCATGTACGAAGCTTTGAGGTGGCGTTCGATTGAACGTATTCCGGAATATTAAAGAACATGAAAGCTGTCGTAATATGGTATCAGAACTTAGAAGAGAGAACAAAACAAATTGCAAATATGGTTGTCAAATTTGCAAGGGGCATGTGTGCGAGTCTTTTTTTAATTAATTTTTGCATTCTTCAACTGTAGAGCAGATTATTGAAACAAGTAATGAAATCAAATAAATATTACAATAATGAATTCATTAATTCACTTTTGCAAACATAAATTGGAGAATTTGTTGAATTTTTAAACACAAAGTTCCGGTTCCGTACGAAAGGAGCCTGGCCTCGCCATTCTCACCTCCAGCCGTCAATCAACCACTGAAGAATTAACACCTGACAAAAAACATGCGTCATTACTAAGACCATTGCTAACACAATTTGGAAAAATTTTATGAAAGTTACATCAGAAGTCTTTATGAACTTCTATTTCTTTTTTTACTTAGGTAAAATCTTGGTTTAATTAGATTTTTGAAGCAAATTATATTTACAGGACGCACAAGTTAACCACGTTTTGTGACTGAAAGACGCGAAATGGGGGAGGAGCTAAGCCTTTTATACCGGAACTTCATGTTAAAAGCATTAGAAAACTTGGCAGTGGGTTAACGAACAGCCCATTCTGGAAAGCCATCAGGGGGCTGTCGTTCTGACAATTCAGGAGCTACAGTCAATTGTACGATTCTTTCTAGTGCCCTCTTAGTCAATGATTTCCAGTAATATTTATCAAGCCTCTTCTTTCTCCTCAACCACCTACTTTCCCAGCCAAGTCTCTGTACTTTATATCCAGTAAGCTTTTGATTGCCAGCATCATCATCCTCATATGCACTATCTTCACTGCTCATGGCATCTATCACCAGCACCTCAGCTACTTTCCCTTTTTCATGTACATCTGCCCATGGAACCATTTCAAGGGCAGAAGTCCGTCTGGTCAATTTCTGAAAGTTAATAGTTGATTGCTTAGACACTAAAGCTTGATTTAAAATCAGATGTTTGGACAGGATGAACTGAGTCATGTATATGAATTAAAATAAGAAACATGTAACACAGAAATACAGTTAATCTCTCTGGATGGGCACTCTCATAAGCAGACAGCAAATGTCCCATCTCGTCATTTATTTCCAATTCAAATTCCTGAAGTAATAGAAAGCTTCATGTTAAAGCTAAGTAATGTGCATATCTTTACACAAGTAAGTTAAGAGTGGATAATTTATGTTCAGGGCTGATAGCAGCACCCGGGTGCCAACTAACTTCTGTCTTCGGATGACAAGCAAATTACTGAGTTTATGCACATAGCATAACTGCTACCGGTATATATAGTGTATAAGGCACCCTAGATTTATAGTTGGACTCCCTTTGTGCTCCCTTTGATAACTGACTTAGACCACAGCCTTGATGTTATAGCAAAATAGATAATTAACTATCCACCACGAAAAAGCTTCTATATACAATGTAGGCAATCTGCAAAGGGCTTCTAATGATCACCCACTCAGACTCATTTCATGAGAACAAAAACTGTTGGGAGGATGATGTTTTATTAGCTGTTCCTTTGGAGAGATCTTTTGGAAGTTTTACTCATTCAAATGCAAGTTTAATCTTGTTTATTGTTATCATTAGTTATACTCACTCCTCATCTACAGCTGTAGGTTGAAGCCAGCAAAGTCCTCTTTTTTGGTCAATACCTTACATATTGTCCTCACTGATCTCTGAAAAATATTAATGGTTTACATGTAATTTAATGTGATTAAAAAATAACACCCCGCTCCCCACCAAGGTTCCCTTATATTAATTGAAACTTTTAACCTTCGGAGACATGCAGGGAACCCTTCGGTAATCGAACATTTTAAAAATCACAAAAAACATTTTGTCAATTGAACACAATCGAACGTTTGATTATCAAACGGACAGCAATCAAACTCAGTCGAACCATAATGGTACGTTCAATTACTGAATTCATGGCTGCTATTGAAGGCTTCGAAAAACTCATGTCGACAGTGTTCTGGTTAGTCATCATCATTATTTGGATGTTGAACAGCAAAAATCCTTTCAGGATCTCACTACCCTACAAAAAATACCAGGCAGAACCCCCCCCCCCCCCTTAATCCATAGAGATAAAAATGTTGCAGTTGAAGTTTTCAGGGTTATTATTATTATTATTATTATTATTATTATTATTATTATTATTATTATTATGAACACAATTTATGCTATAATAGTATAGCTACAGTTACAATAAAACCGCCGTTGCGGTAGCTTAATGAATAAATTATGCCAGCACTAATTTTCATCCATGCGCGAAAATATAAACGGTTTAAAAAATAATTCTAAAAAGCCAATTTTTCGTCGCACATCAAAATTGGGCTTTCTTCGTTGGAAAAAGTTATTTTATTTCAATTTATCCACAGAAGAATGAAGAGGTCGCAATAAACTCAATTATTTTACCCTTGTGCGAGTCTGATTAATTTATGCACCGCGGCATAATTTTGCGCGCCAAAACCGTTAACTCATTTTTAAACTAAAAATACAAGAAGTCACTGTAAAATAATTATTTTACGGACCACTATGTTAATTCTCCTGCAGAGAATACATTATATCCATGCACGTGTGTAATTTATTTATACCGTTAATAAGCTTAATGTAAGCTTATAGTCCATGAGCCAGACCCCAAAAATTTGGCCTCCGGTATCATCCGGGGGGAGTAAGTTTCTTGGTTTATTTTGAGATGCCTTATCATTGTAGAGTTGGAAAATGCCTGATAGTAACCAGTTGGTGGTAGCTTGTGGGTTTTAGGGATATTTTAATAGACCCCCTGCGGACCCGTACATGAAGCCGAGGGTAATTGCTTGTATGCCTGTTAAAATATGAAAATGTGATTAAAACACCACCAAACTTACTCAAATGTTACATACAAACGAGATACTTTTTTTGGATACCAAATCTCATGAAAGCATGTCACGTGACTGATCACGTGACTAATAAAGGAAAAAAATTAACATTTTAATGTCATGCAAGAACTTTCAACTCTTGTGGAGCTGAATCGAAAGCTCTTTATATATTGCAAATGCATCTGTTAAATGAAGGGGTAGATAGCTAACAGTTATCATTAAAAATATTTTGTTTAATACAAATAGGTTTTGAAAAAATAACAGAAATTGTGCGCCTTTTCGTGAAAAGTGTTGTCTGCATGGAAACGAGGCTGAACGTTAGACAGCCTCCTCAACAGGCACTAAAAAAGGGCAAATGAAAGGGGAATGCCTTTATAGGAAAAAAAATCAGTCAATTATTATTGTTGGTGTATACTGTTGAACGATTTAATCATTAACGTTTAAAAATGGACGAGTAACCAGGATAAGGCATATTAACAAATTTAAAAAAACATTCTCTGGTTTAAAAGCTTAAAATATACGAGCTTTCGACTACCAGTCTACAATCTTTGACAAATAATAAATAAAAAGCACTTACATGGAAATATATACGGTAAAAAGTGTGAAGTAGAAAAATACAATAGAAACAACAAAAAATACTTTTGGGGGAATAAAATGCCAATACGAAGTTCTTAAAAGAATTGAATATTGCCTAGGTAATTGTTTCCAGTTATTGTCTGCTTCGCTTGTAATTGCGGTATGCCAAGATTCCAGTGTTTTCCTTACGCAAAAGTTTCCCTTGTCAATTGCATGGGAGTTGTTAAAATCAATAGGGTGGCCGTTCAGCCATGCATGAGTGGCAATGTTTGAACCTTTCTTATAGGTTTTTGTGTTTCCAACTTGTTCTTTCTTTTGGTTCGTAAACACCTGAATTTTAGTTTGTTTTGGTTTTGGTTTGTTGTGTTTTGTTTGTTTCTTTTTAATCAAAATTCTTATGGCGTTTTTTTTAACTCCTTCAATTCATCTTCTTGCGTTTCTCGTTTCTCCTTCACTTGGGGGCCTGTAGTTGCGCTTACATCCCATTCTTTCCCCTTTTTTCTTCCATGCATTGTATATCTCTCCGTTTCCTTGGTCTTATTTTCTGTCTGAGCTCTGTTTCCTCATCTCCATCGTTCGTTGGTTATGTGGTTCTGTTTCCAAAAATGAGCGCGGTCTAGTGGGATTTGGTTTTGTGTGTCTTACTCTTGGTATGTCTGGAGCTATGGCAGGGGCGGATTAAGGACCCCTGAGACCCTGGGACAAATTTATAACGTGGGGCCCCGTATACCTAAAGGGGCATCATCTACACATCGGTGGTCTCTTCTCGCAAACGAACTAAAACCGCACAAACTGCTGGTTGCTTAGTGATACGAGATGGCCGGCGCATTCAGATGCTGTCTTGGCGTTAGTTAAAGGATATTCCTCAATGTCCTCTTTACTTGACAAGATCAGCGCTGACGATTGCGAGAACGCAATGTGCCGATCAGAAGCCAAGGGTCTCGCAAAGAAAATGAAGAAGCTTGAAACTGGTGTGATGGCAGAATTGTGCCATAGGATCCTAGAATGCATGAATATGGCAAGCAAAGTGCTCCAGAGTCCAACACTGGACTTTATCAATGCTGTCGCACTTGTGCCTTCACTTAAGGATTTCATGATATCACCAGGACCGCGGTTCCAGCTCTTTGAACGCCGTGGCCGGGGGAGCTAACCACAATAGACTCTTTCCAAAGAAACCGCGGAGCAGTTCGCCAGGATTGTGACAACGTCGACAGCTCTAGACACAGTTTCAAAGTCGACAGCTTTCTTGTCGTCATTGATAAATTAACAAGTGCGGTGTCGGATCGTATTAACGCATACAGTGATTTATGCCGGCTGTTCGGGTTCCTCGCGAGGGTAGATGATCTTGATCAAAGTGAACTCAGCAAAGCTGCTGAACTGTTGGTCTGTACATAGAAGGGTGACATTGAGGAAACTCTTAGTGATGAACTTATTCAGTTTTCATCTCTGTTGTGTACTTCTCCAATAAAGGAAGCGTGTTACGCTAACGCACATGCCAGCAGATAACTTAACATGCTTCACCTACTTGTGAAACAAGACTTAGCATCAACATGGCCAAACGTTGAGATCGCACTGCGAATATATCTATCTTTAATGGTGTGCCATTGCAGTGAGAGCGCTCATTTTCGCAGCTTAAGCACATATAAAAAGGGGTTGCGATCAACAACAACACAGGAGAGGATGAACTACCTCTCCCTCATGTACATAGAAAGCGAAATTCTTCGGAAACTCGACTTTTCCTCTATTATTGAGAAGTTTTCGCTAAGAAAATCTCGAAAAATCGACTTTTAAATCCTCAAAGAACTTTAAATTAGACTAAGTCAGTAAGTATATTGATTTCTGTTTTATTTCAGGATCTTCGAATTGCCGTTGTGTTTCCTTTTTCTTTCCTTCTTTTTTGTTGAGTCGGGCTCCTCTAGGTTGGAGCCCTGGAGCACGTGCCCCATGTGCCCCTAGGCTAATCCGCCACTGGGCTATGGTCTTGGAGTCTTATATATGCATTTGTCCCAAACAAAGCAATGCTACTACATCACAGCGGAGTACAGGAGCGCATTCCTGGGTCAGCTAAGGCACATGGTACAAGGAGAGCTTGCATCTAAACACTCAGACCTCCAGCGATCTTGGATCAAGAAAGACGAAGAAGCCGTTTCTGCAGTGGTTGAAGTAATCCAAGCCTGGAACAATCCCTTCACGGAAACCCAGCAGGATCGTGTTAGCACTTCTACTGCAAAAGCCCCCCTCCCCCTCCCCAAAGGACATTGCAAGAGATTTTAAGAACGCGTATGAAATTGGTGAGAAACGCTACGCAACGTTCAAATAGCTATAGGTGCGTCTGGAAATAGTGCCACAAGTCAAGAAATTCCACGATCCAATTAAAAGTAACATGTTGAAGACCTTCAGCGACATGAATAAAAAGAAGAAAGTAATGTCTAATGGTAGATCTGTCATTCTGAAGGCTGATCGGTCCCTATTTGGTCGCATTATAGTGATGGCACAAGGAGAGATCAAGAGCCACATGCAGGGATTGCTTAGTTAGCTGGAATATGGAGACGATGTTTGCAGCAGGACCCACAGGTGTCATCTCCTGTTGGCAGAAGATGGATGATAAAGCAAGGAGAAGGCGCTGAGCAGCTGACAGTTGACTAGATGGAAGGCAAGCCGGCTCCAGATGCCATCTTGAACCTTTTGTCATGTAGGCTGCAGAAATGTGAAAATCAGCCATCTGCTGAAGAGGAGGAAGAACATGACAGTTTAGAGGAGGATGAGGTCTTCGATATGGACGAGGACTATTAGATCCTTGTATAAGTTGATAAGCAGCAAGCAATTAGCTACTATATAACATGTAAAGATTTACCAATATCATCACTTCACAAGACAAGAATTCGGTTCAGTAAAAGCTTCTGGAACACGATAAAGAGCATTATTTGATGTTTTGTGGTAGTTTTAGTTTACGTTTTTGTTTAAGCGGTTTTTAGCACATTTTAGAGGATCTGTAACAAATTTACATTTTGTACGGGTATAATTAGTGTTTTTTTTTCAGTAAAATACAAGGCAATGGCCAGGATGCTTTGTTTTTTGTCACAGGTTTTGGTTTTGACACATAACATTTTTGTTTTCATATCCAGGTATCTCTAGTTGTTATACTCCAACTGCAAGCCTGCTATGGCTTCGGGGGCTACCAGCAGATTAAGGGTTCCCTAACCCAATGTAATATTTGGACATTTCAACAAAACAATAAGGGGTGGAGCGCATAGATCAATGTCTAATACCAGTAGTTGTTAAGAAGGGAGAGATCTTCAGTATTTCTGTCTTGTATGGCTGTCAAGCAATTTTTGTATGTGTTGCTATGGTAACTGTTCTCACAACCCCATGATGCCAGGACAAGCATAGCTGGCAGAAACAGCTGTACCTTTGCCCGACAAAGAAATTGATGTTCTACGTAACCGGATTTATTTTTTATTTTTTTATCATTTTATGCATTCATTTTTACTTAGTAGCTGAAATATGATTTGGGTTAACAGCACCCTTAAAACTGGTTACCATGGCCATGGCAACAACTAGGTCAAACAAAAGTTAAGTACTTCGAGACCAAGTCGTATGCCAAATTTGTTTATATAGCATTTGTTAATCACGAGATATTAGCAAAAACATAAAAGTCCTGCATATAAGCCCCCCTTCGCATATATTTAACCCTATCCAGACCCTGGAGGGGAGGCTTTTGGAGCCCGCTCGAACTTTGAAGTTGTGTCGTTTCAAAACGGTCGACGCAATGACCACCAAATTTGGTGACTTTTCCTAGAATTTTTCTCGAAACATTTTCACGTTAGCGTCCTTTGTTCACCAACATTGACGTTTCCATAGCAACATTGACGTTTCCATAGCAACCTATGATTTACAAAATTAGCATTTTTTCGCTTCAATCAAGATTATTTGAAAGTTTTCTTATTGAATTAATAGTTTCTACTTAATTTAGCGATAATTGATCAAATTATGTATAATTGTTTATTAATTAACATTAATTAACTGTAATTTTAGAAAAATATGGAATATGAAATGTCAAAATCCAGGATTATTGGTTCATATTTTGGATTGTAAAATATTTGCCCACAATAAACTAAGCTTTAGCAGTCCATTTGCTTTATTTTTCGGTGTTTTTTACCGAAATAAACACGTTTGGACTAATTCAAGATGGCGGATCCAACATGGCGGACAATAAAATGGGAAATTTATTTCTAGTATATTAACAGTTGCAATGTGGGAGATTATCAGCACATCATTAAACATCACTTATATGACGTCACATGCTGTTACCATAATAGCAACAAAGGGTGCAAATTCATTAACTTTTACTCCTGCATCAATATGTGAAAGTTTGGTATGAACGCTACCGTTTGTTTCAGAGATATGCCTTATAGAACATTTCAGTTGGTTATGTCATTGTATATGACGTCATAATGACGTCACGTTACGACATTAT
Source organism: Cladopsammia gracilis (assembly GCA_022457155.1). NCBI lineage: Eukaryota > Metazoa > Cnidaria > Anthozoa > Scleractinia > Dendrophylliidae > Cladopsammia > Cladopsammia gracilis. The sequence goes on from JAJGOT010000547.1 coordinate 297,079, forward strand.
GACACCAAAGTATCTGTACTTACTAGAATTCATGACAACATTATCCTGTGTAAATTTGGTGGCCATAGCATAAGCGGTTTCAAAGTTACATAGGGGGGACTTCTGGATCCCCCCCGGTCCCAGACGTTAAAAAAAGCTCGGTCTGGATAGGGTTAAAGTCCACCTCCCCCCCCCCCCCCCACTCTACGAGCTACCACCAATCGGTTGCTATCAGGCATTTTTTTACTATTGACCACATAACCTTCCTAAAAACCACCAGGAAGTTTACTCCCCCCGGATGATACCAACATACCCTACTGGCTCATGGACTATTTATTATGTTCAATTCTTCCACTTACTCTACATGCGGCAGGAACTGCAATAGTCCTTGTTGCACGTCGAAGTCTTGCACGAGGATGACCTCGGGAGGATGACCTCGTTCAACCGCCGTTCGATTCGCTGTAGTACTTCAGCTTGCGATTTATTCGCTTGATCGTGCTCCTGTCGGAGCTTTGCGTTGTCCGCGGCAAGATCACGGTTACTCCTTATGAGCTCTTCCAGAAGAACAACACAATCATATGCATCCGACAAGCCCTCTCTCATTCTATCGATTTGTTCTTCCATAGTAAGCAAAACCTCCTTAAATGTGAAAGAGTAAATTGCAACGCAGTAAAAAGCTAGTAGACGAAAGGTAGATGACGAAAGCTTGTGTGCTCAGAACGCGACCGTTAAAGCAAGAGGACTTTCGTAAAAGCGCGCGATTTTTTTTATAAATCTGGCCCCCCGATGTTTTGCCTCGTACTGGGTTAGTGATTTATGTATGACACAATGAAATGTCCTGACGTTACAAATTACTTAATTTAGTCCGAGATGATTGTATTACTTGAATGATCTTGAATGTCATACATAGCGTACTGACCTCGATCTTATTATCGCTGACCAGTAATACAAAACTGGTCTTCGAGAGTCTTCGAAGGCATGGTGAATTCTAAATACTAGCTGACTTACAAGACTTCAACATTTGAGATTTGAAAGGTACGTTTGACGTTTTTTTTTTACTATTCGGCAAGTATTTGCCAAGAAGGTAGCTTTACTCGTTGGATATTTTCAGGAATAAACTGTACAATAAGACTTGCTAACTATATTAAAGTTAAATTTGTCGTCCATGGAATGACAATAGTCCTTTATTGTCAATCTTAAACGAGGTGGAACGAAGCTGTTCTGCATTGAACCGTGCATTTACATACATAATAACCTCAGTGGGGCTTTTGATGTAGAGGACTTGAATGAAAGCAACTCGGATGACTATTAAACCAATTGGTGAGAACATATATTGTGCTCCTCTTGCCATCAAAGACAAGTACGAAGCTTCGCTGCAAATAACACTAAAATATAAACTTATTACTTTGTGTGTTTAAAAGCTGTCAGATGACAATAATGTGTGTAGGCTTTCAGGTAGTTTCCAAGCTTCTGTTATGATGAAATCTAACAGTGGCAATAGAGCAGTTTTAAATTGAGTGTCGTAAAACCAAAACCAAAGTAATTTATCTGACCAATCACAGCAGTCGTAAATAATCCAATGAACCAATCAGAGCTCGAAGCAATTACATGTCGGCGGCGCCAAGCGCGGAAAAACGCATGCGAGCAAGTCACGATTGGTTTTGGTTTTACTTCTGATTGGTCGAGAAAGTGGTGCGAGATTTTTTAGCCAATCACAAAGCGTAGCAATGCAAAACAAAGCAATTGTGTAATTACTTTCGATACTCAATTGAAAACTGCTCTAATAAATAAAGTATGTAGAACTTGGTATGAAACATTTTCAAAAACTTGTTCTAAGATATTTAAGGAGAGTTGGCACGTCCAAGCTTCTGAGGTGATAAAATGTACCAGCAGTACCAGCAGTAAACTAAGAAAATCTGAAAAACTGTGTTTGACTGGCCACATTAAATATCAGATTTAAAAATGATTTTGGCTTTTAAAATTGAGAGCTTTAGTTTTCTAGGCTTTTGGAGCCCGCTCGAACTTTGAAGTTGTGTAGTTTCGAAACGGTCGATGCAATGACCACCAAATTTGGTGACTTTTCCTAAAATGTATCTGGAAACATTTTCCCGTTAGCGTCCTTTGTCCACCGACATTGACGCTTCCATAGCAACCGCTTTTTGACACCTATGTTTTACAAAATTAGCATTTTTCGCTTTAATCAAGATCATTTCAATGTTTTCTTATCGAATTAATATTTTCCACTTAATTTAGCAATAATTGATCAAATTATATATAATTGTTTATTAATTAAGGTTATTTAACGGTAATTTTAGGAGAATGTGGAATATGAAATGTCAAAATCCAGGATGGCGGATCGAAGTTTTACTAAAGGTCTTTTCTCTCTATAATTTTATTATTGGTTCATATTTTGGATTATAAAACATTTGCCCACAATAAACTAAGCTTGAGCAGTCCATTTGCTTTATTTTTCGGTGTTTTTACCGAAATAAACACGTTTGGACTAATTCAAGATGGCGGATCCAAGATGGCGGATCCAAGATGGCGGACAATAAAATGAGAAATTTATTTTCCTGTTTGTGTAATTCCATTATCTCTAAACATTTATTGTCAAAATATCATAAAAATGTCCTTTTCACTTGAGAAAGCTTTTTTGAATTCATTAGGTACATGAAAAGCCATAATTTGCAATGTTATCTGTTCCAGTTTTTAAGAAAATGTACACATCACTTTTATGACGTCACATGCTGTTTTAAGTGTACGAATTCATTAACTTTTACTCCTGCATCAATATGTGAAAGTTTGGTATGAACACTACCGTTTGTTTCAGAGATATGCCCTATAGAACGTTTCAGTTGGTTATTTTCTTGTATATGACGTCATAATGACGTCACTGTTATTGTTAACAACGAAAACAGTGTTAGTAAACATAATATATATAGATAGCCCAAGCCTAACAGCGTCGCACTTTGAACAAGCTTAACTAAGGTGAAACTTAACTACGGTGAAACTTAACGAAGGTGAAAGATTGGAAGCACAAGAATTAAGATTGACGAACGGGCTATTTTCAATTTTAGCAATTCTCAAAAACAGTATTACGCGACCGTCTGCACAGTACATTTTTATGGACCGTACAAAAGTTCACAAAAACAACTTTTCTCTGTCTAGAATAACTAGTACTACTAGTTTCCGAATAAAATACAGTTTATGTTTGTCAAAAATTGCCCGAGAAACTGATTTGAAAATCAAAAGTGCAAAAATACACAAACATATTTGCATAAGGCGATGCGAGTGAAGATAGAACTGTACTATAAAATCAAAGTCTTGTTTTGTTTACATAAAATCGCTTTTCAATCTATCTAATGAATGAAGAAACACATAAAAATGGACAACACAATCTTCTTTCGAAAAAATTTATTCAAATCTCCATTAGTTTACGTTTAAAAGCAAAACGCGTACCATTTAAGCTTAATTATAGCTCATCGAGTTCAAGCTTTCTTCGATGAAATTCAAGAGATCGATACAACTGAATTTAAACACGTTTTAAAATCAATTCTCCAAAACTAACAATAACACTAATAAAAGTCACTCACAGATTGATATCAACATAAATTCTCATCGAAAACTGTAATCTGTTTTACCTTTAAGTCCCTCGCTTGCTTGGAAATTCAAATCTCCGCTTCTGGTTCTGAAATCCGTAGGAAACAAACATCTCCCGCATTGACAAAAACGTAATACATAAAGTTCCTCGAAGCAAGATTTTATCCCTGAAAGCTCGTCTTTTTCCACTAAAGCGGCTTCTGAGTATACCTTAATTAGTATCCCTGTCTTGAGTAGCAAACCGCGAAAAAATGCAGGAAAATAACGACTTTAATTTAAACCGTTTTCTCCGCTCAGTAAACACAGCAAAAACATCAAAGTGTTGCTGACGTGACATTCGGCCGTGTAACCGCGCGAAAAAAAGCCTCGCTTTGGTTTCAACATGACGTCGTACGCGCATGTTTTGCGACGTCATACGCGCCCGCGAGCTAGCCCTGCGCGACGGAGCCCGGTCCTGCGGTCCGGTCCTGTGTGTGGTCCGGTCCTGTGTGACGGCGGAGTCCGGTCCTGTGTGACGGCCGTGTGACGGCGGAGGGCACACGCGCGCCCGCGAAACATTCCGCTAGCCATGACCATGAAAAATGACGGCATAGGTTCTATGAGTATGGGGCTGCGCAGCGAGGCCTTCGGCCTGGCAAGTGCTCCGCTAAGACTTTTATCAAATAGGTAGCTGTTAAAGTATTGTTGTTATATGTTCAAAATTGAGAAAATATTGATGAAAGACTGTTTTAGCCAATAAAATCGACTATATGACGTCATAATGACGTCACGTTACGTCATTATGACACCAAAGTATCTATAGTTACTAGAATTCATGACAACATTATCCTGTGTAAATTTGGTGGCCATAGCATAAGCGGTTTCAAAGTTACATAGGGGGGGGGGGGGGGGGGGCTTCTGGAGCCTCCCTCCCCCCTCCCCGGTCCCAGACGGTCAAAAAAAGCCCTGTAGTGGATAGGGTTAATGCTTGGTACAGTTTACGAGTGACTGCATTTTGCCAGATCTTTGAGTCTCTGTACCATTTTGAATGGCCACATGAAATATCAGATTTAAAAATGATTTTGGCTTCATAATTTTTTTTGAGGTTTAATATTGAGAGCTTTAGTTTACTAGGCTTTTCATGTGAGATCTTAATGCTTGGTACAGTTTACGATTGGCGGCATTTTGCCAGATCTTTGAGTCTCTGTACCATTTTGAATGGCCACATGAAATATCAGATTTAAAAATGATTTTGGCTTTGTAAATTTTTTTGAGGTTTAGAATTGAGAGCTTTAGTTTTCTTGGCTTTTCATGTGAGATCTTAATGCTTGGTACAGTTTACGAGTGGCGGCATTTTGCCAGATCTTTGAGTCTCTGTACCATTTTGAGTGGCCACATGAAATATCGGATTTAAAAATGATTTTGGCTTTATAATTTTTTTGAGGTTTGGAATTGAGAGATTTAGTTTTCTAGGCTTTTCATGTGAGATCTTAATGCTTGGTACAGCACAGGCAGACCAATCGTGATGTGTGAGTCACATCAAGCACAGTAATGAAATATATACGATTTGTCACGGAATTGAGAAGCGATAGAAAAATCGAACATATTACACAATAAAGTCTTCTCACCTTTACTTTATTGTCTCTTGATGTATCCTGACCGGTTTAAATGCATTTTTACCACTTTTGTCACTCGCCCCACTATCCACTATAAAAGAAGGGAAGACTGGAGACCTCTGAGCGAACCCTCGCCACGCGAAAGCCAATTGATTCTAAACAATTCAACTCAAGCTCCCCGAATTGCCACCAGTGAGGCCGCAAGTTAAATGTCTACCCGTGCGATTCGTGCTAGCTTCCAAATTCCCTTTCACCGGCTCTAAAAGGGCTCCGTTTTGGAGCGATTCTGGCCATCTTCGCTTCGCCATTGTCCGCGATCCAAACGGCTGTACTACGAAATTCGAACACTAAAGCTTAGCGACCGCGTCACAGAGACAAAATGACATTCACCCGAGGGGAGGGTCGTTACTTTTGCCCTGCGTGAAATTCAAACGGAAACCACAAGCGTGACCTGTAACTTATTTGTCTTTATTTGATAAAGTGCAATTTTTCATCAAGATCAAAAGAAAAGTCTCTTTTTAAAATAAAAATGCTCGAAGGAAAATTATTAAGCTTGTTAAAACTAATTTGCGCGAGGGCAAAAGTAACGACCCTCCCCTCGGGTGAATGTCATTTTGTCTCTGTGACGCGGTCGCTAAGCTTTAGTGTTCGAATTTCGATCCGTTTGGATCGCGGACAATGGCGAAGCGAAGATGGCCAGAATCGCTCCAAAACGGAGCCCTTTTAGAGCCCGTGAAAGGGAATTTGGAAGCTAGCACGAATCGCACGGGTAGACATTTAACCTGCGGCCTCACTGGTGGCAATTCGGGGAGCTTGAGTTGAATTGTTTAGAATTTATTGGCTTTCGCGTGACGAGGGTTCGCTCAGAGGTCTCCAGCCTTCCCTTCTTTTATAGTGGATAGTGGGACGAGTGACAAAAGTGGTAAAAATGCATTTAAACCGGTCAGGATACATCAAGAGACAATAAAGTAAAGGTGAGAAGACTTTATTGTGTAATATTTTCGATTTTTCTATCGCTTCTCAATTCCGTGACAAATCGTATATATTTCATTACTGTGCTTGATGTGACTCACACATCACGATTGGTCTGCCTGTGGGTACAGTTTACGAGTGGCGCATTTTGCCAGATCTTTGAGTCTCTGTACGATTTTGAGTGGCCACATGAAATTTCAGATTTAAAAATGATTTTGGCTTTATAAATTTTTTTGAGGTTTAACATTGAGAGCTATAGTTTTCTAGGCTTTTCATGTGAGATTTTAATGCTTGGAACAGTTTACGAGTGGCGGCATTTTGCCAGATCTTTGAGTCTCTGTACCATTTTGAGTGGCCACATGAAATATCGGATTTAAAAATGATTTTGGCTTTATAAATTTTTTTTGAGGTTTAGAATTGAGAGCTTTAGTTTTCTAGGCTTTTCATGTGAGATCTTAATGCTTGGTACAGTTTACGAGTGGCGGCATTTTGCCAGATCTTTGAGTCTCTGTACCATTTTGAGTGGCCGCATGAAATATCGGATTTAAAAATGATTTTGGCTTTATAAATTTTTTTGAGGTTTAACATTGAGAGCTTTAGTTTTCTAGGCTTTTCCTGTGAGATCTTAATGCTTGGTACAGTTTACCCCCGCGAGTGACTGCATTTTGCCAGATATTTGAGTCTCTGTACCATTTTGAATGGCCACATGAAATATCAGATTTAAAAATGATTTTGGCTTTATAATTTTTTTTTTTGCGGTTTAATATTGAGAGCTTTAGTTTACTAGGCTTTTGATGTGAGATCTTAATGCTTGGTACAGTTTACGAGTGGCGGCATTTTGCCAGATCTTTGAGTCTCTGTACTATTTTGAGTGGCCACATGAAATATCAGATTTAAAAATGATTTTGGCTTTGTAAATTTTTTTGAGGTTTAGAATTGAGAGCTTTAGTTTTCTTGGCTTTTCATGTGAGATCTTAATGCTTGGTACAGTTTACGAGTGGCGGCATTTTGCCAGATCTTTGAGTCCCTGTACCATTTTGAGTGGCCACATGAAATATCGGATTTAAAAATGATTTTGGCTTTATAAATTTTTTTTGAGGTTTAGAATTGAGAGCTTTAGTTTTCTAGGCTTTTCATGTGAGATTTTAATGCTTGGTACAGTTTACGAGTGGCGGCATTTTGACATATCTTTGGGTCTCTGTACCATTTTGAGTGGCCACTTGACATTGAAAATTAAAAGCAAGCCGGTGACATGATTTTGTTAAATGTTTGAGTTTCTGTGCCTTGTGCAGATTAAAGAAATTAATGCCCTCTTGATACATGTATATTAGTGCTATAAATTGTTAACAATAAATAATTGTGATGTTGTTACTTTTAGGACAAATGTGACTCAAGCAAGAGAATCCACAGTTACTTGGCCACTTTACATTAGTAAAATCTTATGACTTGTGAGAAATGAATATTTATTTACAATGGACATTTCATGTGGAATGTATTTATTAACTTTGCACAAGGCTGTTTGTTCTTCATAAGAAAAATTATAAGGAGCTCAAAAGCTCCCAATTATGAAATCCAGGGTGGTCAATTCAGTTTGTGCGAACAGTAAGGGCTGGTTATTTTTACAAAGTTTAGACAGCGTTCAACAAAACTGTGGTCTAAACTGATCCTAATAGTTAAACGATGTTTACTGTAACCAGTGTCAAGAAATCATATGCAGCATAGACAAGAAAAATCATGATTATTATTTTTTTGTATTTTGTATTAAACCACTGTCTAATGCTGTGTTCACACCACCATTGATAGATACATGTTTATAGTAAACATATTTCAATGATAAACGTTAATATAACTGTTGACATTAGTTTTTTATTTTAAAATGCAATTCATGCCTGGTTCTAGAAAAAACATATTTCGATCATGATTCCTGCAATGTTCCTTTTGATGTGAACACTTTTGTATAGTGAAACGTGTTTTATTCCCGATAAGGCTAAATGTGTTTTACCCTGGTGGGAACAGAACATAAGTTAGACTTCATTTAAATAACCAGGTCCAGCACTGAATTGCTCTACAAATCTAGGTTAAAGATTAGGTAGAAAATTATAATAGCCAGTGATGTTTCAATAAAACGCATTTTTTTTTAAATTAACAACAGTACATGGATTTAATGAAATAAGGAATCTAGGGCAGACGGCTACTTGAAATCTTAAGGAAACCCGTGTTATTCAAGCCACCTTTTCAATTCCTAGCAATATTATTAGAGTTTCACATTTTGTGTATGTTTATTACACGAGTTCTGTATTACAAGGGGTCCATGAGGGAGTCAATCATAATGGTCCGAGTGCACTTTGACTAGCGATCATGCATCATGTCGGTTGGAAGTTCAACCAATTGAGACTGATGTTTATAAGTGTACATTCCTGATTATTGGTGACACCGCTATATGTTTTTGCCCCTCCCACCCCCCCCCCCCCCCCCCCTCCCAGCTCAAGTTCAACCCAAAAGGTTGGACGTGATACGAGATCATCCCAATGAGGGCAATATAAATAACCATTAGCTTCATCACGCTCCATGATATCTCAGTACGACGAAATACCCGGCGGCAAATGCAAGTCGATGGTATTTGCTTTGATTTAAATTAAACCCGCCACTAATAATTAATCAGCTTTACCAATAGTATATATATACGGCTCGCACTATCAGTTATACTGCCGCACCGAGCATTCTCCAGATTTAGACACCTGAGGTTAAAGGTCCCTAAAGGTTAACAAAGAGCCATTAAAGATCAAGTTACCTTCACTAGCTTTAATGTTCTAATTAAAGATAACAAAAGATCAAGTTTAAATTTAACCTGACTTTAATCCCAAACAAGAAGCTGTACACAGCTTGAACTCGTGACGCCTGTTTCGCGGCTTCGGGATGACTCGCTACTTTAAATTGAAGGATACACGAACTGATGTATGCCAGACGAATTTTTATTTTGCACTAGATTTGTCCAGATCGTCGCTAGACTGTACGTAGCTGGATCGCTAGTCAACTGAAGCTAGAACGCTAGACAACTGAAGCTAGAACGCTAGACAACTGAAGCTAGATTGCTGGACAACTGAAGCTAGTCAACTGTGAAAGGGAAAAATAAATGACAAGTTACACTCTTACACAGATTTGAATCTAAATCCTCAAGTTTAAATCTACAAATCCTAAGACGCACTAAGACGTACTAAACAATCTTCTACTTACAATTCTGTGTCATTCTTATCCACATACATTCAGTTGATCTTCCACTTTGTTACTATTAACTTCGCGAATCGTAACTGATTCGATTTAAAATATATTTCGAATTTAAGTCAGATTCGAAAAATTCTATCACCTCTTAATTGGTTAGATCTTCGGCCCAGCTCTTCCGCGGTTTTGGGCCCAGTCCTGGCCGCGTTTACGGCGCCCAAAACAATAACAAAAAAACTACAAAATTATGTTCGTGAGAATTACGATCGAAATTCACAACACTCGGCCCCAGTGCGGAAATTAGGGCTCGGACCTAATTGAGCAACGACTAATTACTTTACGTTTTGCTGCATGCAAAAAGTTCATTGTTCTTGAGTTCCTGGTTTGTCGCAATCAAGCAAAGTTTGTGGACAGGTCTGTCATATTCTCCCTGTTGGGTCTTGATCCGCACTTTCCTGACGAGTCCATCATTTCCTGGATACGTCGTGATAACTATGGCCATCTTCCACTGGCATCTTCTGTGTTTTGGATCAATTTCAAGCACTAAATCCCCAACTTGGATGTTCCCACGCTTGTGGAACCATTTGTTTCGCGGCAGCAGATTTGGTGCGAAATACTTCATCCAGCAGGTCCAGAATTCTGTAATTCGGGTTTGTGTACTTCTGTGAAGGTGTCTTGGATTGATCTTGTCCTCAGGCTCTGGCTGGGGTGGTGGATTATGTTGGCCAATGAGGATTTCGTTTGGTGTGATGAGCGGACTCTCCCAGATGTCATCAGAGCTCGGATACAGGGGTCTACTATTAATCAAGTACGTCACTTCAGCTAGGATAGTTCTCCATTGTTCTTCAGTGTAGACTTGATTCTTGCAAGTGGAATTTAACGCTTGTCTCACGGACTTGATCAGAGTTTCCACGACACCATTCTGATGGCTTGCGCGTGGCGTTTTCCACAGCCATTTGAAGTCGCAACTGTAATCCTCTGACAGAACACTCTGAATCTTGGGGATATTCCAAAGCTTCATTACTTCCTTAAGGTAATCTTGTGCACCCACGAAATTAGTTCCACAGTCTGACCAGCAAACGTTTGGATGTCCGCGTAAACTTGGAAATCGTCGAAATGCCATCAAGAATGCATCTGTCGTTCTGTCCGTTACGAGTTCCAAGTGTACTGCTCTGCTTGTCATGCATGTAAAGATGACGACCTGTGCTTCTTTCAGCGTCTTCCTGTTTAGTCTTATTTGTAGTGGACCAAACATATCAATGGCAGTGTTTGCAAAAGCCGGAAATCCTGCTGCCACTCGAAGACTTGGAATTTGACCCATCAGTTGATTGAGTGGTTTCTTTCGCAATTTCTTGCAAGTGACGCACTTCGAGGTGAGGTCTTTAGACATTTTGCGGAGTCCAATGATCCAATACCTCCTTCTTGCCTCGTGCATTAGGCTCTTGTAGCCGCAATGACCGCGCTTCTCATGTAAATAACGGAGGAGCAACTTCACGAGTTGCTGGTCTCGTGGCAGAAGAATAGGATTTCTCATTTCTTCCGGGAGAGTTCGGACGTCTTCGAGTCGTCCATGAGCTCGTAGAAGTCATTTTTGATCTGATTTTGGGATCAATTTCTTATCAATGGTCGAGATATCCAGGCGAACTTGACTCCACTTGAAAAGTTGAACTTCTGACTCCTTTAGTTCTTGAACGGAAATGGGTCCTGACTTAACGTTCTTCTTCCTTGCGTTCTGAACAAAACGGCGAACATACGCCATAGTTCTTCTTATCTTCGGGAAAGAACTGCAAGTATTCAGCAAATGACTTAGAATAGGATTATCCCCAGTGTCGTCGGGCGCTGAGCTTGCAAAAACGTCTGCGGAGGCTGTTTTGTTGACCTTTTTACTCTCTAGAGGTTTCTTCTCCTTTAAGGTTGCTGGATCCTCACTGTAGGTACTTTGAGAATCATTTTCAAATTCGGGCCATTCGACCTCAGCCATTTGCAGGAATGAAGGGCCCTCTAACCATTCCATGAGTCGATCAGGTTCGATTCCTCTTGTAAGGGCGTCGGCTGGGTTACTCTTTGATCTGATATAGCGAAATTCTTCCACTCCCACGGTTTCTTGAATTTCGGCCACTCTTGCTGACACAAAAGGTCTGAACTCTCGCGGTGGAGTCCTGATCCATGACAGGACGGTTGACGAATCCACCCAGAAGGTTTTTTTGCAGTCTTGGATGTTTGCGAACTCCAGTGCTTTTCGGCATGTGTCGTACATCCTTACAAGGGTTAAACTTCCCAGAAGTTAAAGTCTCGGGACCGTTTTCTTCTTCAGGGGAGCTACGAATGGTTTGATCATGATAGGAACACAACAGTAGCATCCATCGGTTAGTTCCCAGCGGAGGAAGAGAACTGCACCATACGCTTGCTCGCCACCATCTGAAAATCCATGAATTTGCGGTGCTCCCACTGCAGTGCTTGGTTTCAGCTTCCGGTCAAACTCAAAGGTCAGGAGATGATTTAAGGACTGCACATTCTCCATCCACTTATGCTTGACGCTGTCGGGTAGAATTTCGTCCCAGTTGTACCCCGAACTCCAAAGCTCTTGTATGTCGATTCTGAGTTTAATCGTGACAGTCGAGACAAGACCAATAGGGTCCCAGAGTTGGGCAAGGAGACTTAGGCAACTTCGTTTCGACAAATGATCTAACAGACCGCCAATCTCGGCTTTCTTGAAGGAAAACTTGTCTGCTTGTTTGTCCCATCTATGCCCGAGTAGATCTATGAACCGTTCACCCTTGGACTGGTCGATCTCTTTGCTGTTAGAATGCCACGCCTTGATTTGGAATTGGCCTTTCCCGAGGATAGTGTCAATGTCTTTCGTTATTTTCTTTGCTTCTTCCGAGGTTTCTTTGGACCCACCAATGTCATCCACATACACATGCTCTTTTAGTTCCTTTGCTGCTTCGGGGAATTGAGCTTGTGATGCTTTCGCTAAGACGTTAATTGAGTTGGTAGCAATGTCTGGTGCTGGTTTATCGCCAAAGTTCAATCTCAGCCACTGATAGACAGAAGGTGGATCGCTTGGCTTGCTTCTCCACAAGAACCTGTGATAAACTTGGTCATCGGGGTGTACCAGGATTTGGTTGAACATTTTTCGAACGTCTCCAGTGTATGCCACCTCATCCCATCGCCATGCCGTCAACACGTTGGGCAGGCTATTGATGTAGTTTGGTCCCTTCTCGAGACGATCGTTTAAGGAGAGACCATCGTGACCTTTTGACGACGAATCAAATACAAGTCTGACGTTTGTGGTTCTCTCTGGTGTGAAGACGGCTTGTAGTGGTAGGTACCATTCAGGTTTGCTGTGATCAACTTGTTCCGGCTGATCTTTGATTACGAATCCCTGATCCAACAGCTTTTGGACTTCTTCATCCACGACTTTGAAACATTCTTTCTTCTGGAAAGACTTTTCAGCGGAGTACATTTTTTTTAGTGCAATGCTGTAGTTGCTGTGTTTCGGGGGTCCTCTCTCGCTCCAGGGCATTTTCACTTGAATTCTTCCGTCAACCAACGTAGTCGAATCCGAAAGAGACTTCACGAACTTGTTCTCACGTAACACGTTATCACTGCATGTGCAAAGTTCCGTAGGTTTGACTCCCAACAGATCTTGATGAATCAGTCTTTTAATGTCCTCCACGATGCTTACTGTTCCGACTTCTACCGATTGGATTCCAGACCTGTTCATTGTGTTTGGGTCAAACTGTCTTAAGATATACCAACCAAAGCAATTTCTTTTCGCGATCGGTTCTTCTGGTTCTCCAGACACAGTGTGGACATCAACAAAGGCATCGACGAAATCAGTACCGATGAGAAGATCTATGACACCACCCGTGAGGTGCAATTTGTCCGAAATTTTCTTAAGGTGAAGGTAACATTCGACGGATTCTCTTGAAATTGTTTTTGTGCTACTACAAGGCTTCTTAATAGTGTATACTTGGAACGTTTTCATAACATCCTCTTCTGTAGGTGAAGCAACGGTAATGTTGATTACTTCCGAGACTTCAGATTTCTTCTCCCCGCCGGCCAGATTCATAGTCAGGTGTGTTTCTGACCCGGTCAAACCCAGTCGTTTCGCTGCGTTCTTGGAGAGTAGGCTTGTGTTAGATCCAGAATCTAACATTGCGAGTAACTGCGTAAATGTCCCGTTTGCGTTCTTGACTTTGACCTTTTGAGCAGGGCATAAACCAATGGTAGCTTTTAGTTGTCTTTTCCGATCAGCAACATTTTCTTGGATGTTGTAGTTTTCAGCTGTAGGAAAGATGGGTTGGTTGCTTGGTTGGCCTTGGTTGCGAAAAGGTGGTGCATCTGGGTTTAAATTTGAATTGAGTGTTTCGTTGTGAAGTGAACGGTGATGATTTATTTTGCATTTATCGCAGGTACTGCCGTCGGGTTTACTACAAGTGTTTGTATGATGAGATCTCAGACATTTGCGACATCTTCTGTTTTCTTTGACTACTTCCCATTTTTCGTTGACTGTAAGCTTCTGATACAATGGACAAGCAGCCAGAAGGTGCATTGCTTTGCAACCAAGTGGACATGATTCTATATCAGAGGCGTGAGTATCCGACTTTCTTGGATTGGCTCCTCGGGGGCTTCGATCTTCATTATAGCTGACGCTGTCCCGCTTTCCTCGTGATCGAAGGGTCGCTTCTTCGTGAAGCCAGACTATGAGGTTTGAAACATTTTCTTCTTTTCCTGCTCTTTGCATTTCTCTTCCGAAATCTTCATTGTCTCTTGAATCCAGTTTAGACAAGAGTTGTGACATAAAAAACGGAGCTTCTGAAGCATTTAAGACAGAACAGTCATTGTCTTCCATGTCGTTGACGTAACCAGATATCGTCGTGGCGTAGTGGCACAGCGACTTTGTGTCTCTTTTGACTTGTTTGATGTTGTTCAGTTCTGTTAAAAGTTCGTCCATGAGTTTTCTCTTGTTGGCAAATTCAACATCAAGGATTTCCCAGGCTTTGTCGATGTTCTTGCAGGTCTTGACTTGATCTGTCCAGAAGGAACTTTTAGGCATTGCTTTTCGCAAGCGTTGTAGTTGTTCGTCGTCATCTTGTCCGTATTTGGTCATCCAGTGGTTAAATTCTTTTTTCCAGGTCGGGTATGTTCTCCGCCTTCCATCCCAAGTTGGAACTGACAATCGTTCTAGGCCGCTTGGCTTCGACCCCATCGTTTCCGCCATCTTTTGAACTGCAAACGACATCGCATTTAAGGATTCTGTGTGGTCGGGAGGCTTCGGAGGGCTGTGTTCCGCTTGGTATGCTGCGTATTTGAGAGAGATTTTGAGATAATCAGCTTTGACCTTGTCTCCGATTTTCCGGTTGGCTAGCATTACTTCGTCTCCTGCCGAAGCGCCTTCTTCCACCAATTTGTCTAAGATAGTTTCTGGTTGTTTTTTGACATTTCGGTACTTGGTCTCAACTTGGTTGAATATTGCCTCGAGTCTTTTAAGTTCGGGTTGTACTGAGAGGATTGCCTCAAACTCTTCTATTAACTCGTAGACGATTCCGATTCCGTTTTCCATTTTTCCTGTGAGCGTTTTTACATCCGCCACTTTTGGTGGCATTTTATCCCGCTTTATGTAAATAAGGTTTCACGCACTGAACATCTCAATGGTAATTTCAATCAGTTAGCTGAGACAAACCACGGATCGATCGCTGCGATGAACGGGAGATGAAACGTTAAATAGATAATGATCTGATCACTTCGATATTTTGCTTTGTTAATCGACGAATTATACTTGGGAATGTTCTGTTCTTTTACCATGAAACGATTCGCTTCGATTGAAGTTGTTGTTCATCCGCGGAGGTGAGAAGTTATTTTCGAACACGGTCGGTCGCTCGCTTGTTCGCAGTCGGTTGTTTCGAAAAGAAACTGTCGTGATGTATTTCTTGAGGGATGATCTGGCTGTCTTCAAGATCGGTCGTCGTGTCAAGATGCTGTTCTTCGAAAACAGTGGTTGACAACAAGTGGTGTAACCTTCGCGTCGACGAATTTTGATTGTTTCGCGGCTTCGGGATGAGTCGCTACTTTAAATTGAAGGATACACGAACTGATGTATGCCAGACGAATTTTTATTTTGCACTAGATTTGTCCAGATCGTCGCTAGACTGTACGTAGCTGGATCGCTAGACAACTGAAGCTAGAACGCTAGACAACTGAAGCTACATTGCTGGACAACTGAAGCTAGTCAACTGTGAAAGGGAAAAATAAATGACAAGTTACATTCTTGCACAGATTTGAATCTAAATCCTCAAGTTTAAATCTACAAATCCTAAGACGCACTAAGACGTACTAAACAATCTTCTACTTACAATTCTGTGTCATTCTTATCCACATACATTCAGTTGATCTTCTACTTTGTTACTATTAACTTCGCGAATCGTTGTAACTGATTCGATTTAAAATATATTTCGAATTTAAGTCAGATTCGAAAAATTCTATCACCTCTGAATTGGTTAGATCTTCGGCCCAGTTCTTCCGCGGTTTTGGGCCCAGTCCTGGCCGCGTTTACGGCGCCCAAAACAATAACAAAAAAACTACAAAATTATGTTCGTGAGAATTACGATCGAAATTCACAACAACGCCTTTAACTCATTGCAGCATTGATTCCCAAGTGATTTGAGTGCTTTTACAGAGAAACATAAGCTTAAAATTATGTCTAATCAAAGGCTCCTAAGAGCCAACCAGAGAAGAAGAAATGCTAACGCGTAACGCGTAACGCGTAACGCAATATTGCCGTAAGCTTACGTTTTCACACTGACACGGTTCGATATATATATATTTTTTTTTAAATTAAACGTAAGGATTTTTGACGAACGAAAAAAACAGTACATCACTTTCATAATGTCCAGTTCGAAAAAAGAAAAAAAATAAGAAAAAAAGGGGACTTTATCGAGATTCGAACTCGGGCCGTCCGGGACTAAGGCACAAACTCAATCACTGCGCTGCCCAAGAGCACATACTACCTACGACCTAAATTTTATTATTTTAAGCTAGATACGCATCAGAACGCGTGTTTAGGTTGCAAAATCCTTTTAGATCGATTTTAATGTTGCACTAAAAAGTCCAAATACGAAACATCTGTAAGCTTATTGTTGTCTATATTCGTTTACATCAAATTAATTATTGTTATCGTTGGATTCACGTTGAATTCCTGTTACGAAACGTGTTCGTAACAAAGCATTTGCTCACTAAGTTTACAGCTGATGGAAGGAGCGAGCGAGTGAGTGAGTGAGTGAGTGAGTGAGAGAGTGAATTTTATTTAAACACCCTTGCCGATAACCCGTTCATCATGCTTTCACGTATACACGGGTTTAAAAGTAAGACTACACTGCATTCACTAGATTCAGTAGCTGACACTTAAGCTCGAACACAGAACACACTTAAGACATAAAACACAGAACTTGCCAGAGCAAAAATCTCACAGGAATAAGCGGCGAACACAATATCAAACGGTCCTATCCATCCATGAACGCCTTTAATTGTCTTGAAAGTGTGCAATTGTACGCAGTAGTTCTTTATCTTGCTTCTCGAGTCAACACACGGAGAGATTTTACGGTATGTATTTCATGGCCGAAAGCCATATAGTCGTCGATATAGACTTAAATATGCGTGCATAAATTTGCATGCGCTAATGTGACACGAAAAAAAACAAGAAAAGTCAAAGCCGGATTTACAACTCGTGTGCTTCGCCACGAGTAATTAAAGGCGTCAAAATCTTAGAGTTTATTTTCATTATTTTGGATAAAGAAAAAGACCACTAAAAGGATAAACAAACTGAGAACTTTGTTATACTAACTTTGTTATACTAAAAGGATGCCTAAAGATTGGTGTTCTTAAAGTTTAACATAAGGGTAATTAAAGATTCATTAAAGGTCGATTTAACCTTTTGGAACTTTAATGTCACAATTAAAGGTAATTAAAGATCAAGTTAACCTTTTGGTTAGCTTTATTTTTTCCAAATGACACCAAAATCTAAAGTTCCGTCCTGGGTACATTTAAAGGCCATTTCATAAACTAATTCCCAGGCAATATTTTGATCTAACTCAACATGGATTTCTTTGTGCCATTTTTCTTGACTTAATTTTGGTTGTTCACTTTTTTTTGAAACAAGCTTCCTGTAAACTAATCTGGATGGTTTTGGGGTTTCTAAAAATTTTGAAAAGAAGCTTTCATACCTCGCCTGTGTTTCCTCTATCTGCCTACGTAAACAATTGATTGCCGAGACCATTCCGTAAAATTTTAACGGGGATACTTGTAAGCCCCATTTGTCTTGGAAAGAGTTTAGAGAGAGAGATTTAAGAGAGTCATCCATTAAATCTGCGACTTTGGTTATACCTTTGAGAAACCAGTCCTTATAGAAAACAGGCCTGTTACCAATTTTTATAAGTGAGTTATACCATAAGTAGTCATACATGGCTAGGTAGGGAGTGGTCAAATTTCCCTAACCACACCCAATAGGGGATTTTGACTAGAAATTTTTTAAATAGAGGGGATTTTGACTAGAATTTTTTTAAATAATTTTTTTCAAATTTTTTTATCATTTTTTTTTCAATTTTTTTTGAATATTTTTTGGGAATTTTTTTCAATTTTTTTCCAAATTTTTTTCAATTTTTGATTAGTATATAGACGATTTTGAGTATCATATTTTTTCAATTTTTATTTTCAATTTTTTTTGGGGAAGTCGTCAAATTCCCCTACATAAACTCCTCCTGGGGAATGAATTGGAGAAGGAGTCAAAAGTCCCCTGTCCTCCCCAGCACGGAAAGAAAAGAAGCCCACACAAGGATTCAAACTTCACAACAAGTTTTAATTGAAATCATCAACAAGAAAAACTTACAAGGATTAACGTTTTCTTCTTCTTTTCTTGAGTAACTTTCCGGTTCGGCCAAAACTTGTATTATTTTTGACAAGAGTTTCAAGATGTTCTTGCAAATCAGCGTAACGAGCAACGTGAAACGCAGTCAACTCCTTGCCATTCTCTGGAAAGGCATTTTCATGGATCTGGATGTAATGGTGATCAAAGCGTTAGAGCGAAAATCAGCTTGACTCGCCTCTCAGGACAATCCGTGAATGAAAAAAGAAAATAGTTTGACTTCAATGCTTGCAGAAAACGCGTTTGAAAGGAGAGAAAGTATTTTTAACAAAGCAAATTGTCGTCGCACGACGAATCGAGCAAAGACAAATAAACAAACTACCTGAAACTACGAACCTGCGAAGAAATCCTTTTCCTCCGCCGAAAACCTTCCACGAAGAGTGTTGTCTGATTTTTTAGCGATGAACCATCTTTGTTTCACTCGAGCGTTGAATAATTCTTTTTGCAGAAAATAATACAAGCAATCACTTGGTAATTAGACCGCATAAAAACCTTCACAATTCAAAGAGACATATTTTCCGTGAAGACCGTGTTGTAAATCAGGTTCTCTTTCTCTTTTGATTCCATCGCATGTTAGAGCGAAACTAAGCTTGACTCACCTCTCAGGGCATTTCGTGAATGAAAAAAATAATTTGACTTCAATGCTCGCAAAAAAACTCGTTTGAAAGAAGAGAAAGTATTTTTAACAAAGCAAAGTTTCGTCGCAGGACGAATCGAGCAAAGACAAATAAACAAACCACCTGAAACTACGAACCTGCGAAGAAATCCTTTTCCTTCGCCGAAAACCTTCCACGAAGAGAGTTGTCTGAGTTTTTAGCTATGAACCATCTTTGTTTCACTCGAGCGCTGAATAATTCTTTTTGCCAAAAAATAATACAAGCAATCACTTGGTAATTAGACCGCATAAAAACCTTCAGGGCAAACAATTCAAAGGCGGACATTTTCCTCGAAGACGAGCCGTAAATCAGGTTCTCTTTTGATTCCATCGCATGTTAGAGCGAAACTCAGCTTGACTCGCTTCTCAGGACATTCCGTGAATGAAAAAAAGGAAATAGTTTGACTTCAATGCTCGTAGAAAACTCGTTTGAAAGAAGAGAAAGTATTTTTAACAAAACAAATTTTCGTCGCACGACGAATCGAGCAAAGACAAACAAACAAACTACGAACCTGCGGAAGGATTTTGCAGTGAAAAAAAAATTCCCTTTCCTTCGCCGAAACGGATGTACTTTTTCCAAAGCCAGTTCTCTTAAACCTTCCACGAACTGAGTTGTCCGACTTTTTAGCGATGAGACATCTTTGTTTTCACGCCGTGAAAAAATTCTTTCTTGTTCTTCTCAGAACATTATTTTTCCTAGAAAACCCCGGCTCACGCCATCACTCGGTTCCAGACCACGCCGATAAAAAGAGTTTGAATTAAATTTTCTCGTCCCAAGTTTTTGCAACAATCTTGCATCTCATTTCTTCTTTCTTCTTCCGAGCAACTCGTCTGGCTTTGCGTTGTAAGTGAATGAGAATGACAGTGGGAGGATTTCTTTTATAGAGGATGAGGTGGCGTCAGCTAGCGTTCCTTTCCAGTCCTCGCGCGGATTTTTTCAATCCTTTAAAAAAGCGGCGAATGAGTTTGTTTTTTGTTGTGTGCGATCACAAACGGGATGGCGGTGTTGTAACACCGGAAAGACAATTTGGGGTTTGCAACGCTTCGCTTGTTGTGCTACTATGTTGGTTTGCGTTCTCAAGTTGAGGAACTTTCATGGTTGTTTTTCAACGGAAAGTACAAATGTAGAGATAACAATGAGTCACCCTCGTTAAAAAAAAATGCTCTTTTATTTCAAAAAACGTTACAATTGCTTTTTCACAATGTAAAAAGTGAGCAATAAAACATTTTTACAACTTGAATCGTTTCTTGATTTGAATTATTTTTTTCACCGCTTTCTCTGTCAGAGTTTTTTTTCCGGGCAATTTATCAATGGCTTTGATCATCTTGGAATCAGCATCCCACTTGTCTTCTATTGATTTTGCTTTGCTGTAATCAATGTCATGCTGTTTGGCAATTCGATCCAACCGATTAATGCCTGGATCTCCTCGTTTCAATCTTTTCTCCAACTTTGTGCCAGGTCCAGCATATTGATAGCCAGGTAAATGAAATTCAAAAGGAAGTTTGGTAATGGCTTTCTGAATGTCAAATCCCCATCCATGCTGTTTCACTTTCTTCTTTTTTTGTCCAATCTTCCGCTCACTTGTTTTCGGATTCTTTTTATTTTTGGTCTTCCTTGTGCCCAATCTTCCCATCCCAGTAGAGGACGTAATTGTTCGACAATGGATTTTCAATTTTTTTTCCGACCAAGAGATGAGCAAGGAGGAGGAGGGATGTCTTCTTCTTCTCAGTAGGTTGTTCTTCCTTCTTTCACTCTTTTTTTTCATCCATGATTAGTGATTTGACGGTGTTGTTTTTTGTTTTTATGCCTTTTTTTTTTCTAAAGCCGACGAGCCTGTCCACTTATCAATTCACTACAAGGATAACACAGTTCAACACACCCTCCTTCTTTCTCTTTATCTTGTCGAGTTTGACAATTTTGACACAGCAGACTGTTTTGCAAATTCATGTATTCCTCATTGAGACTATTGTAGGTATTCTCCCAGAATATTTTTAAATCTTCATGCTTTTGATGCAGTTCATTGTACTTCTTGTTGACTTCTTGGAGAAGAGTGGTCATTTCTTTTATCATGCTATGGAACTCGGTTGCTCTCTTTGAAAAAGACATTGGCAAACGGAATCCAATCGTTTCTGAGAGAGCAAGATCTTTCGACGCTTCTTTGGAGAATGTTTCTTTTTTGTAATGTCTTTCAACTTGTTTTTATAGGGTTTAAGTTGAGTCGTTGTCGAAGGGAGGTACTGGTACTTTTTTGTTCAAAAGATTCATCACCATTTCACTGATTGCATTGACTTGATCGTTATTGGTATGTATCAATTGCTCTTATCGTTTGCAGCGATTGGGGAAACCATCAAAATCCCCTATATGTAGCAAAACCCCTAGAAAATGGATTGAGACCACACAGGGAAATAGGGGAATAGTCAAATTTCCCTATATATCCCCAAAAATTGGGAGCATAGATAAATTTTGGCGGAATAGTCAAAATACCTTTTATGAAACCCCCCAAGAAAAGGAGGCCATACATTTTTTAAAGTCAACAAACAAGTTTAATGAATCTTTTACAAACGGGTTTTTTAAAGTAATGGAATCTAAAACTATCAATGTCAAAGTTTGTGTCCAATGACGTCAAGAATGGTATGTATGTATGTAGTTTCGCAAATGAAGAGGAAGGCGATTTATTTCTAAACCATGCATGTAGGTCACTTCACGCGCCCGTCCGTCAAAGAATTTCATCCAGCTCTTCTTTCTTCTTTCTTTTGACTTCTTTTTCATCTTGTTGTTCCCTCTTTCTCTTTCTGTCTTCTTTCTTCCTTTTTTTCTCTTCTTCCTGTTCTTCTTTCTTCTTTCTTTTTGCTTCGTTTCTGTTTTCCTGCTGCTCTTCTTTTCTCTTTCTTTTTCTTTCTTCTCGCTTCTCCTTTCTTTCTTCTTTCTTCCTTTTTCTCTCTTCCTCCTGTTCTTCTTTCTTCTTTCTTTTTGCTTTTCTTTCTTCTCTCTGCCTTTCTTTCTCTTCCTCCTGTTCTTCTTTCTCCTTTCTTTTTGCTTCTCTTTCTTCTGTCTTCCTTTTTCTCTCTTCCTCCTGTTCTTCTTTCTTCTTTCGTCTCATTTCGTCTCTTTCTTCTCTCTGCCTTTCTTTCTCTTCCTCCTGTTCTTCTTTCTTCTTCTTTCTCGCTGCTTCTCTTTCTTCTGTCTTCCTTTTTCTCTCTTCCTCTTGTTCTTCTTTCTTCTTTCTTTTTGCTTTTCTTTCTTCTCTCTGCCTTTCTTTCTCTTCCTCCTGTTCTTCTTTCTCCTTTCTTTTTGCTTCTCTTTCTTCTGTCTTCCTTTTTCTCTCTTCCTCCCGTTCTTCTTTCTTCTTTCTTCTCGCTTCTTCTCTTTGTCTTTTTCTTTCTTCTTGGTCTTCTTTTTCCCTTTGTTTTGTTCTTTCTTCTCGCTTCTTCTCGCTGTCTTCTTCTTTTGAGGTCTGCATCTCGATGAGAGGTGTGTCCTGCTTTTCTTTTTCTTCTTCTGCTTTTTTTTCAAGTTCTCGAAATAGTTTTAGGTTTTCTTGTAAATCTTTCAAAACCTTCTTCCAATCAAAGAAAGGTTCTGCTTGAGGAGTGAAAGGGCAAGGTTCCTCACAATCTGACACCATGATTTAAAAATGAAATGAAATGAAATGAAAATGCAATGTCTTTTATAACTGTGGATGGCGTCAGCATTGCGTCATCTTGTCACGTGGAGAAAGTGGGGCCCCTATCCCCCCGGTTCTTTTCCAGTCCTCACGAGGTCAAACAAACTCTAAAGTGGGAACCGATCGTTGATTATTTCCTGTAGATTGAGCGAATGGAAAAGTGGTGCAATGAAGATTAAGCGAGACATTTTTTTTATTTTTAAACATTTTATTTCATGTCAAACTTTTTACAATGTGTTGATTAAAGTTGTGAAAAAATGTTACAATGACTTTATTGCAAGAAACGTTTCCATCCGAACAAATGATCCATTTCATCATGGGTGAAATTGAAATATTCGTAATCAAACACACCCGTTCCTTTTGTAATGTGACAAGAGAAAATGGAAAGATAAAGTTCCAAGATCGGTTCTGTGGGTCTTAATACTTTCCAGTAAAAGTCTTGATTCACAAAATGAAAGGGTCTCTCAAACTTCATGTCGTCGTCAATAAGCATTAATTTCCATCGATTCTCAATATCGGCGAAGGAAATTGTTTTCAAAGAGGCACGAAGATGTTCTTTTAAGTTGTCTAGGTAGTTCATCCACCTTTTAGAGTAAGCGGGGGCAGATGGTGGTGTAAAATGCTCTGGATAGTTGATTAAAAGTTGGCAACAAATGGCCCATACCCAATCTCTTTTCCATTTGTTGGCTTGCAATTCATCCTGAATGTTGTTGTCCGCAATCACATACATCTTTTAACAAGTTATTAATTTCAACGAGAACTTCTTGGTAACAATCGAAGGCAATTGCTTGATGACTTTTGCCTGCTGTGATTCCGCGAACAATACGAGCTTGTAAATAGTCTTTGTAACTTTTGTAACGGCTGAAATCAATGTCCTTGCAATAACTGTCCATCAATCTTTCACAATTTCGTTAATGGTTTCTTTGTCTAATCCTAGAGCGTTTCCAAAGTCCTCCAACCAATGAGTAAAGCACTGACTGAAAGTGTAACCTGCTGCAATGCCCCTTTTGACTCTTTCTTCAAGGTAGGCTTCGTCCGAAGCGAAATTGTCTCGTTTCAAGTTTTGGTAATAGTCTTTCATTCTGACTCTTTTCTCTTTTGTTCCGCTGCTTTTATAGCTTTTCTCTGCAAGTAATTCGAATGAAGCCATGCTCGCAGTTTTATACGCTTTTTTTGAAAGATTGACAGTCTTGTTGCAATTTCATCTTCGTCTATGATTGGTTCCCGTTTGATGACGTACATGATACTTGACTTGTCCTGGATTGGATAAGATACGTCATTTTGTTCTGAAAAATGAACTCGTTTTTCCATTTTCAATCCGAAAAACTGAAAGATCGAAATCGACTGTTCAAAGCTTGAACTTCTCTGTCCTGACAAAAGGTTCTTCGAAACAGATCGCGGATTTCTTCTTTTGTTTCTTCTGAAATGATTCTGTGCCCCACAACGGCGCTTGTTTTATGAAGTACAGGATAACTGCGACAAGGAGGTAAATGGTAAGGAAGAGAAGACCATCCGTGAGACCCCAACGGTTGAAAGCTGAAATGCTTGACCCAATTCCCTTTTTCATCCCATCGAAAGAAAAATGGTTCATACCACATTTTTGTGTTCACATCATAAACGTACACGGTTTTGTTAGCGTCCAAAGCGAGCTGAACAGTCCAGCCGGTACCTCCTCTGACAGTTTTCATGTCTGAAAGCATTTCTCCAAAGGCATAAACATGAGTTACATTTTTGATGATGTGATAGTTTCTCAACAGTAATTGTCGAAAATAAGGATTTCTTGATTTTGCTGCGTAGTTTCTTTTTAACGTTTGATCCGCCTTAAGCACGAAGGGTTCCGCTTGTATTAAGTCCTCCTCAGAGAGAGGTGTGATGGTTTTGGCTCTTGAATGGAGAGAACCAAGTTTGATGTGAACTTTGAATCCCATTTGCAAAGCAAAATCTTCAGCGGTCTGATCAGTTCCCTCACATCCACCTGTATACAGTTCATACTCGTCTCCAATAGGAATGTTCATGTATTCTTCTTTCCATGTGAAGTGAGTCATCTTGAGAATTATCTCACCATCTGAACAAAAACAGAAAAGTGATTCAATTTATAGAGCAAGGCTGACGTAAGACAAACATTTGAGGGAACGCTGACGCCATGCTGACGTCATGCTGACGCCATCTTTTAATTATAAAAGCAGATGTCCATGTTCAGATTTTCCATCCTTCGAAGAGCTGAAAGAGAAGAAAATGCCAAAAGAGATTAGTATGACTGATTTTACTGCACCGAAAAGGAAACCAACGAAACCCGCTAAAGTGTATGCAGGGAAAAAGAAGAAGAAGGAAGAAAAACCCAATTTGGTTGACGTGAATCTTGTCAGCGATGTGATCACTATTGAAGACTCAGGAACAGCTGGATCAATTCATCAGATGGCTCCTTTTATACCCGATGCTAGGACTGAAGTCAATGAACCCTTGATTGTTGAAGAATCAGTGCAGGAAATTCCCTCTGTTTATGTGTCTCAAATGGTTGAAGCTCCCACGATGAACACCACCTCTACCAATGTTGTTCAAACACCAGTCAGTACCATTCCATTCCAGCCCGGATTCACCGATGTTGTTCAAACACCACCCAGTGCCATTCCATTGACAAACATCCCATTCCAGATTGGATTGACAAACTTGGGTACGCAGCCACCGAAAATCATACCTCAGTGCCCCATCCACTTTGTTGAGATCGTGGAAAAACTCAGTAAGACCAAAGCATTCAGTTACTTTGAGTGTCCCACCAACAGCTGTTGCCTGTTTGCTGCCAAAGGAGAGGAAGATGGTTACATGTACACTGCGATCACTCTGCTAAGTGATTCCATTAAAGAGGCTTGGAGGAGGCAACCTTTGCGCTGCAAGTGCCAAAAACTCTTGTCCTTAAAGCGCAGCAGATCGGAGAAGAATAGGGGTCGGCTGTATCTTTCATGCCGATGGAGGGAATGCAATTACTTCCAGTGGGGCGATCTTCCCTTGACCACGCAGAACCAAGACCATCATTTCAATCAGAACATTCTAACCTTGACGAAAGATGTTGAAACCCAGACAAAAGATGTTGAAACCCCCTGTAGCATTCAAGGGACAAACCAAGAAGCTCTCAAACAGGAGTTAACTGGAAGGTCAAAGCAGATGTTTGAAGAGGTTCTCGCGGATCCTGAATTCCTACAGATGCTGTCTCCTCTGGTGCTTGATCAGCTAAAGAAAAACCTGCAGTTCCTTGCTCCGAGAAAATGGTACATAGAGGGTCCTTACTTCTACGATGATGGAAACTATCCTGACAAAATAGCAGTGGCGGATGATGGAAAGAATACCATTCAATGGCCTCCAGAGCTGGCTGGTTTGCTGTGGAGACAAACAGCTGAAAGAATGCAAGAAAAAGAAGAAGAAGAAGCGGTGAAAAGATTGAGAGAGGTTTTTCCTCAGGTCAACACCAACCCCGAAGCGAAAAGAAGTAACCTTCTGTCTTGCAGTAACTTTGCGATGTATCCAAATATCAACACAAGTCCAAATACCAGTTTTGGAGGTGTGCCGCTTGCTGAACCCAAACGTGGTTTACTGTTTTGAGACATTGATTGACAGTCACCTTTTGCTTTTTTTGCTATAAAAGGATGTATGTTTTTAACATTCAATTAAAAATGAGTTTGATTTTAAAAACACTGTGTGATCTCTTGTGGAATTGGGGACGCTGGGAACTCATGCAATGGGTATGTTGCTCACTATACAGACGGTATAAAACAAAATTGAAACCCATTCCCGTCGAAGATGCGGATCCCATCGCAGTCTTTAAAGAGACGAGGACTGATCTGAATCTCAACAGATTCATTCCTTTTGTGGTTTGGTTGAAAGATCGTCCTAGAAATTTTTATTATTTCTGTGCAATCGAAAAGAATTTCCCGCATTTGGTACCTCGCCTTTCGTCGCTGCTGCGGATGAAATTTTCGAGGGAGGATGTCGAAAAAGAAGAAAGTGACAACGAGAAAGAAATCGATTCCTTCGGACATTGAATTGATTGAAAGATACAATGATCCGGATGTAGAAGGAAGTTTGAGGGGTGTTGCAAGATTTGCAGCATCTCAAGGCATTTCATTGGGGTGTGCCAAACGTGTGTTGCAAAAAGATTTGGAGTACAGGCTACACAAACCTCGGCGATAAGGATTTCCAACGTTGAAAGTCATGGCTTACGGAATAGATTATCAGTGGGCTGCAGATCTAATGGAAGTGCAACACATTGATCGTTACAATAAGGAGTACAAGTACCTTTTGACAGTGGCGAATATCTTGTCGAAGTACGCATGGGTACAACACATCAAAAACAAGACGTCCGATGAACGTTGCTGCCGTTAGCCTCGCAAAATATACTTTTGGGCGTGATGTTAGCGAATAAAACAATGATTAACAAATGATTAATAACACAGAACGAAGCTCGTTTAATACTTTAGGAATGCAACCAGTGCGTTGTTGTTAGAGGAACTTTTATAATTATGCCTCGCTGTTGTTAGTTTTGTCGTGTCAGGTATAACTCCATACCTCCCCCACGGGGGAACTTGCCACTTAGCTCGGCCCCGTCGAGCATTCATCTGAATTGTTTTGAATAGCGCTTTGCGCTATTACTAAAAATAGATAGACCCCCCACGTGACTCAGACAAAGTTTGCTGTCTGCTCAAAGGCTTTGTATGAGCGTGATGTGTTTTTGATACGAAAAATCGGTGAAATCAGCGGTAAACATGATTTGAACGTTTTGGGGGCTTCAAATCTAATAAATACAAGGCAATGTTACATTAGGGAGTGAAAAACTGATTCAAGAAATGTAGATTTTGGCTTCAACAAATTATGTGACGAGGCTTCATGATGAAATCCGATCATCGGACTTCCAATCTATTAGCCCTCATGTAATAAGAAAACGTTTCATGACTTGTGCCCAAAATTAACTCAAAGAGAAAAGTAAATTTTTGTATTCTTCTTGTATGACTAAGGTAATACGAATACTGTACCGTTTATCGACCCGCGTTCATACAAGTAAAGCTGAACAAAACGTCCTGAAGATGACAACGCGTATTTGTTTTTACGCAAAAATCCTGTCTTTGAGTCTATATTCTAAGGGATACTGATAATATACTGTAAAGTTTGGAGAGTATATAGGCTGCAATTGGATAAATTAGAGAGCTGCTTACTCTCGAGTATTTGTCCAACGGATATAAACTTTTCTATTGCTTTCCGCGGTCGCATAAACAGCACTAAAATAAACGCATCCTTTCAGTGGAACCGCAATGGACAGATTATCATTTCTTTTCACCATCATTGAAACCTGCCTTTTTTGCCGTGGACCACTTTACCGCTTGGTTCTACATGCTTCGTTTCTAACGGCTCAGCTGTATATGCTGCAAACTGAACCTCTCAAGAGTGAAATCTTTCAGACAACATAAATGGTCATAAAAATTGCCGCCCTCTATCAATTCTTCGCATTTTCACCAAAATTTGAGATGTTCTAAGAATAGTTTTTAGGTTTTCTATTCAACATTGACCCAGGTGTTCGCTATTCTTGCGAAAATATTGATAAAAGCTGCATCAAAGTCTTGGCCAATACCATTTTCCCATACAAAAGTCTTATGCAGATAACACATGGAGGAGTTTGTTTGTCTGAGTCACAACGGGGGTCAAAAGTACGTGACGTCATTAGTGCAAAGCGCTATTTCCCTCGCTTGTTGTAAGCCTTTGTTTCACCGTTGATCCTTTTTGCCATTACATGAACAAAAACGACCAAGAATACAATACCTATTGTTGTCGAATTTGACTGA
The DNA here is from genome assembly GCA_022457155.1 of Cladopsammia gracilis. Lineage (NCBI taxonomy): Eukaryota > Metazoa > Cnidaria > Anthozoa > Scleractinia > Dendrophylliidae > Cladopsammia > Cladopsammia gracilis. The sequence continues at coordinate 325,512 of JAJGOT010000547.1, forward strand.
TCGAATTTGTGATCTTTTGCACAAACGAGGAAGGATATCCGTTAGAAATAAGAACTGACGACAAGTGTTTCTTTTCTTTGGAGATTATGGGTCGTCTAGTGATAAGTTGTTTAGGATCAAAATGCACCAACAGCAACAAACCAACATGCTACATAAGCGACCCTTAACCAATCGACCTCATCGCCTGATAAAGACTAGCAGTAATAGCAGTCAAAACGTCGCGATCAATATGTCAAAGTGACGTCACCGTGAGACAAGCGAACAAACGTTCACTTAAAGTCATTTTTAACCGTTACCTTTTTTCAGTTTTGTAACACCAATATACTGACCAATTCTATGTGTGGTCATAACACACGAGGAAATCGTTCAAATGGCTTAGTTGATATAACTGCTTTTAAAATAGTGTTTTTGACATAATTTACATATTGATAATAAACAATTGCAAAGTGATGTGTCAGTTTGTAAATGACTTTACTAATGATAGGTGCGCAATTAAGAAAATATAACAATACATTGTGATGATTCCAGGCTCTCCCTAAGTAAAACTGAAACTGCTCTAAAAGTGTTGTTACACGTAACAATTTTTCATGCAACTTGTCTTACAAAAAAGATTGTTCAGAATATCGAGAGCACATGGAAGGCATGAAACAGAGAGAAAAGCAAAGACAAGCCTAAATAGAAAATATTATTCAAAGAGGAAAAGGGGTCGTCTTGAAGCGGCGCAAACCTCGCGGTTGGGTACAAGAATGAAAACGCTGTTCAGAAAAAAAGAGACGTTTAAAAGTTGTCACTGTTTTAATTGTTGACCTGTCTTTAAAACAAGATTGTTGCAATAAAAAAAGTTGCTTTAATATGGTCAAAACATGTGTGCTCTTTTTCTTTTACTTTAAGTGTCACTGTTCTGTTTTGGGGTATTAAATATTACCCTTCCACCAAGAGTTGTGCATGGCGTCATTCTTGAGATTCGTCATCAAATGTTTCCATTAAACCTTGGACGAGTTCATCATCGACATTGCTCAGTTGGTATCTTTTGAATCCGTAGGGGTGGGAACGGAAAGTCGTGGGATCCACTACCCGTTTGTCAAAGACCAATTTGTAGCGTTTGATTTCTGTCAGAGTAAGGAGATGCTTGGTGTCTTGGTCTCGTACGATTTTAGAGGGATTCCAGACGGGGATGTCACGCGGCTTCACTTCGGGGCGTTGCAGTTCGGCTTTCACGTTGTCTTTGAGGATGTCGAAATTGAGTTGCTGTTGCCCTCGACTGTTGAGGCTAAAGCCACGCACTTTGCACTCGACTTTGCCTTTGCTGGTCTTGTACCCATAATTTTTGGGGCCGGCGGCAGCAAATTCGACGATGAAGTCGTCTTTGTCGAGTTCATCGGTGAATTGGCCCAGGTAATTGCCGAGAGGAAGTTTGGGGAGTCCGGGAGACCAATGGTAAATGAGAGAATCTGTGTCGAAGTACAACACCTGTTGCGGCTGTAGCGTTTTGATGCCTTCGTACAATTTCAAACGCGCCCAGCACGTCGTGAAGCAAGCCACAAAGATATTGATGTTGGGTTGAATGGATGCGCATTCCTCTCGACTGTCATAAACCACTTCTAACAGTTCTTCGTTGGCAATGCGGATGCTGTGGAGTTGTTTGGAATCGTCGTTCAGCAGATCGTGCAGCTTGCTTGGTTCTGTGATGGCTTCTACTTGACATTTGTTGGCTTGTTGGCCAAACTTTCCCCAGAAGGAGTTTAACATCATCTTGGCGAGAGAACGTTTGCCGGGGTTTTTCTTGACATTTTCGTAGTCAAGTTGAATACCTTCATGTCGTTGATAGTCGAGCAAATAGTCTTCACGCTTGTGGGGGTCACTGCCAACTTCCTGCGGCCAGCCCGAGGCTTCTTGCTTGATTTTCAAGAACGTGTTCACGTAGGAGGCAAACAGATCTTTACTCGTTCTGGGAAAATGCCAGATTTCGTGAATCTTCTGAAGGGTGTAACCTTGGGCCAACGCTTCTTGGATTTCGGGGGTGCACCATGTTCCCGTGAGAGCGCGTTCTTCTTGGGAATGGGGGCAATCGACACTGCGTTCAAGCAGCGGCAATTTTAATTGCGTTTCAACGCAAGTACGACAGAGTGGGAAAGTTAATTTGCCTTCACAGCGATAAGGCAGGACGGGATGGTAAAGTTCGTAAGGTGGGTTGATGGTGCATTTGACCAATCCAAAGAAGTTGGTGATGTCGTTGCTTCGGGGTTGCGTGATGATGATGGGGTGTCCTTCAGGGTAATCGCAGTTTTTGTTGACCCAGGGATAGAGAGAAGTGTAGTCGTAGTAATGGATTTCTTCTCCGGGCCGGGTCTCACAATGGAGTTGGACGGCGTTGGTACGACCGCCAAAAAAAGCATCTCTTGGTTCTAAGCGTTCCACCAATTTCAAGTTGTGGAGGAAATTCTGGATGGTCACATCCGCTTTCTTTTGCGCATTCCATTGACATTCCCACATTTCAACAACCCCGTAGCCTGCCTCTCGAATGACTTGATTGCGTTCCATGGTCGTACGATAAATTTGACGCATGCTCATGTCATTGAGTTTTTTGTGTCGTTGATCTCGGTTGGGAAAACATGTGGGACATCCGTGGAAAAAACATCCTTGGAATTCGTACACCGTGTTGGTTCGCTTGTCAAATCCATCCACATGAATGCGTCTCGGTCCCAATCGAATCGTGTGTTCTCCTCTGTTGCCGGCATGCGCGAGCGAATCTTCCAAGCTGTCTCGTTCTTGCCTCAATTGATACTCGATCCAATGCAACCATTCCATCGAAGCAAACGAATGGGGTTTGCTTTTGCCGTGCCATCCGCCAATGGGTTCGGAAGCAATGGTGTATTCTTGCAGGCATTTCTTGCGGTAGTAGCGGTTGCAGGCTGAGGCGATCGTGATGCATTCTTCCATGGGGTTGAAATCGGCCAATGCTTTGAACTCTTGTTGGAACTGCATGCATCCTTCTTTCAACAGTCTTACATCCGATTTGCAGTAGTCCACGAGTTCTTTTTGAAAGTTGAAGAGGTAATTCTCATCGCGTTTAGTTTTGTGCCACTTTTCGAATTCTTGCCTGCGTTCCGGTTTCATTCCCATTGGATCATAGTAATCTTGAGCGGGGATGATGCCTTCGCATTCCTGGTTCTCTTGGGTGTTGAAAAAATGGGGGAAAAACCCCTTTTTCAGTTCCTCGAGTCCAAAGGCTTTGGTAAATCCTGAAAGTGACATTTGCAGGAACGCCATGCTGTCAATGAATTTCAATGGCCCCACTTCCATGGTAAGAATTTTGGCTCCATTGGCAATTTGTTTCACAACGGTCTTTTGTTTGTAGAATTCATCTAGAATGAAATAGCTGTCGTAGCCTTGAAAGTTGTGGGCCACTGCAATCACTGGACGTTTCACAGTTGGGTCGTCTGTCTTGGTTTGTTGATCCAACCAGTCTAGGAATGCTTCGATGCAATTCTCTCCTTCAAACACTTCACACTGTTCGCTGTCTTCTCGTTCCGCGCAGAGCAGGTTGGCCACATGTTGCCCGTCCTCTTGCCTTGCCTCAATATCAAAATAGACGAAGAGGGTGGGTGGAGGTGGTGTTTCGTCCTCGTCATCGCTTTCATTGGCTCGTAGGGTAGCCAATCCAGCAGCGGCACCTCGTTTGCGTTTCCGACTCTTTTTTTTCGGTTTTTCTGTGACTTTTTGTACATAGCATTGATGAATAGCGAGATTGAGATATTCGTGGCAAGAGGGGCATTCTGCGTAGCCGCAAAGGTGTCTTCCTTTATTTTCTTGTTTTGTGTACGTTTTATTGCATACTTTGCAACGTTTGTACGTGTCGCAGACACTGTTCTTGTCACCCGGGTTGGCATCCGTTCCACTACTTTTGCGGAGACGGTGATGAGCTTTGCAGACTTCTCCGAAGAAGAAACGATTGCAAGCATCACAAGGAAGATGAGTCTCTTGTCCGTGTGCGTTTTTGAAGTCGCTGCAATCGGTTTGGTGACAGGCATAACATTTCTTTCCCTTGCATCGATGGTTTGCGAGATCGTTGTTATTGAATCCCTTTTCGCATTCCACGCAGAAATAACTTTTTCCCATGAACCCACTGAGAGAGTTGCAAGCGTGATAATGGTCTCCATTTTTGACCAGCACGAGTTGTTTGGGTTGAGCGGGTCCTTTGAAGGTGATCTGGTACCCATGATCCACGGAGACGACTATGATCTGGTAGTCCGAGAGAATGATCTGGAATTGCTGTATTTCTCCTGTGCCGCAAGGACCTTCGAGAACACGCGCGTCACGATGCAAGGCTTTTGCTCTTCTTTCTTGCTCACTAAACCCTCGTTTGATGTTATCGTATGTATTATTCCCATACCCATACTCATGGAAAGCTTGGGCAGTGACGAGAGCGCGTGCGCAGCAAAGTTCATCTTGATTGTTGATCATTACGACACTTTTCTTGTTCTTGAGAACTTTCTCGATGGCTGTAATTTTCGGATTGACCCTAATTCCCGGTCCTTTACCGCTCCCACGTCCTAGGTCTCGAATGTGACTGACTTCGATGTGGAAGGAGTCGTCAATTTCAAATTGTTCATTGGAGTTGAGAATTTTTGAAATTTTTTCCAGGATGGCTCGAGCAGGTTGCGTGTCGTGACGCCATTCTCCCACACGAACTTGTAAGGAATTGTAAGCATGTTTAAGACGATTGGAAGACATGTTGATCATCAACCGGTCGTTGACATTTTCGTGCCCATCCAGGACTTGTTCATTGATGGCTTTCTGTAAGGCTTTCTCAATCAGCTGAGGGAGATTGGCGCGAGGAATTTTGCTGAGGTCTGTGGGTTGTGTTAAACGCGTGGTGAAAACGCGGCGGTGTATTCCAAACTTTCTCGCTCGCTTGTCTGTGTGAGGGTAGAGTTCAAATTTTAGACCTTCACCACTTTGTCCTTCTTCGGGGATTTGTTCATCAGAGATTGACTGTTCTTCAACAACTTGGTCATCAGAGACTTGTTGTTCTTCATCATCGGGGACTTGCCGTTGTTCTTCAAAGCGATCCAATGCTTCATTGCAGAAGCTATCGTCGTCTGAAAAAATATCATCGTTCTCCGGATTGTTGCAAATGAAATTCAATTCTGCGTCACTGGGCTTTTCGAGGGCATCCATAGCTTGATTGCAAATCCTGTCCAATTCTTCATCATTGAGAATGTCTTCAATGATTTCATCCAGCTCTTCTTTCTTCTTTCTTTTTGCTTTTCTCTTTTCCTCCTGCTCTTCTTTTCTCTTTCTTTTTCTTTCTTCTCGCTTCTCCTTTCTTTCTTCTTTCTTTCTTTTTTTCTCTTCTTCCTGTTCTTCTTTCTTCTTTCGTCTCATTTCTTCTCTTGCTTCTTTCTTCTTTTTTTTCTCTTCCTCTTGTTCTTCTCTCTTCTTTCGTCTCATTTCTTCTCTTGCTTCTTTCTTCCTTTTTTTCTCTTCCTCCTGTTCTTCTTTCTTCTTCTTTTTTCCCGTGGGCACTTTAACTGGTATTGTTGATTTTCTTTTCGACGAATTAGTAAAATCAGTCATACTAATCTGTTTTGACATTTTCTTCTCTTTCAGCTCTTCGAAGGGTGAAAAAACTGAACATGGACATCTGTTTTTATAATGAAAAGATGGCGTCAGCATGACGTCAGCGTTCCCCCAAAATTATGTCTTACGTCAGCGCTACTTCCCATAATTTTTGTCTTACGTCAGCGCGTCCCCAAATTTTTGTCTTACGTCAGCGCGTCCCCCCAAAAAAATCCGCGTGAGGACTGGAAAGGAACGATAAAGGCACGATAGGGAACGATAGCTGACGCCACCTCATCCTCTATAAAAGAAACCCTCCCACCGTCATTCTCATTCACTTACAACGCAAAGCCAGACGAGTTGCTCGGAAGAAGAAAGAAGAAATGAGATGCTAGATTATTGTAAAAACTTGGGACGAGAAAATTTAATTCAAACTCTTTTTATCGGCGTGATCTGGAACCGAGTGATGGCGTAAGCCGGTTTTTTCTAGGAAAAACACTGTTCTGAGAAGAACAAGAAAAAATTTTTCACGGCGTGAAAACAAAGATGGTTCATCGCTAAAAAGTCGGACAACTCTCTTCGTGGAAGGTTTAAGAGAGCTGGCTTTGGAAAAAAGACAACCTTTTCGGCGAAGGAAAGGGATTTTTTTTCACTGCAAAATCTTTCCGCAGGTTCGTAGTTTGTTTGTTTGTCTTTGCTCGATTCGTCGTGCGACGAAAATTTGCTTTGTTAAAAATACTTTCAAACGAGTTTTCTACGAGCATTGAAATCAAACTATTCATTCGCGGAATGTCCTGAGAGGCGAGTCAAGCTGAGTTTCGCTCTAACATGCGATGGAATCGAAAGAGAACCTGATTTACGGCTCGTCTTCGAGGAAAATGTCTGCCTTTGAATTGTTTGCCCTAAAGGTTTTTATGCAGTCTAATTACCAAGTGATTGCTTGTATTATTTTTTGGCAAAAAGAATTATTCAGCGCTCGAGTGAAACAAAGATGGTTCATCGCTAAAAACTCAGACAACTCTCTTCGTGGAAGGTTTTCGGCGAAGGAAAGGGATTTCTTCGCAGGTTCGTAGTTTCAGGTGGTTTGTTTATTTGTCTTTGCTCGATTCGTCGTGCGACGACAATTTGCTTTGTTAAAAATACTTTCTCTCCTTTCAAACGCGTTTTCTGCAAGCATTGAAGTCAAACTATTTTCTTTTTTCATTCACGGATTGTCCTGAGAGGTGAGTCAAGCTTAGTTTCGCTCTAACATGCGATGGAATCAAAAGAGAAAGAGAACCTGATTTACAACACGGTCTTCACGGAAAATATGTCTCTTTGAATTGTGAAGGTTTTTATGCGGTCTAATTACCAAGTGATTGCTTGTATTATTTTCTGCAAAAAGAGTTATTCAACGCTCGAGTGAAACAAAGATGGTTCATCGCTAAAAAATCAGACAACACTCTTCGTGGAAGGTTTTCGGCGGAGGAAAGGGATTTCTTCGCAGGTTCGTAGTTTCAGGTAGTTTGTTTATTTGTCTTTGCTCGATTCGTCGTGCGACGACAATTTGCTTTGTTAAAAATACTTTCTCTCCTTTCAAACGCGTTTTCTGCAAGCATTGAAGTCAAACTATTTTTTTCATTCACGAAATGTCCTGAGAGGCGAGTCAAGCTGATTTTCGCTCTAACGCTTTGATCACCATTACATCCAGATCCATGAAAATGCCTTTCCAGAGAATGGCAAGGAGTTGACTGCGTTTCACGTTGCTCGTTACGCTGATTTGCAAGAACATCTTGAAACTCTTGTCAAAAATAATACAAGTTTTGGCCGAACCGGAAAGTTACTCAAGAAAAGAAGAAGAAAACGTTAATCCTTGTAAGTTTTTCTTGTTGATGATTTCAATTAAAACTTGTTGTGAAGTTTGAATCCTTGTGTGGGCTTCTTTTCTTTCCGTGCTGGGGAGGACAGGGGACTTTTGACTCCTTCTCCAATTCATTCCCCAGGAGGAGTTTATGTAGGGGAATTTGACGACTTCCCCAAAAAAAATTGAAAATAAAAATTGAAAAAATATGATACTCAAAATCGTCTATATACTAATCAAAAATTGAAAAAAATTTGGAAAAAAATTGAAAAAAATTCCCAAAAAATATTCAAAAAAAAATTGAAAAAAAAATGATAAAAAAATTTGAAAAAAATTATTTAAAAAAATTCTAGTCAAAATCCCCTCTATTTAAAAAATTTCTAGTCAAAATCCCCTATTGGGTGTGGTTAGGGAAATTTGACCACTCCCTACCTAGCCATGTATTACTACTCCATAAAGGTGCTGACACAAGATGTTTGTCAGATGTCAACTTGCTCTCGAAGAAAATGTCAGACCAAATTTCTAGAATTTCTTTAATAAAAGGGTCAGAGAATCGTCTAAGAATTGTATAGTATGATCTACCTCTTTTTCCATGGTAACCTAGGCACCCCAATATTAGGTTTACCGTGGAAAAAGAGGTAGATCATACTATACCATTCTTAGACGTTCTGATTAACAATATTTCATATTCTCCTGTTACCAGCGTCTATCGTAAGAAAACCTTTACTGGTCTATTAACTAATTATTTTTCTTTCACGTCATTTTCCTACAAATTGGGTCTCATTAAGACTCTTGTGGACAGAACCTATAAGATTAATAACACCTGGTTAGGCTTTCATGAAGATATTAGTAAACTCATGAAAATCCTAAAAAAATAAATCTTTTTCCCACCCAATTAATTGAGAAGGTCGTCAACCGTTACATTACTGGGACCCACAACATTCCTGACTGTCCCCCAGATCCTACCACTAAAGCTGTACCCCCGTTTTATTTCAAATTACCTTATACAGGCCATTTTTCCAGTGTTACACAGAAAAGGATTCGGCAACTTATCAAACGCTATTGAAATAATATAGATATAAAATAAATTAGTCTTTTCGTCTTTCAAGATCGTTAACATGTTTAGCGTGAAAGACATTATCCCGAGCGGGCTCTGTTCGTGTGTTGTTTACAATTTTTTGTGTGCGGGCTGAAATGCCCGCTACGTCGGCGAAACCACCCGACATTTTTCCACACGCGTTCGCGAGCACTTATCCACTGATAGGGCCTCTCACGTATTCAAACACCTGGAAGACTCTAAAGAATGCCACAGTTTATGTTCACCCAATTGTTTCAATATCTTAGATCATGCTTCCACCAATTTTCAGCTTAAGATAAAGGAAGCTTTGCATATCAAATGAGAACAACCTTCTTTGAACCAACAGTTGCATCATGTTAATTTAAAACTTTCTTTTTAATCACGTATTGTCACACATTCTTTCATTCATTTGTCAAAGGTGTTTTCTCTCATTAGCATTTTCATTTACTTAGTATAAATTCAACTTTGTAACTTAAAATTTCAAACTGAAGATGACAAAGGATTGTCGAAACATGTCTTTTAAAATCAAGTCAGTTGTCGTTGCTTTGAAAATTATTACTTGCTTGCTATTATCCAGACCCTTTGGAAATAACTAATTTGTTGTAAACGAATGTAAACAACAATAAGCTTAAAGATGTTCCCTTTTGGAGTCTTTAATGCAACATTAAAATCGATCTAAAAGGATTTTTCAACCGAGACACGAGTTTTGATGCGTATCAACCTTGAAGTAATTAAATTTATTCTGTTGTAAGTCGGTGATCACGAGGGCCGAGTGGATTAGCGCGCGGAATGACAGCCGGAAGGCCCGAGGTTCAAGTCTCGCTCGGGATCTCCTTTTATTTTTTTTTTTCTTCCTTTTTTTCTTTCTTCTTCAAGAGTAACAAGAAAAGCATTGTCTGGCAGTTGTCCGAGTTGTTCGAGTTTGTTGAGGAACTGTGTAGTGTCTTTTAAACCCAGCAACCCCCCTCCCCCTCCCCCCCTCCCCCCTCCCCCTCCCTTCCCCTCTAAGTGCGAAGATTGTCGTTACTTCCCATCCGTATCGTGACCACCCTCAGTGTGCAACCTATCCCTAGGGAGGTGGGTACGGGGCCACAGTAATTGGCGCAAGCTGTTGTGGTGTCCCTGCCAAGTCTGGCGAAGTTAAATAAATAACAAAAATAAAATCAAATCAAAAATACTATGACAGAATCAAACGTTTCTAAGCGAGCGCGCGCGCTAGAGATTAGTGGCTTTCTCGGTCGGTCCTACGAATGTTTCCTTCCCAAGTTTTGTTTCCTCATTGATTTTACTACATATTTCAACGCATCCTAGTCTGCTTCGGCTGAAAAAGTTCAGTATTAATATAACTTATCTTAACAACAATTTTCCGGATTCCGGATTCCGGTTCCAGTTCCGATTCCGGATTCCGGATTCTGTGTTTTCCAGACGCCCGTTATTTTCAGTAGATTTCCTTTTGGCCGCCTTGAACAAAGTTTTCCCGAGGACATCATTAAGTCCCGTGAGGGAAAAAAAAGCTCGCGATTGGCACAGTCAGTCCTCGTCCTTATATCTTACTGTATTTCGTCTCTTTTGAGGCTAAACGGGTTACACTTTTGATCTCGGGCCGAGACGAAACGGTTATGATATTGTGCGCTTTGTTCTTGGCGGTAACAAGTCTTTGGCTTCAAAAAGTAGCCTCTACGGGTCATATCTATTAAACGATAGCCGAATTGTTGGTGAATTTTGACCCGACCAAAGACTTAGTAAAAATATGCTTTGAAGGCAAGAGGCTTTTTGGTGCCCTGTCTAACGCGAGTCTACATCCGGGAACTCGAATAAAATTACTGTGAAGACAGAGAGCGTGAGTTTTTTTCGAGTTATTTAATGATATTTTGCTTGTGAGAAACGTGGAAAGTCTATGGCTAGTTTCCCGGAAGTTTTCTACTGCCGCAAAAGAATTTTGTGTGATTTCCGGCTTTGTCAAGTTGGTGTTGACAACTGATTGCTTATCAGCTTATATTACAGGTATGTCGATCGAGCTGCTTAGTATATTCTGTGCAAGGCATAAAACAGCTTCTTTTGTGTTTAGTTAAAGCAATAGTGCCTTAGATAACCCATTCTGGGTTCAAGCAAGGCGAATTCTAGATCTATCTTCGACGAACGTTTTGCTATGAACCGTATCGTTTGAAATGCTAAAAGGTCATTATTTGTGCGCTTTCCAAATGGTGTTAATTTCATTGCAAAATGTTATCACTTTTGCCGAGAGCAACTTATCGTGAGTTGCCAGCAATTAAGATGTCATTTTAAGCCCTAACTGGAAACTTTTAAATGTTTTACATTCGCCTTAATTACGTGTAAGCGTCAAAATGTTGAATAGCACTCGAAATTCCTAGAGACATGTTTTACCAAATTCAGTTAGAAAATTAATATGTATGTGTGACACAAATCCAATTATTTGTGGACCCTGTCTCAATAAAATGCTAGCAAAAAGCCTTAAACTAGCCCTCTTGTAATGAGCTTAGGCCTCCTAGAAAAATGTTTGGCTTATACTAGACTGTTAACCTGTATTGTGGCCAGTACAATTTATTTTAAGTTGACTTGGCAGAGTTTAGATGGGATCCCATGTTGCCTCTAAAACTCTCAAAAAATCTCACTTTCTTATTGTAAAAGCTTGTGCTGGTTCGTTTTGCTGCAGCATATGCCTCATTGAAAGACATTTAAGCGATCTATTACACATTTGGAGTCCCTCCCTTTAGTTCAGCAGTAATATCTAACTGAATTTGTTACAACATAGCTCTAGAAATTACTCTGAGATCGCTTTGTCGGGGCTTGTTTACTGTCTTGATTGCTTCTGTTATCATTATTTTTTTTACTACATATCCTCTTAAAAGCTGCAGTAGACCGTATAGTCATGAGTTTATAAACTGGCTTAAACCCAGCAAACCCCCCCCCCCCCTCGCTTCCCCTCTAAGTGCGAAGATTGTCGTTACTTCCCATGATTCTCTACTATGACAGAATCAAACGTTTCTTAGCAAGCGCGCGCGCTAGAGATTAGTGGCTTTCTCGGTCGGTTATTTTCAGTAGATTTCCTTTTGGCTGCCTTGAACAAAGTTTTCCCGAGGACATCATTAAGTCCCGTGATGGAAAGAAAGCCGGCGATTGACACAGTCTGTCCTCGTCCAATATCTTACTGTATTTCGTCTCTTTTCAGTGTACACGGGTGACACTTTTGATCTCGGGCCAAGACGAAAAGGTTATGATATTGTGCGTTTTGTTCTTGGCGGTAACAAGTCTTTGGCCTCAAAAAGTAGCCTCTACGGGTCATATCTATTAAACGGCAGCCGAATTGTTGGTGAATTTCGACCAGGCCAAAGACTTAGTAAAAATTTGTTTGGAAGGCAAGAGGCTTATGTTCCCCTGTCAAACGCGAGTCTACATCCGGGAACTCGAATAAAGTTGCTGTTAAGACAAATATTCGTTTGCCAAGAGCGTGAGTTTTTTCGAGTTATTTGATGATATTTTGCTTGTGAGAAACGTGGAAAGGCTATGATTAGTTTCCCGGAAGTTTTTTACTGCCGCAAAATTATTTTATTGTGTGATTTCCGGCTTGCTCAAGTTGGTGTTGACAAATGGTTACTTATTAGTTTACAGTTATGTCGATCGAGCTGCTTAGTATATTCTGTGCAAGGCATAAAACAGCTTCTTTTGTGTGTAGTTAAAGCAATAGTGCCTCAGATAACCCATTCTGGGTTCAAAGAAAGGCGAATTCTAGATCTATCTTCGGCGAACGTTTTGCTATGAACCGTATCGTTTGACATGCTAAAAGGTCATTATTTGTGTGCTTTCAAATGATGTTAATTTCATTGCAAAGTGTTGTCACTTTTGCCGAGAGCAACTTGTCGTGGGTTGCCGGCAATTTAGATGTTATTTTAAGCCACGACTAGATACTTTCAAATGTTTTTCATTCGCCTCAAGTGTCAAATTGTTAAAACGCACTTGAACTTTCTAGAGCCATGTTTTAACAAATTCAGTTATATATATATATATATATATATATATATATATATATGAAAGGTAAGTCTGCCTATCACACCAGTGATTATTTCATCGGTTTACGTTACTTTACGCGCTAGCTTGAAGCATAGTCAAAATGGAATACTTTGAAAAGTAATCTATTTCCACCGGTCTCACTTGCACCTATATAATGAGAATGGGAGACCTGGCGGACGCTCTCAACAGCAGTGGAGAGGAAAGTAGGGAGGGAAGGGTGGGAAAAACTGTTGAGAGAGACCGCAGGAAGTGCAAACGAGACCAGATGGATGAAGTAAAAGACCTCACTAAGTGCCATAACACTAATCCACGGACGTGCGAGAAAGGAGAGCGTATGTAGAATGGATTCTCCTTATATATGGGAATAGTAATCTATTTCCACCGGTCTCACGTGCACCTATATAATGAGAATGGGAGACCTGGCGTCCTTAGCAGTCTAGCAGCGGGGAACCAAGATCACAGGGACAGAACCGACAGACCACCCATACTCAACCCCAGACTCCGACCCGAAATAACATCCGATACCCAGACTCAAACAACATCGGAGATAAATTGTTAACCCGCAAAAATTAAATGACGTGGGACTAAAGTATTAGCCCACAAACAAGCGGGACCAAACTGTTAACCGGCAAAAATTAAATCATGTGGGACTAAGCTGTTAACCCACAAAACAAAGCGGGACCAAAACTGTTAACCCGCAAAAATTAAATCATGTGGGACTAAGCTGTTAACCCACAAAACAAAGCGGGACCGAAACTGTTAACCCGCAAAAATTAAATCATGTGGAACAAAACTGTTAACCCACAAAACAAAGCGGGACCAAAACTGTTAACCCGCAAATACTAACACACGTGGGGCTAAACTGTTAACCCACAAAACAAAACGGGGCCAAAACTGTGAACCCTCAAATATTAAATAACGTGGGACTAAATGTCAAAAAACGGGGCCAAAACTCAAACAAAGACAGAAACTACGGGTCGCCACTCCCCAGGTGTGGGGATAAAGGGAAAATCGTGTTAATAACCCCGGGAGGGAAAGGGATCTTAAACTTTAACAAAACCTCTAAAACTAAGAGTAAACGGCGGCCCGGCGCACGGTAATCCGAGAGGGCGTTGTGGCCCCTCTAGGCACCGCCATTATAAAACGAACCTAAGTGACGTGAAAAAGCTAAGGAGCCAACCCAAGGGAAATGGAAGCAGTCCCCCCCCCCCCATAAAAGGGAGTAAAATGCGAGGGCACTATGACAAAGGGAGGACCCATGGGACAATACAGACATGTGTGAAAGAGCAAGGGGCGTGCTAGCAAGGACTTGTGAAATAAATAGCGAACAACGAAAACAAATTGACGCGAAAAGGTAAAAATAAGCTTGGAAGAAGCAGTAAAAACTCCAAAACAACGGGCAAAACGAACGAAATGCAAATAGGGGTAAACATGGCAAAAGCCACGGCATGACAATAAAGAACTAAAGGGCGAGCGAAGCGGCCGCGTGGAAAGCAAATGAAAACCCCAAGGGGGAAAACAAACTGGGCCGAGGCTACAGAAAGGCAAATAATGATACGAAAAATGAAACGACATAGGGAGAAACGAGAACCGAAGCACGACTGGGAGTGCTAAAGCAAAAACGGAAGATAAAGACGGAGCGGAATACCTCAATTTACTCTACAGGTGGCGGGGTGGTACACGTCTTGGAGCGACAGCTGGAAACTGTTGGGGCTAATGAAGTACAACTTGGGCTGCAACGACGGCTTCTCGTTCTTGGCGAGGTCGTTGAACTTGAACTGCGATTTTGGAGCGTGAGCCATATAAACGTACGCGACACGGACGTGCGAGAAAGGAGAGCGTATGTAGAATGGATTCTCCTTATATATGCTTAAGTGAGACCGCTGGGAATAGTGTGATAGATATAATCCATCGACCATGTAACTATTGGATATATGAGTCACGGCAAAGACACACAGCCCATAACGAGCCAGACGCTCTTAGAAACCAAAAAAATAGATAGACCTCCCTCTGAGATATAGGGCAATTTGCCCTATATCTCAGAAGGAGGTCTAGTAATTTCCAGCATGCCAATGTAATCTAATCCCATCTGATGACCATTTCTGTTCCACGTAAGGCGTTATAATCTTTAGGCGTGAAAATTCATTTCATGCACTTTTTTAATTAAGATTCTATTTTTATGAGGGTTTTAGAGGTCTTGCTGCGGTTTGACAGGAAATTGCTTGTGAGATGTAGTTTTTTGAACATGAAAACTCTTTATAGTTTTTATGAAGGATCTTATGGGCACAATAAATTTAAAGAAGGGTCCAAGTATTAGAAACAGCACAATAACAGAAAACGTCAGCCGCTTAGATATCTGCAAAACAAGAAATTTAGATTTTCGTTGGTTTTGTACGACTGAATGTTAAACAGCGCGGTACGAGTAAGGGCTTTTACTTCGGGTGGAAGTCAACTCTGTCCGGAAATTTTCACGGTGTATTCAAGCTAAGCGAAATGTAGCGATTCGGTAATTATCATTGTAGTCGCAACATTCAGACGTCGCTCAGAACGGAAACACCACAACCTAGGCACAAATATAAACATCGTTTTGCGGCAAACAAGACAACCATGTCGGCTTTCTATGATTATTGAACTCGAAGTTCGGTGTAAGACGTAGTTCGTATTAAAGACGGCCGGCTATAATCGCTAAATGTGGTTACGGCTGGCACAAAGAAAATAGGAAGCGAAATTATTGTTGATAGCTATAGCATTTTTAAGGAACTACATTTATATTTTTGTGTTAAAAATGTTGTAACTTGAATAACAACTGTAATAATTTTGTTGTAATGCTTGCTTTGTTACACACAAAAAAAGACTCCAACCGGGTGAACCAGAGAGAATATACAACATTTGCCTAAATTTCATGTGCATCTCAAAATATTGATTAATGTTATATATCCCTGAAGCGCTCAGGCATACGGTGATAGTAGTATACAGAATGAGGCTTCTGCAACCGGTGGATCATGTGGATCAAGCGGGTCCGCATATATTAAGCAATTTAAGCGGGAAAATGACATCATCGTGGTAAACAATAGGGTTAGAAGGCCTGTTTAAGCTTGCCCAGTCAGTAAAGTATGACGTGATGGATATAAATACGGTAGTTTTGCATGCGTGTTTGCTTTCTTCTAATGTTTTTATGTTTTTGTATTGTCAGCAAAATAATGGTGTGATAGAATTGTATTATGAAAGCGGGTCCGTACATTAAAAAGTTGTAGGTTCATTGTCTCTTCTGTCAACAACTTTGACATCCTAATAAATCTTTACTAATTTTCTCTAGTAAGTGATTGGTTTAA
The DNA here is from genome assembly GCA_022457155.1 of Cladopsammia gracilis. Lineage (NCBI taxonomy): Eukaryota > Metazoa > Cnidaria > Anthozoa > Scleractinia > Dendrophylliidae > Cladopsammia > Cladopsammia gracilis. Next base: position 341,353 of record JAJGOT010000547.1, read on the forward strand.
AAGGGTTCTTTTTGATCGATTTCATGTTATAAGTTTAAGGAGAGCCATTCGATTCCTAATTTGTGATGTGTTAATCTCAGTAGATGTATTGACTGAAATAAATATATGCGTATCTACCTTCTGTACATAACACCTATGGGAGCGTTCTGTTTTGGTCCAAATGCAAATATAGAACACTGTTTCAAGGTTTGTAGTTTAGATTTATACCGCATAACGAAAGAACACCCAGACAGTTATCATTTCAACTTGTATTTATTTAATATGTTCATAAACGTTCCAAAGGTAGTTAAAAGGTAAGTTAACAAATCTAAAGTTCCGAGTGATATTTACATACAGCTACAAACATTTTTTTTGTTTTGTTTTCAAAGGACTCAACAAGCATTGATTTTATAATGTCCATACGCCAGTGTTTGGCGTCCATTACTTAGAATGTGTCGTTTGTCATCGTAAGGTGAAAGGCTTGTCTTCGTCAAAGTTACAGAATAGATCTAATGGTTCTCGCTCCTAATTTGATTCATCTGTGCCATCTGTGGATGTTTGTCAAATAGACTAAAACATTGTTTCTCTCTCTCTAGGAGACGATTGGTTAAAAGCGGTTTTCGCCTAATTCAATTCTATGAATTGGTAGTTTTCTGAAGGCCACTCGATCCACAAATTGAGGTGTATTTTGATCGATGATTTCAGTTGGTTAAGTCTACTCTTTATTTATCACTTTGACTTTCGGGTACCTTCAAAGTTCAAACTTTTAATTATGCGAACACTGAACTATAAATTTGCATGAAAAATTAGCACCTCGGAAAATTAACAAAGCAACCAATTTCATGCGCGCGCTAAAACAATAAAACCACACTTTGTTAAGTTCAAACTATATTTATTGATAACAAACAAGTACATAATTATACAGGCAATTTAAAAGCTTAGTTGGAAAGGGACAGACAGAGTCAGCCAGCAAGAGAAACCACGCCAGTATTTCCCAATCGCAAAAATTAGTCACCGCAAAACACACACACAAAAAAAAATCATCCATTTCAAACCGGACTTAGTCTCCCGCAAAATGAATATGGTTAACATCGTTTTATAGGAGGAGTGCACCCAAAAGAAAAACCCACCGTAATTATGTTTTACAGAGAGAGTCTCATTTACTTAGCGACTGAATGGACTACGCGAAAAACTCCCTTTGTTTTCACAGAGCAACTCAGAGTAACACAGATCGACAAGGAGTATTTGTTATCGACCCTATAACATGATCAACTCAGAGCAACTCAGAGCAACTCAGAGCAACTCAGAGCAACACAGAGCTCAACCTGGGAAGAGCAGGTGAAAGAGAACACGATGCAGGGTTTGCCACAAGACGTTGCGGAGGTTCAAGCATCCAATCTTTTACTCCCTGTTTACAGAAAGAGGCTACGAAGATTGTATCTGAACTATCTAAAGTGGTATCGTGATCTTAGAACTGACCAACTGCATAAAAAGGTCATGAAAACATTACATAGCTTTATGCAGGATAATGACATGGATTATGAGGAGGCCGCTGAAGCAGCAGTCAATACACGAAAATATTTATTGAACAGACTGTTTGACCAGGAGGATCTAGTACCTAAAGAAACGTCGACTGAAGATGAAGACTTTACTTACACAGCAAAAAAGAGAAAATACTACGATAGTTTTTATACGTGATTTTCTGAAATGCATTATTTTGCAGTTGTCTTTAATAAATGTCATTCTTGAAATATTGAGTATTGTAGTCTTTGCCCTCTGCTGTGACCTCTGCTGATTGTAGTCTTTGACCTCTGCTCAAACTGACTAAACACAGATCGACAAGGAGGTCAAGGAAGAAGAGTGTTTTTAGGTTACTCTTAAAAGAGTAAGTCTCATCGGTTATCGACCCTGTATCATCGTGTGAATTGCTCTGAGTTGCTCTGAGTTGCTCTAAGTTGCTCTGAGTTGCTCTGAGTTCCTCTGAGTTGCTCGCTCAAGTGCTCTGAGTTTCTTACTCAAATGTTCTGAGTTGCTCTGAGTTACAATGAGCTACTCCAGGGGTCGGTATAAGTTGCTGTTGAATTCGCGCTGAATGACTCCAATCTATTGTTTGTCGTTTCAGAAACTTAAATTTTGGTGTTTTGCAGAAACTTACTTTTGTGCTCTAGTCAGTGTGGCTGACTTGATTCTCTGGCAATGGATCGAACAGCAATAACAACGGAACCATTTCATGCATTATCACCTGAGTTACCAGTGGCATTTTCTTAACGAAAGAGACGTTTATTTAGTAAATGGGCACCAAAACGATTTTACATTACGTTAATTACTAAATAATGATCAGTTTGTATATAGTTTCGATAGTGGAGCCGTTATTTTTTAAGGAGAAAATGTTTGCGGGAATATATATTAGAAAAATTAGAACCCGCAAAAATTCAGTGCGCACGGTAATACGGACCAACAAAATCACATACTTTTACACAAACATTACGTTATGCCTTATTACAATCTCGTGTTTTCAACAGTATACAAATACAAATGAATAGTTCAATTACCTTTGAGGCAGGTTGATCACGTATATATCTGAACTGGTTTGACAGTTACTCCTCATTGGTTTACACCCTTGAGTTGCTCTGAGTTACTCTGAGTTGCTCTGAGTTGCTCTGAGTTGATCATGTTATAGGGTCGATAACAAATACTCCTTGTCGATCTGTGTTACTCTGAGTTGCTCTGTGAAAACAAAGGGAGTTTTTCGCGTAGTCCATTCAGTCACTAAGTAAATGAGACTCTCTCTGTAAAACATAATTACGGTGGGTTTTTCTTTTGGGTGCACTCCTCCTATAAAACGATGTTAACCATATTCATTTTGCGGGAGACTAAGTCCGGTTTGAAATGGATGATTTTTTTTTGTGTGTGTGTTTTGCGGTGACTAATTTTTGCGATTGGGAAATACTGGCGTGGTTTCTCTTGCTGGCTGACTCTGTCTGTCCCTTTCCAACTAAGCTTTTAAATTGCCTGTATAATTATGTACTTGTTTGTTATCAATAAATATAGTTTGAACTTAACAAAGTGTGGTTTTATTGTTTTAGCGCGCGCATGAAATTGGTTGCTTTGTTAATTTTCCGAGGTGCTAATTTTTCATGCAAATTTATAGTTCAGTGTTCGCATAATTAAAAGTTTGAACTTTGAAGGTACCCGAAAGTCAAAGTGATAAATAAAGAGTAGACTTAACCAACTGAAATCATCGATCAAAATACACCTCAATTTGTGGATCGAGTGGCCTTCAGAAAACTACCAATTCATAGAATTGAATTAGGCGAAAACCGCTTTTAACCAATCGTCTCCTAGAGAGAGAGAAACAATGTTTTAGTCTATTTGACAAACATCCACAGATGGCACAGATGAATCAAATTAGGAGCGAGAACCATTAGATCTATTCTGTAACTTTGACGAAGACAAGCCTTTCACCTTACGATGACAAACGACACATTCTAAGTAATGGACGCCAAACACTGGCGTATGGACATTATAAAATCAATGCTTGTTGAGTCCTTTGAAAACAAAACAAAAAAAATGTTTGTAGCTGTATGTAAATATCACTCGGAACTTTAGATTTGTTAACTTACCTTTTAACTACCTTTGGAACGTTTATGAACATATTAAATAAATACAAGTTGAAATGATAACTGTCTGGGTGTTCTTTCGTTATGCGGTATAAATCTAAACTACAAACCTTGAAACAGTGTTCTATATTTGCATTTGGACCAAAACAGAACGCTCCCATAGGTGTTATGTACAGAAGGTAGATACGCATATATTTATTTCAGTCAATACATCTACTGAGATTAACACATCACAAATTAGGAATCGAATGGCTCTCCTTAAACTTATAACATGAAATCGATCAAAAAGAACCCTTTTAAACCAATCACTTACTAGAGAAAATTAGTAAAGATTTATTAGGATGTCAAAGTTGTTGACAGAAGAGACAATGAACCTACAACTTTTTAATGTACGGACCCGCTTTCATAATACAATTCTATCACACCATTATTTTGCTGACAATACAAAAACATAAAAAACATTAGAAGAAAGCAAACACGCATGCAAAACTACCGTATTTATATCCATCACGTCATACTTTACTGACTGGGCAAGCTTAAACAGGCCTTCTAACCCTATTGTTTACCACGATGATGTCATTTTCCCGCTTAAATTGCTTAATATATGCGGACCCGCTTGATCCACATGATCCACCGGTTGCAGAAGCCTCATTCTGTATATTACTGGTGATGCCAGGACTCAAACCTGGGTGAACCAGAGAGGATATATAACATTTACCTTGATTTCATGTGCATCTCAAAATATTGATTAATATTATATATCCCTTAAGCGCTCAGGCATACGGCGATGCCAGGACTCAAACCTGGGTGAACCAGAGAGGATATATAACATTTGCCTAGATTTCATGTGCGTCTCAAAATATTAATTAATGTTATATATCCCTTAAGCGCTCAGGCATACGGCAATGCCAGGACTCAAACCTGGGTGAACCAGAGAGGATATATAACATTTGCCTAGATTTCATGAGCGTCTCAAAATATTAATTAATGTTATATATCCCTTAAGCGCTCAGGCATACGGCAATGCCAGGACTCAAACCTGGGTGAACCAGAGAGGATATATAACATTTGCCTAGATGTCATGTGCGTCTCAAAATATCGGTTGCTTAATATCCAAAACTAACTTTCATCATATTCCTGGGTGACACAGAAAGGATATAGAACGTTACCTGAATGGTGGAAACAACGCCGAATTAAGCCGAGCAACGGTACAGCAACCTCCAGATCGTCCTTGTAAACTCTCCGATCATAAAGCCCGTCATTGTTTTACGCTGCAAGCTGAACCGTGGCAGAAACGCCGCATGTCTTAGAATTTAGAACAAACCAGTCTCTCAAATCGCTTACCGTAGGCAGCTCACATCGTCGAATGTCAAAGCAATCCATCTATGCACTCGCGGGAAGAATGACCCAATTTTCCCGCTCTTCTCATATAATTTTTTTATTGAAATCCAACCCCCTAAAATGTCAAAAAAGCAATCGAACCCCTCAAAAATGACAGGATGACCTCCTCAGGAGTTTGTACACAATCTGATAACGTACAAGCATTAATTATCAAACGCTGCAGCTATGAAACCGCAAATCAAATACGATGACGGCTGCTAAGCAGGTCTATGATGTCACTTCATAGCAACGAGACCTTGCGTTTTTTTGAACTTCCGGATCACTCTGGCTCGTTATGTATACGGGAATGACTCAAAACGTAATGCGCGTGTAAGTGTTTTTAGCGATAACTTTTTTTTCTGACGAAAGCATGATTTTAAACTCTTTTAACTCAAAGAAGATGCTTTTAACAGTAAAAAATTAAGCAATAAAAATATAGGGCACCGGGCTCGTTTAGGGGAAAACAATCTCGTATTCATTTTTTTTTTCAACTTCCACTCAAAGGAAACCCTCTTGGTTTGGACAGCGCGCGCTAATGACGCAATACATTATATGCAGTAGTGATGCCCAATGCAATACTAAGGAATCACCTTAAATGCCTTCAATAAGCAAAATCCCTTCAGGTAACTGCAATGTTCCTGATAAAATATATGGAGTATATTCGCATTTACTTAATACAAATTAAATATTTGGCTCTCCCCTATCTGTTACTTTAATTCGACAAATAAATTTCGCAAATTATTAACAGCTACACTGAAAACAAAACTTACAAAATTTGCAGACTTGTCAGATCGAAGAATACTCTTTCTGGCAGCTCCACTATTTCATTACTTGAAAGATCCCTAGAGGTATACAAAGGTAAAGAAAACTTTAACTCTATTCAGACGAGGCTCTTTTCGGTGTTCTGGGGCCTGGGTCTTGATTCCACCCTTCCTTCTCTAGAATATAAAAGTTAAGGCCGATTTACACGGTACAAGGTTGAGGCATGCGATTTTTTGTAGCACGCGCTGCTTGCGTCGGGCGAAAATTGTTACAATTCGTATCACATTGGGGGTTTTCACTTACGTCATATCAAAATTCAGAAGCATTAAACAACAGATTTCGATTCCAAAATGTTTATGGAATTGTAGAGAGTTTTTAAAAAACTACACATCTGGGCCAAATTTTGAAGCGCAAGAACATTTCGTTCAAGAGTTATATGCGAACGGGTATTAGACATTTTTAGTAAGAAATGTATGGAGCGGCCATCTTGGTGCCCAACTCAGGGGCACCCACATAACGGCCAAAAATTCAAAGTCTTAATTACACCAAAAATCAAATGAAAAAAATGTTGTTTTTGCGATAAGTTCAATTTAATCGGCTTATGAGCATTTATAATGCAAAAATAAATTTCAACTGGTTCAATTTTGTTTATTTTCACGGCTTATCTGAAATAGCGTGACGAATTGCGTGTCACATTTAAAACCTTTATAAATTGGAAGCACAACATCGTTAAAACCCGGAAATTTTCGTGAAACATTTTAACACTGGTATCCACATACCATGTTAGAAACAGCTTTGCAGGACGTATACTTTAATTTTTTTTTAATTTTTTATGACGTCATGTACAAACCCCCAATAACATTTTATGTGGCTACGTTTAGGGTTTTAAAACATGTTTCAAACTCCTACAACTTTTTTCGTTTTGCATGCAACAGTTGTGAGCGAGTTGTAGGCTGATTTAGAGAACGCGATTCGTGTCGTATGTATGGCGTGAGTAGGTCGTACGCGACAGTTGTAGGCAAACGTTGTGCCGTCTAAATCAGCCTTAAAAGTTATGAATCTCAAAAACTGCCTAATCACTTGATGACGTCATATGACGCGGGAATGATGTCATCATTTCAAATCATGGATCAGCCATCTTGGATTTCCATCTTGTCAGAAAAGCGTGAAAATTAGATACTTACTCTCATGATAAATTATAGTAATGATCTCGTCGGCTTTAATTTGTGGCGCCCCATACAGGAGCATAACCAAGAAAAAAATATGGAAGCTCCGTCCAGAAGTTCAACCCGTTATCCTTGCACATACCAAAGTTATTAATCTAAGCAAGGGTATTCTGTCAGGAAAAGAAAGCCTGAACGATCGTTATGTTATTCATTTTTAGCCATTTTAAGACCGCGACTGCTCATTTTACTCCCCCGGTGCCCACTATATTAGCAAATATATTGGTAACTGAGATACTACGCGCGTTCAGTTCTGATTGGTCAAAAACCAATTGACTATTGTGCCGGTAAACTCATAGAAAACCGCGCAAGAGAAACTGTAAAATGAACAAAGTCCACTTTTCCGTTATCGCATCACCACTCGTGAAGACAAAGATTTTCACAACTCAAGTTTAGTGTCTTAATACATATTGTGGTCTGTTAGTAGGTGAGAACATAAGATCTGTTTCTTGTAAACAATAAGTTGCTGCTTAAACCTGTGACAAAAATTTCCCACGTGTAAAACACAAGCAGTAGTTCGGAGGTAAAGTGCAGGATTACAAGTTTGGAAGTGGATTACATTTCATTAAATTTGATTTCGTGACAGGTGGTCAAGAAATCAAAATTGTGGAATTTAAACTTTTTTAGCCGTTATTGTCTCTTTAGTTAATGTGTCTTTGCTTTTATCCCTTTTGGCGATTTGTATTCGTATTTCAAGATAATAAAGCAAGTTACTGGTCATGGTCATGAAAACATGACATATCAGTCGGGACAGTGCCCCTTTAACTTTATAAAGCTTATTTTAACACTGATATCGTGCAACAACAGGCATTTGTTTCACCTCCCAAATCAAACACCATTTTTGATTGAACAAGAACATGTCAGCCTAACTCCCTAAGGGCGAATAAAACTCACTAAAGGCCGGTTTACACTTGTAATTTTTCGTACACTTTTTTTTTGCAGTTGTCGCGGCGATTTTTCTCGCGCGCGCTGCAACTCCAAATCGCAAGTGTAAACGAGATGCAATTTCGGTGCGATTTCAGGGCGTTTTGTGACCGCGAGAAGCGCGATTTTCTGGAACAAATGAAGTAAAAAAATTGCTCCAAGTTTCGAATATGTTTGCAACCTCTGCAATATCGCGGCCATAAATCGCCCTGAAATCGTCCGCAATTGCATCTCGTTTACACTTGCGATTTGGAGTTGCAGCACGCGCGAGAAAATTCGCCGCGACAAATGCGACATTAAAAACTGTATGAAAAATTGCAAGTATAAAGCGGTCTTAAGATATTTTCGGGCAAAAACACCATAAAATATTCAAAACGCAACCGGAAAGGAAAACTTTAGTCAACAGTGAGTAGGGTCGCACTGGGTGGAAAATTTGTCAATCTTATGGCACATCACGCAATTTAAGTAGACCAGATACGTGTTTATCCAGATACAGTTGTCGGAAGACTAAGGATCTCGGCTAAAAAAAAAAGGAAGAGAATAACTATGGGTCCGGTCAAAGCGGTGCTGATAACTATTACAGTGATACTTCTTCTTTTCATTCAGCTCGGCCCACAAGTTGATCAGCAATTTCTCTTCATCAGACGTGCACTTGGCCATGGCGTAAACCCGCTTTGGCTCGTCAGGCGTAGGAGAAGACGATCGATGAAGATGAATTTAACGAAGTGCTCGCTTCCGAAGTGCTCGCTTGTGAAGTGCCCGCTTGCGAAGTGCTCGATTGCGAAGGGTTCGCCTGGGTTTGACTGTAAAATTGGTTTCCACTCGACATGCGGGCATATAAATATTGAGGATATTCGGCGTTATCACCGAAATAAGCGGTTAATTGCAAATGATTGTAAGGATTATAAAATCCACGTCCGTCCATGACAAAGAACTGCTGGCGGAGCGCGAACTAAAGCAAATCTCGCGCCCAAATGTTCTGTTTTGTCTTTCACTGACATGCGTTCACAGTTACCGCTGTGATTCATATAATTGGGCTCAACTTTAGGCCTGGTCACACTGGGGAAATTTTGATCAGATTTGTGTTTGTTTAAAATAAAAATGTGTCATCACATCAAGTTTCCTAATGCGACCGGTGTTTCGCAAATTTGAAAAAAAAATGGAAATTCCGGCTAAACTTTAACGACGACGGCGATGTAGTGTATTTGTGGGGCAAGCCGATTTTGAAAAAAATCGAGGAAAACAAAAGCTGTCACCGCTAACCGATATGACCCAGATATAGAGGTTATTCAGTGGCTGGGTATTAGACGAGTCAGTTTTTATTTTTTCGAGTTTAAAACAAGAAAAAATTAAACACAGACGAGTAAAACTGACTAGCCGTATTACACAACTTTTCACTGAATAATTGTTTATTACATGACAGACATCTTCTCCCAAGTCTATGTTTTTGCAAGTGTTTTCCCTAGCGCGTGCTTAGTGGGTATTCGCACTGTAAAATGCTATGTCCAATAATAATGAGCTGTATTCAATATTCAATCGACGGGAACTTTGTCATTACGCGCATGCTTTCGACAGCATGGACGGACAGTGCGACCCTAAAATGTTCTCAATTTTTTGGAACTCGCGTTTGCGGTTTCAAATTTTTGGAAATCTTTGCACGGGCTAATATTTGTTGACTGTAGTACGACCAAGCCCTTTTCTGAATTCTGCCTGCCCCACACAAGCACTACGGCGTCCTTGATACACCGAATGCAAATATGGCGGACCACTCGGACGGCCCGGGGCGAGTTGCACGGAAGCGAGGCTAGTGAGGCCTCGCTTTGTTTTGTTTTGACTACGCGTCTCTAGAAACGCTTAGTTGGCGATCTGTTCCGCTCTATTTCGAGTCTATTTCGCTATGCCTACTACTTGTGTACCTGAATGCCACCAGAAAGGAGCGAAATCATCCACAGGAGTGTCGTTTTTTGAGTTTCCCCGTTCGCCTCTGAGAAGAAAACAGTGGATCCACTCAATTCGTCGAGACGAAGGAAAGGAATTCACGATCACAGATGGAACTAAAGTTTGCTCGCTACATTTCAGGCGAGAAGATCTTAGAAAATCTTTGAACGGACGAGCTTATGTGGTGCCCGGCGGTATTCCAACAAGATTTGCTTGGTCTGTTCCTTCCCCAAGGAAAAGAAAAGGTCCCCCTGAAAGGCACCCTTTGCCTCAAAAGAGAAATTTGTTTACGCCCGCCTCCACTTCTACTCAAACAGAATCAAAAGAAACAAATTCTACGGTGGAGATGGTATGCGAGTCAACTTCCAGCGACCTCATTGATGAACCCCATCAAAATAACGAGATAAATGAAAGTAACTTGGAGTTAGATGCAGTCAATTACAGGAAAACGTTGGAGGAAATGGAACAAAAGCTGATAAACCTTCGACAAGAGAACAATGAACTAAAACACAAATTGACCGAGGGAGAAAGGCAACAGGAGGCTGTATCTTCCCGATTATTTTGCCTTGAACGTTTCAAGTCCGATGCTGACATTAACTTTTACACCGGCCTCCCAACTTTTGCCACTTTCATGGCGATATTCAATTTTCTGAATACAGGTGAAGATGGAGAAAATATTCGCCCACGAAGTACCTTGACAGATGTCCCAGAGGATTTCTATGATAGTGACTCCGATGAAGAGGAGAACATTGCACTTGCAAAGAAAGGACGCCGACGAAAACTTAAGCCAACCGAGGAATTTTTTATTGTACTGTGCCGCCTAAGAAGAGGCTTTTCTGAGCGCCATTTAGCTCACTTGTATGGTGTGGCACAGTCCACTATCAGCAGGATTTTTGTGCCCTGGATCAATTTTATGTTTTTAAAATTTGGCCAGGTATGCATCTGGCCATCAAAGTCAATTGTACAGGAAACCATGCCTGCGGATTTTAAAGAAAAATTTCCTACGACAAGAGTAATTATTGACTGTACAGAAGTGTTCTGTGAAATGCCCAGCAGTTTGCTTCTGAACTCTGAGCTATTCAGTTCTTATAAGAGCCATGTGACACTGAAAGGACTGGTTGGTATTGCCCCAAGTGGTGCGATTACATTTGTCAGCCAGCTGTACACAGGTAGTATTTCCGACCGTGAAATTGTTTTAAGAAGTGGTTTATTGTCACAGTCCTTTAGCGATGGTGACTCTGTCATGGCCGACAAAGGCTTTCAGATTCAAGACATTTTGCCTCTGGGTGTTAGTCTGAACATCCCACCCTTCCTTGGAAGTAGCCCTCAAATGTCAGCAGAGGATGTTGTCAGAACTCAACAGATTGCGAGTTTGAGGATTCATGTTGAGAGAGCCATTAACAAGATTAAGAACTTCCGGATTTGGAATGGAGTTCTACCTTTAAGTTTATTTGGTGTTGCTAACCAAATGTGGAGTGTCTGTGCATTCCTGTGCAATGCTCAGGATCCACTCATATCTAGTGCCACATGATACACTATGTTTATTTACTTTCTTAAAGTGCAGCTTTTAAAACCACAAACACCAAAACAAAAATGTTAGTGTAATGTTCTTCGTAAACAGTGACATGCAAGATCTTGTCACTTCAAGAAACTGCTGAATACTAAAAGCTCTTTTGTCCTTTGCAGAACAAATTTAAACTGATGTGTGTATCAGATTGCACTATGAAATCAATATGGCAGAAAAATTTTGGTGTTCATGGTTTTTATTAGTTGCACTACATACAAACAGTAACTGCTCAGGGCTTGTCAAGCTAATTAAGGTCTATAGAAATCATTTAGTTTCATAATTATTTCAAATACAATATTCAGTCCATGACATCATATTACGAATTTTGTAAATAACAACTTCTTTGTTCCCTATTTGAGCAAGTGTGGTTGTTTCAATGTTTTTCTATACCCCCCTTGATCATGCCCCTCCTTAATCATGCATGTTGCAATAATTACAGTTACCCTCTAGGTTCTCTTGCTGCTGCAGCTAAGAAGTGTTTAAAGTAATAAAGTTTTAATGTTGCCTTTAAATTGTTCCAAAATTGAAGATCAAATGGGATGCACTCAATGCTCATTCCTTTACTGGTGTAGACCACGAAATCACACCATCTTGCTCCAGTAACCCCCATCAGTCCCTGAACTTGAACATAATATTTGTGCGTACGTTTAAGTTTAGGTTGCCCATTAACTTCTTCCAAAAAAAAGCTGCTGTCTGAACATGCATCCAAGGGGGTGACTAAATATTTTGTCTCAGGGCACTTGACTTCAGAAAGTCCAAATGGTTCAGAGCATCCAGGATCAATTACTTTACCATCGGGTGAGGCACCCAAGTATGGGGCATCTAGGCTTATTACAAGTCCTGACTTCAAAACCTTAACAGGCCTGTGAATAGATAACATGTATTTTTGGTATTGTTCCAATGCAATTGGCTCGTATTTGAGTCCATGATTAGTGTATCTTGAAGTGAAAGGTTTTGGATTTAAAAGATTCTTTACAAGATTCTCATGGTGTCTTTTTCTGTCCCTAATGAGACCAAAATTTGAGGCGGTGAATCGAAATTTTCTTTCCGCCTTCCATTCTGGACAGTCTGATTGACTCCGTGTTTTCCTCTCAATGTCATTCAGTTTGTCAGCATCAACTTGTAAACTGTTTAATAATGACCTCTCTGCCTCAGAAATTTCATTTGGCATTTCAAACTGTTCATTTGAGGGCTTGAGGGGGAATCTGGGATATGTGGCAATCTGCTCACTGTGGTTGCTGGAGTCTACCCTTGGTACAGATGTGATGTCACAGTACACTTTAAAATTATCTTCAGTCGCGGAAAGTTGATAACTGGCATAGGAACCTTGGGGACTTTTACCAAATTTTGTTTCTAGGAAGGGAGTCGTTTCAGACCTTGGGGTCATTATTTGTGCTAAGGCCATTTTTGGGTTCAACCCTTTCAAAGTTGCCAACAATTTCTCTTCGTCTGCCTGTTGTCTCCGGATATTTTTCCTTGCCTCGTATAGTAAACACCTGACACCAGGATCTCGTGCTGATGACCTGGTTTGCTCCAGGTAAGTTTTCACGACCAACACCTCCATTGCTGGTTGTGGATTTATAGTGTCTCCTCTTCCCTTCCGATGCCACTGCTGTAAAGTGGATGTGCAGGCCTGCTTTGGCTGCATGTCCTCTTCACTTTCAAGTTCATTTACATTTTTACATTCATACAATGTGAACTTGCACATTTTCATCAGAAGTGCTAAAATATGGTTACAAAAACCAACCGAACCAGCAACACAGGAACAAGAAGCATGCTTAACCTCCCCGCTCAAACTGCACAATGCAACTTTCAAATTATGCGGCGCGTCGTTCTTCCGAAAGCTGTGATGGCATTGGGACCTAAAATAAAAGAAGTTCTCATCACTCGCTGCTGATATGTCCTTCAAGTATTCATCGTTTAAGAACGTTGTCGCTTTTCGCACACTCGTTGGCACGGAATGACTTTTGCTTGAAGAGTCGATATTTTTACCGGAACGAGTGATATGAAGGTTCATTTCAGCTCGGGTAAAAAATGGCATTCGTTTTAAGTCGGTAGACCAACCATCTGAGGGGAACTTTGGTTGATGCTGGTTACCGGAAATGGCAGAGTTGCTGTCTTGATTGGCCTCGTGGCGTTCCTTGCGCTTTGTATAGATAGAGTTAGGATCTGGATCTACTATATTTTGATCGCGGCCAGCTTTGATATATTCCTCGACCCTAAACAGAATAGAATATTTTTTGTATTATTGCAATAAAAGGTACAGGGGCAAGGATTTTAATAATCGAGTGTGGGACGTTCAATCATTCGAAACATTCTGGCCTTACCTCTTCACTAATAGTGCTTTTGTTTTCAATCCCTTCAAAGAATCTCCTCTACATTTTAACCAGAAACGAAGTTCTTCGTTTTTTAACGTTGCTGGCGATCTACCGGCAAGAGAAGCTCCGGGAATATCGTCCCCCGTAAGCGCACGTGAAGCCATTCGTGACGATCAAAACACAGGGTAAAGCCAGGCCTCACTAGCCTCGCTTCCGTGCAACTCGACCCGGGCCGTCCGAGTGGTCCGCCATATTTGCATTCGGTGTATGTTTCTGCCAATTTTCAAACAAATTGCAAACCGAAAAAGTTAGGGTCGCACAAGGGAAAGTGTTTTGTTGACAGATTTTTACCGCAAAGTAATCAAATTCTCGCAAAACTTTGCCAACTGCGACCCATGCCTAACTCCCTTGGGAAACAACAACTTGAACTTTCGACTTGCACGTGATCAGGTCGTGCGCCTTGAAACCGCGGCAAATCTGTGTTCCAGCGCCGCATCAAGCACACATTTTTTCTCATCTCAGTCATGGCCGCACATTAATATTTTTTTCTATTTTTGACTTGGATGGTATAACAAAATACTTAATGACTGGCCCCACGGGAAACAGTGAGTATATAAATGTGCCTACAAGTCCTAAAATAACTTCTTAGTAAGTCGGATCTGCACAGGAGGGTGCTATGTACTTCGATATGTCTCAAATTGTTCACCGAGTAAATAATCTATTTGTTTTTATTTAGTTTCGATTATTTTCCCGATTTTGGAGTCATACGGCTCAATATCTCAACGTCTAGAAGTACGCAATGGAAATCAGTTGAGCATGGGCTGAAGTTCTTCCCCGGGCCAACCTAGTTGCTGGATCTCTGTGGAATCAAGCAAGAAGTTATCAGATTTTCCTCGCTTCTAGCACCGTTCTGAATGCTCTAACTTGATTTTGCTGGAGTTATCTGCCGGATTTGGGAAGCGTTCACCTAAATACCTGAAAATGAATACGGACGTCGCTTCTTCGCGATGTTCTAGCGATATCGCTGTAGGTCATGTAGCAATAATTCATTGACCGGCCGTCCAGGCGATCGCAGATTGAGTTAGCCTGCCCATCCTAAGAATTAAACTGGATCGATAGGATTTTTGTGACAATTGTGATCTTTGTATCTTTTAAAATAGCTCTTGTTCTCATCGTGTTATTATCTGGTACTTGAACGTTATGAATAATAGTTTGCCTCACTATTGACAAAAAAAGTCGGCCAGTCGGCTTAGAGACTTCACTTTGTAATCTGTTATTGCCACAGACAAACCCAATATTTTTATAGTTTTTTTTTTTGCTCGCTTGAGAGAGAGAGCAATGAAAATTGCTGGACGTGATTCAAAACAGATCAAAACAACTACGGTAGCTGAAACTGTTTGCGTACGTGACCTGAAGATCGCTTGCGCGTGTTACTAAAATCAGGCACATAACCGAGTTAGAGCATTAATTGAAAGCACACTACTTTCGTAGGAGCGAGGAGAATCTGACAACGTTTGGGTTGATTCCACGGCAATCAACACCTACAATCGGCGACAAAATTGTTGAGACACTTTCGTTTAAAAGGTTATGTTTTGGGAAAATAACAAACCCGAACCCCCACCTCCTATCCCACAACTGGATACGGGGTGATGCGGGGAGGGGGTGGAGAGCACTTTTTTTAGGTAACCTTAATATGGTATAACTATAAGTGTCTCAACTAATTTTGACGTCGATCGTCCGATTTGGGGGAGAGATACTAATGATCGAGTTAACAGTCGAGTTGAGTTTGAGTTGAGTTTAAGTTTGAGTTAAATTTGATTTATGTTTGAGTTAAGTTTGACTTACCCTTTCTTTACTTTTTTTACTTAAAAGTGGTAAATTGAGGATCCAGATCTTTTCTACAGAAAATACACCGTCTGTTCTCTTCTCACGGGTTAAAAAGTAGTAATGTTGCATTCCCAACCGTTGCATTGTCCTCATTTCACGACCAAAACAATTGTTCACTCCCCGTGACGGGAATCCTTTGCGACACATCACTTTTTAAGCCTCCTCTTCGTCTTGTTTCTTCCGAGTGTAATAACATGAGCGTAACACGATGGATGTAAAAAGTTGACCGCAGATTTGTCAACCACCGTGTGAAATGGCGATATTTATGGCATTTTTTAGCATTTTATCGGCCACTTTGGGCATACTGTCAACGATGGACCGGACTGGACTGGAATGGACTGCACTAGTAAAACGCGGATTTGTAAAATGCATTAATTTTGCGACAGTTTTAAACAAAAGTCTTTTCTTTTGTCTTTTGTGTTTTCTTCATCCCTGCGAGAGAAACGCACTCGCTGAGACACAAGCCTTTGGTTTTATTTTTCGTCACTCGCTTGTCACGCAATATTCCAGTGTGGAGCTTGTGAGTCATATCAGGGCGCTGAAAAGAATGGGCGGTGCAACGCGCCCACAGCGCTTGGGCGATGTGTGATGCGGAGAGAGACTGGGCCGAGCGCCCTCGAAAGAGCCGGAGTTAAAAAAAAATGGCGGCAAATGGAGGTCGATGGCTGATGAAGAAAAGGGATCGCTGCACGAAAACGGTACAAGATATCCACTTAATGTTTTCGACATGAAGATTTCAATGTATTTTCAAAGCTGTAGGCGAGAAAGAACGGGTTTTATACTGTAACATTTATCACGAATTATTTGAAATAAAACGAGCTTGTTAGAAATGCGTTACGCAAAATGTTTGCACGCAAAAACTAAAACTTTAATTCCCTGCGAACTATGACAGTAAACGGCTAAATCTTAAGAGTATAGATAGAGGTCCTTTTGCTCTTTCATCCGTGTAAATTTCGTTTTGAACTTTTTTGAACTTTTTTAGTTACATGCTATAAAATTAAGGTGGTTGTTCGGTGACGCGATTAATATTGAGACTGACTAGCTGTGGAAGCATATTTTTGTTTAAAAAAACTTCATGTGCCCTATTCAGGCACTACTAAAGCATTGAATGATAGGTTTGATCGAATGAAGGCCCCAAAACACTAAAAAATTTTCATTGATAACGTGTAAATTGTTGAAGCATGCAGTGATTATAGTTATTGACAGCAGTGTACATTAAAGTGGGTGGGTCTCTGATCCTGATGTCATAATGTACTGTACTGCATTATAAAATCTGAGGCAATTTTAAAAGCGGATTTTCTGCTTCCAGTCACACAGTTATTTAGCCATTTTTTAAAGACCTGTGAAATAATAAATACCAGCGTGCTGTGATACTGAGTGGTAGGACTTAAGGGAGGAGTCTACCTGAATGCCATGTTTCCGCCACTTTAAATGGAAATATATCGTTCACGTTTCAAGTAGCCTGTGAACAGTCTGTGAACGGGGAGGGGGCGGGTAAAAGGAAAAAGGAGGGGGAGAGCCTGTCGACAAATAATCGAGGCCGCCATTCCGCCCCATTGTAATTAACCTGTCGATTATCTGTCAACAAGATCATGATCAGTGGTTGGTTGCATTGGAATGTAAATAGTCGCGCACGTGAAAATGACAAGTCGCGGGGAAAGAATAATCACGGTATGAGAAATTTAATGATCCTTACACTTTCAAAGCGATAACAAACTTTAGCCGATTAGTATTTATTTTGCAACAAAAGTGAGGCAGAGAAACGGCAATGTATGCCAATTAGAGCTAGCACCAAACAATGGCATATTAAGAAATATAATTCTAACGGCTCTGTACAGCATTAAATCCTCCCATCAATTTGAGAGATATTCCGCCGAGATCAAAAGATCAAATAATATCATCGAAGAGAACAAATTCATAACTGTGATCTAAAGGCGCATTTCTCTCTTAAGTCTTTTACTTGGAAAGCTTTATGCTTTTTAAATACTTTTTAGCGATGAGTGATACTAGTATTTAGCCTGTCTATTTTTATAGAGAGTCGCTAAAAGACATGCTTGAAGACTTAAAACAATACAATGGTCACACAACAGGAGTAGTGTAGGTCTGTCTACCCCTTTTATAACCATGCGCGTAGTTCTTTCTCAGCTTCTTCTTCCCCTAAACCAACAGCAAATGCTTTGAGTCCCAAACGTGTTATCTCCTCGGCTTGATCCTTCATAATGGAAACTAGTGGCGTTACAACACTAACGGTCGTTCTTTCCAACTTCTACAGCTCTTTCAGGACACGAGGGAGAATTTGAAAGATTAAACTTTTTCCAAATCCAGTCTGAAGAATGCCAAATACATCATGTTTCTCCGCTAAAAACTTCAAGCAGCGTTTCTGCTCTTCTTTTAAACCTGTAATATGACGGAAACCCTCAGAGAATCGCCCAATGCTTTTTCAAACTGATCGATCGAGAACCGGCCGTCAGACATGTTTCTATTTTGCGGTGCGATATGCAAATTTTGATCGCATGTCGGCGGATATCAAAATGACCGCAAACTTGTCAACAGAATGTGTCAACAGTCGGTGATCTGACCAATCAGCGCTTGCACTAGAATCTAGTGCATATATATATATTTTTTATTTTTATTTATTTTGCCACAAACAATGAATTACAAGGAGAAAAAAAAAACATTAATAAATAGGTTAATTAACATTAAATTTAAAATTTGTACATAACTTGGGAGGAGTGACTTTTCCTCGCGAGTTTTCTTTTCGCCGCTATCTACTTTCGTCATACCCCCACAAGGAGGCCTGTTCACAGGCTACGTTTCAAGCAATCCAAAAACCCTTAGCTCATTTCATGAATCTATGTTGTGGGATGTTTTATAAATTTTTGGGTGATTTTTGGGTATTTTGGGGAGGAAATAGTTTTTCTCAAAGGTTTGGTAAAATTTTGAGAAATGAGAAATATTGAAGATTTAAAGAAGTTTTAAAATTAGAATTTGTAGTTAATAATTAATAGACGGATACCAAGTTAGTCCACTAGCAACCTGGGGTGCTCTTGCGTGGGTATCGACTGTCTGTTGGTGTTCCAAAACTCATTTTCTTTCTCCTATCCCTTCTTAAAACCTCTTAAAATTTCATTAAAATTCAGGTAGACCCCCGCCTTAATACATTCCCAACATGATTTTTATGACAGACAACACTTACAAATGATAAAATTCAGCAATGGATAAAAAATTATCTGCATAGGATATGTTTGTGGATTTAAAGTTCTCAAACTCATTAATAATTCATCAAGTTACAAGCCAATCAGGATACCCCAATTTGGTCAGGTGCATATGGTTTGAAACCCCGATGAAACACTGGACAGAGGCCTTTCCACGATAGTTTGATGAAATATCAAACTCTAGAGTTTCATAAAACGTCAAACCCATGTGGTACAGGGTTATCCTAATTTAAATATTAATGACACAAATACCGAATTGAATAGACAAGCTTTAGTAATCCCAAAAGGCAATTACAGAATATCCAAAACCAACTGAGCAAAATAAATATAAATTGCTTTCCTTACGTTCATTCAATGCGTCCATTTCTTCAATACGAGCAGAAAGCGACATAATCTTGGTAAATCATAGTCCTTAAACATTCCTCCCGAATCTCAGAGAACGGGAACTTGAACCGTCCGAGTAGTTTGCCATTCATTAAAAATGGATGTTGCCCATTTGTTTTTTTTTATATTTCGTTGACAGGGGAATAGCTTTATCGACTAAATATTCTTCTTCGACAACCGTTTTGGCCTCGCTAAACCGAGACGCTTCTGCTTCGCACATGGTCTCATACCAAATGGCGAAACACAACAAGCTCAATAAAATTATGCATGTGACGGCATTTGAAAAGGACAAAGCCAAAAAAACTAACAGTGAATAATTCTGTATTGTTTCATTTGAGAAGCTATATCAAAAACTCGTGCTTCGGGTTTCATCAGGGGTTCCAAACACCTCGAAACAATAAAAGCACTCGGCCGAAGCGGCCTCGTGCTTTCATCTGTTTCTCGGTGTTTGGAACCCCTGATGAAACCCTCGCACTCGTTGTTGATATATTACATAAACACATGTACAGAACATAAGAAGAAGAACAGAAAGGAAAGGGGCCATATTGTATTGTGTCAAACTAACGTACATGCACTTTGTTATAGCAACATCAATAGGGACAGGGACATCTCTTTATGGTCCTTTATATCTGATGTGGATATTTTGTGATCAGATGAGACGTTCTTACCCTGTCAACCCTTTTAACTATTTAACAATGCTACATCCTGAAGGAAGGGTGGTGGCTGTTCGGGGCTGTCCTTCAGGGTTTAAAAGTGAGACAGATCGAGTTGCAAGCAAAGCCATACACTGTATAAACTTATATAATAATAAAAAAGGATCAAAACAAAACCCCTAAAATCTCATGCCTTTTCAGTATAATGTCCAATGTTGCAAATGGCATATATCAAAGACTAATTTTAATTAATATAACCCCTCTCCCCTAAAAAAATAGAAGTGATATAAGAATTTCAAACACAAAAAGTTATTTTGCATCTCCCAGTCACTTTATATCCATCTGATTATTCCCCCTTAACCCCCCCCCCTCCCTCCCCTGGGTCCCATAAGAATCACTTAAGAATCACTTTAGCCGTCATGGAAGTACAAATCGGCCTAAATTGAAGGTTATGCGATTACTCTTGTATAGATACCATTTATTTTTACAACTGAATAACTTGAGGTATCATTCTACGCCGATCGAAAGACTTAATTGTGCACGGACTACAAATTTTAGCCACAACAAGCACAAATCGGCCTACATTGAAGTTGACAAGATTCCTCTTGTTACTTAGCAGGGTTTTAAGCCGGTTGATCGATCGAAAGACTTATTAAAGCAAGGCTGCACGAGGAATTCGAACCGAGGGAAATTTTGTAACGAAAGCTATAAGCTTAAATCACGGAATTACCAAGGTCAGTAGCCACGCAGACCAAGGTTGGTAACCACAACAATCGATCGTTGCATTTTATCGTCCTCTTGTCCGCTCTTGAGTTTCAATGTTATAATTTTGAAATACACGAAGGCAATTTTGTTGTACGGAATGCTGGATTTGTGTTGTTACGAAGTATATTGAGTACATAAATAAATAAATAATAAAACTGTAAAATCGTGTGAAACAACAAATATAATCAATGAAATCAATAATAAGTTTACATCATGTGAAACAACAAATAATCAATGAAATCATAATAAGGTTACACAGATTATTCCTTGTTAAAAAATTCAGGAGGAAAACATTTAAAAACCTAATGGAAATAAAGCAGTGACTAACATACATTTTTGCATCTGAATTCAAGAACCATCCTTCTGGAAAGAAATCCAATTCTGGCCATAAAGACCTGGTAGAAAATTGTGACTAGGAGGACCTCAGGCAAAAAGGAATTCAAACTTCTAGGCTTGAAAATGAAAATGCAGAGTGTTTTCAGGCACTCTACTCTAATTTGTGGTAAAACAATTCAAGGTACTAAAGGAACCATTTTTTCTTTGGGCCCTCTTACTTGGAATGTAATTAGAGCACAACAATCAGGACTGTGCACATGAGAACAACTATATGTTCTTTCACTTGAGCACAAGTCTTAGGTAATTTATAACAAATTTGCAATTGCCTATCTCATAAGCAACCGGAATTTGGAAAGGTGGTTGCTTAGGAAGGATGGTTGCTTATGAAAGTCAAAGTACAACAATAATGAATGGTTGCTGAATGGGAGCAAACTGTAGTTGTTCCAATAATTTTAACAACTTTCCTATCAGACAGATAATTCTTAATGAGGTATTTGTGTAAACCATTAAACAATTCCCCAAAAATTTAAATGCCAATTAGTGGTAGAGCAAGGAAAGAAGTGTTGAAATGTTATTTTTAAGCAGAACTATTTTCACTACAAGCTCCCTCATCCTACTTCATGGTTTTATTGAGTAATGAAAAAAGTAAATGAAGCCTTTTAAGAAGTTGGTACAGAAATGGGAAACAGAAACAGAAATTTCACCTGCTGGTTTACAGCCCCCCCCCCCTCCACCCTTGATAATCATTCAAGGAATACCAAGGGGCATAGCTAGGGGGGTCCTGGGGTGCCCATGACCCCCCCCCCCTTTGTGATGATAATTTTAGTAAAACACAGCGTGGATGCTGACATGACAATCTGGTAAGTACCCTGGGTGTGACACAGTGTAACACCCTCTTTGAAAAATCCTAGCTACACCCCTGCACACCATAGTTAAATGGAGTTGATCAGGAGCCCATTGATATTATAATAGAAAACAGTTAATAGTAATCAAAATAATTATAGCAATTCATAACTGATACAAAAGCTCCAACAAATATCCAGTGTGCCAAAATTTCCCCCAACTATGAAGGTTATTTGAGATTTTCTTTGTGGGTGTGCCAGGATTTCTGAAGGCGGTCAGACCAAATTCGAAGACAACCCGATCTATTCCGAAGATGTTCCAAAGAATTCAGAAGTTTCCATGGACCTCAGTCCTCTGCTTTATAATATCCAGCTGTAATAATATTACATGTATTATTGTAATGTTCAGAATGATAAAAACCTACAAAAAGTGCTAAATTTTCATTAACATAACTATATTTTTAATTGGATCATGTGATCAGTTAAGGCTGATAGCTCAAATCTGTAAGTCAGGAGTGAGAAATTGCTCCATAGGTATGAGTTGATATGAGATTGGAGTTTTGGACTCGCAGGCATGAGACTTGGCAGGTATGTTCTACGCCAGCAGGCTGTGCCTGCAGCATTGTTACTAGTGTATGCGCACGCATGTTTTTCCTTGCTCGTGTTATCCTGAGCGGCCATCTTGTTGTACGAACGTTTGGTTGTTATTAAAGCTGTTATTGTTCCTTCGTTGTGGCGCTCCTGTCTCTCCAATACTGGCGTGGTGGCAGCGACTACTTATCCACGTCCCGAGAGCCCGTGAGCCGTCTCGCTGATCCAAGCAACAACGAGTCTACCTATTCTGTGGTCGAGCGAACTCTGAACAGTCTTCTCAACTTAAGGAAAGTATCACTTCACTGTTCCTTTATATTGCTACAGCATGAATTCAAGTAGAGCTCCCAAGCAATGGTCCCTCACAAAGAACGAGTCTATCACAACATTCGAAGCCTGGAGGCATAATCTTCAGTATTCCCTCTCCCTGGACGCTAATTTCGCACCTTTTTAGCGGACAATTTTACGTGGCAGAAAAAGTCTCCAGCTGCCCCCCATAGAGGACTCACTCCCGATGGGGAAGACGTCCCAACTACTCGCCGACGTACCGCCTTTCAGAAAAACTTACATCTGGAACTCATGTTAGGACAAATCGCTAACTTTTGCCCTATTATTTCACGTAATACTATCGTGAAAAATTCCACATCCGTCAACTCCATTTGGCAAGCAATAAGGGCCCACTATGGCTTCCAGTCTACTGGTGCACACTTCCTAGATTTCTCGAACATAAAGCTCGAAGTTGATGAACGTCCTGAAGACTTATTCCAGCGGTTAATGTCCTTCACCGAAGATAATCTGCTTGTTGCCAATAGCAACATAACCCACCATGGCGCAACCATTTCAGTTGACGAGGAAATGACCCCCACGCTTGAAAACGTGGTGGTTTTAACATGGTTAAGACTCATCCATACCGAGCTACCTGGTCTCGTAAAGCAGCGTTACGGCACAGAGTTAAGAGCCAGGACACTAGCTTCTTTGAAACCTGAAATTTCTCAGGCGCTAGATTCTCTCCTCGAAGAGCTCCGCACTGCCGCTGACAACAAAGTACTGCGCACCACTACCCCGAGGTTCAGACAGCCTCCACCTCGTCCTTCTTACAAACCGTCCCCCCAACCATGGCCTGCTAACAAGCGACCAAAGTCCTGTCCATTATGTAAACAAGCAGGTCGCAGTGACCAACACTATCTAAGCGCTTGCTCGTATTTACCCCCGGAGGACCGTTCTTACCTGTCTCGATCTCGCCTTACGTCTACCCTTGACGATGAGGAACCTGACTACACAGATTATGCGCCCTCACCCTTCCTCGATGAAGATGACCACCCACCACGTACCTCAGCACGTTCAGTCTCGCGTCGCGTCAGTACTAAGCAGTCACCCCACTTCAAGGCTTTCTACAAGCATCATCCGTTACAACTCACCCTCGACACAGGTGCGGAAACTAGTATGATCAAATCTTCTGTGGCCCGTTCTATCGGCGCAACCATTGAAAAGTCCTCCCAACAAGCATTGCAAGCCGACGGTATGACTCCCTTAGCTGTAGTTGGCGAGACTCGTCTCATCTTATCCCGAGCAAACAAACAACTCGCTCTTGATGCCCTCGCTGTTGATGACTTAGACGTAGATGTTCTAGCTGGCACACCCTTTCTCATTACCAACGACATCACAGTTCGCCCTGCAAAGTGCCAAGTACGAATTCAAGACTCAGAAATCATCCACTATGAACTTACTGGTGACCCAACCACTGGCTCCCATGCTGTGCGGCGCGCGCAAAGTTACATCCTACGCGCATCCTCGTCCCCGACTGTTGTTTGGCCTGGTGAGTACGTGGAGCTGGATGTCCCCTCCGACCTAGGAGAAGATCGTGTACTCGCCCTCCAACCACGTACAGACACTCCCATATCAAAGCATACCAAATCTACCTGCATTTGGCCTGAGCCCCAAATCCTGGAAGCCGTAGGAACCAAAATCCGTTTAGTCAACACGTCTGATGAACCTAAAGCCATCGGCCGCCACGAGCACCTCAGCCTGGTTCTACCTACAGCGGTCATACCATCACTGACCACCACCTCAGCACCCACCAATCAGACACAACCCGCACAGCCCAAGAGTTCCCCACCCTTCTCGTCTACCGTGTCCGTAGACCCTGACAACTTACTGCCAGAAGATATCCGCTTCAAGTTCCGACAGCTGTTGCAGACATACGATAGCGTCTTTGATCCTGACATAAGTGGTTATAACGGCTCGGCTGGCCCCATTCAAGCAACAGTGAATATTGGTCCTGTACAGCCCCCTCAACGGAAAGGACGCGTTCCTCAATACTCCCGTAACCAACTATTAGAGCTACAAGCTAAGTTTGACGAGATTGAACAAGCCAAGGTCTTCCGTCGCCCAGAGGACCTCGGCATAACTGTCGAATATCTTAACCCTTCATTCCTCGTGAAAAAGCCCTCTGGTGGTCACCGACTCGTGACTGCATTTGCCGACGTTGCGCGGTATAGTAAACCTCAGCCATCACTAATGCCTGACGTCGACACAACCCTGCGCACCATCGCTCCCTGGCACTACATGATCAAAACCGATCTCATTCGAGCATTCTATCAGATCCCTCTCTCTCCATCTTCTCTGAAGTACTGCGGTGTAGCAACACCCTTCAAAGGAATCCGGGTATACACAAGATCAGCAATGGGGATGCCAGGCTCCGAGACCGCCCTTGAAGAAATGATGTGTCGCGTTCTGGGAGACTTGATTCAAGAAGGCTGTGTGGCTAAACTTGCTGACGACCTCTGAAGCACTCCTGACCAACTGGAGACGGGTACTTGAGGCCCTCGACAACTGTAACCTTCGTCTGTCTCCAACGAAGACCGTCATTTGTCCAATGTCTACCACCATCCTTGGCTGGATATGGTCGCAAGGCAGACTATCAGCTAGCCCTCATCGCATCGCCGTCTTGGCATCATGTCCTCCTCCCCAAAGTGTGAAAGGCCTGCGGTCTTTTATCGGTGCCTATAAAGTCCTCAGTTGCGTGCTGCCTAACTGCTCAGATGTAGTTGATCCCCTCGAGTACGCCCTCACCGGCCTTCAGTCTAACGACAAACTACTGTGGGATGAGAACCTTACCTTCAGGTTCAAGACTGCACAGGAGGCCCTATCTAAACACAAATCCATAGTTCTCCCTCGCCCATCAGATACCCTTTGGATAGTCACAGATGGATCCGTCACCAAGAGAGGCCTCGGTGCTACATTGTACGTCTCGCGTGCCAATCACCTTCACCTAGCCGGCTTCTTTAGTGCCAAACTTCGCAAACACCAAGTGACTTGGCTTCCCTGCGAAGTTGAAGCACTGTGCATTGCTGCCGCCGTCAAGCACTTCTCTCCTTTCATCATTCAGTCGCAGCATCCCACATCTGTATTAACCGATAGTAAACCCTGCGTTCAGTCAATCGACAAACTTTGCCGAGGCGAATTCTCGGCAAGTCCACGAGTGACTTCCTTCCTAACAACTGTCAGCCGTTACCAAGTCAGTCTACAACACTTGGCTGGAAAGGCTAACTTACCGTCTGACTTCACCAGCCGCAACGCGCCCGACTGCACCGAGCCCAATTGCCAGATCTGCAACTTTGTCCACGAAATGGAAGACTCCGTTGTGCGAAGCGTCTCGATCCAGGACATCCTCAACAATAAGTCTAACCTCCCGTTTACTACAAGATCAGCCTGGTTGCAGATTCAAAACGATTGTCCTGACCTTCGCAGAGTTCACGCCCATCTTAAACAAGGCACTCGCCCGTCAAAGAAACTAACTAACATTCGTGACATTAAGCGCTATCTCAGCTCCACCTCCATTGCTAGAGACGGCATTCTTGTAGTCAAACACTCTCAACCATTTCTTCCAGTTACCGAAGCAATCGTCGTTCCCCGGTCCGTTCTGGATGGCCTCCTTACCGCCCTCCACATTAAGCTCAACCACCCATCCCGCCACCAATTCCAACTGGTGCTTCAACGTCAGTTCTTCGCTCTGGACATGAACGACGCCATTTCCCGCGTGACATCTGCCTGTCACACATGTGCCTCCCTACTGACGTTTCCGAAATCATTGGTCTCTCAGTCTTCTGACGACCCCCCTGAAGTTGTGGGCGTCTCCTTCGCAGCGGACGTAATCAAGCGTAATCGTCAGTTGATCCTTGTGCTTCGAGAATGCACCACATCCTTTACTGCGTCTTGCCTGTTACGCGACGAGAAGCATGATACCCTCCGTGATGCCCTCACACAACTAATCGTTGGTCTACACCCACTCGATGGCCCAAGAGCGATTATACGTGTAGATCCCGCTCCTGGCTTCAAGTCCTTGTGCAACAACGACTCACTCAAACACCTCAACGTCACAATCGAGGTCGGTCATGCGAAGAACAAGAACAAGAACCCCGTTGCGGAGAAGGCTGTCCGCGAGCTTGAAGAAGAACTCATTCGCCAAGAACCCGGTGGAAAACCAGTAAACGAAGTTGGTCTCTCTCTTGCCACCGCACGCCTTAACTCCCGTCTTCGTCTCCCTGGCCTATCATCGCGCGAGTTGTGGACTCAGCGCAACCAATTCACTCATGAACAGTTGCCGCTGTCTGACTACCAACTCATACTCGACAAACACGAGCATCGTGCCACTAACCACGCCTTTAGTGAGAAGTCCAAAAACCCTCGTGGTCTTGTCCCAAACACGCCCCCGCTACTAGTCGGAGATATTGTCTACCTTGTCTCGGACAAGGACAAGTCCCGTGCTCGTGATCGCTATATTGTCGTCTCCGTCGACCCTCCTTGGTGTTTCGTGAAGAAGTTTAGTGGCTCACAACTCAGAGCTACTTCCTACAAAGTCAAGTTGTCTGAGTGCTATGCCGTGCCTCCCTCTGTTGTAGTGTCCAACCACCACGGTCTTCCCGCCACTCGAGACGAGTACAACGAGCCTTCTCCTGTAATCCCCACAGTGCCTCCAGCCACAGTACACCCAGGGCTACCCCCTCCGGCGCCGCCTGAGCTTATCACCGTGCCATCTGACGAAGAGCAATTCACGTCCTTCACCAGTGATAACTCTACACCTGATGCCCCCATTCGCTTACCTTCTCCGCCCGTTGTACAAGAGGAGTCTAGCACCAGCATCACAGCCCCAGATCAATCCATGTGGTCCTCTCCCAGTTCATCTCCAGAACCTCCTGGCCCAAGACCCCAAAGACAGCGTAGACCTCCTTCATACCTTAATGACTATGTTAGATTTTAGCCCGTATGTGGCACCTCTGCGGTTCGGTGTTAGATTCTAGTTTTCATAAAGTACTTTCAGTCCTTCGAACAGAGACATTTAGTTAGCTCGCATTATTTTACATGGAAGAAGAGGTTACGCCAGCAGGCTGTGCCTGCGGCATTGTTACTAGTGTATGCGCACGCATGTTTTTCCTTGCTCGTGTTATCCTGAGCGGCCATCTTGTTGTACGAACGTTTGGTTGTTATTAAAGCTGTTATTGTTCCTTCGTTGTGGCGCTCCTGTCTCTCCAATACTGGCGCTATATATGCCACCATGCAGAACTTAAGTATAATAAGTTTTTATTGTCAACTGAAGACAAAAGTAAGCAACCTGAGGCTGCTGTGCATTTCTAGCAGGCTACTGTTAGAGCACAATCCATCAAATATCGGTATAGAAAATTATTAATATTTATCTTAGGAATCAACAAAGAAATACATTTAACAGACTGATTAAATCATTGATGCATTTTGTCTATTACAAGTTTAAAACTTTATTTATATAATAACACCTTATTATATATAATTATCTGCTAAAATATGAAACAACTGACAATATGGGGGCTTACTCAATGACAATAATTCACAGTTCTCAACCCAATTGTGGATCTCAAGAGCCTTGGATTTTTGCTAAGAGCAGGGCTTATTACAAGACATGATAATGACAGACCAAAACCCTCACTGCCATGCCTCAGCTCAAGCCCCAATATTTTGGGCCAAGCAATAAAAATGTAATTCTTGTTTGGCTGCTATTTTCAGGAAAAAGAGCAGACTGAATGGTTCCACATTTTGCTGTTGAACCTAGAAAAAGAATAGACTTCATTAGGAAGCCACTCCAATAATTATAATATGAAAAGAAAACAATAACAAACATATAAGCCTTAAGTTATTAAGGTTATAAAAGCTCATATATAAATTGCAATGTTCAACTCTCATGATTAGAGTGTAGATATGAATTAAATATCATGTTTTTCCTCAGAAGACAGAAACTTTGATCTCAAAAGGTCAAAGCAACCTAAGAAATTACAGTACGCACACTTGTGATAACCTGCGAAAATGACTGAACTTTAATCGCAAATAACAGAAAATTGGTAAGAGGTACGATGTGGTACGACGTCCTAAATTAAAAGAGTAACGTTTTCTACAAAAGATGGTGCGATTTCCGTGGCTAGAACCCAGACGATATAGCGTCAAGAAACGAACGCGTTGGTTGACTACACAACGTGGAGGAAAGCCGCCATATTGGACCGGCTTGCGAGGAAGCCTAATAATAGCGAATTCTACTACAAAAGTTGTAATATAAATAAGTAAATACAAAAAGTAGCAACACACCTTTCATGAAAACTCCTTTACTGGAAAAAGCGGACTTCATATTTGAAGAAAAACACACTAAAAAACCATGAAATGTTGCGTGGAGAAATTCTCAAAGAAAAGACTGTGAATGAATACGTTGATCTGATTGGTCGACTACTCCTACCAGGATACCTTTCGGCCCGTGTCCAACCTCCTCTGGTTTCGAATCTCTTCCTTATATTTGAATGACCAGCCAAAATAATCGGGAAACTGCAGGAAAGATCAGTTTGCTTTGGGACTATGGGAATATCACAAGGAAATGTCGCATATCGCTTTTATACAACATTGATATTTAATTAATTAAGGTGTACCATACTTCATGAATGACCTGTCAAATGGAAACTAAAAGGTAATGTTTGCTCCAGGACAATGGGAATACAGTATCACAAAAGGAAACATCATATAGCTTGTATATATGACACTGACATTTATTTATCAATCTATATTTAATATATCAACAGTTATTTTTGTTGAAGATATGTTCCACATAACTAAAACAAATGTCAGGAACCTCTTCATTCTATAATAAAGGCAATCAGAATGGGTCTAGCAGCTTAACCCTAACCCTGACTGGAAGCAGAAAATCTGCTTTTAAAATTGCCTCAGATTTTATAATGCAGTACAGTACATTATGCCAAAGCAAACTGATCTTTCCCGCAGTTTCCCAATTATTTTTTTCTGGTCATTTAAATATAAGGAAGAGATCGAGATCTAAAGCTAGTCAGTCTCAATATTAATCGCATCACAGAACAACCACCTTAATTTTATAGCATGTAACTAAAAAAGTTCAAAAAAGTTCAAAACGAAATTTACACGGATGAAAGAGCAAAAGGACCTCTATCTATACTCTTAAGATTTAGCCGTTTACTGTCATAGTTCGCACGGAATTAAAGTTTTAGTTTTTGCGTGCAAACATTTTGCGTAACGCATTTCTAATAAGCTCGTTTTATTTCAAATAATTCGTGATAAATGTTACAGTATAAAACCCGTTCTTTCTCGCCTACAGCTTTGAAAATACATTGAAATCTTCATGTCGAAAACATTAAGTGGATATCTTGTACCGTTTTCTTGCAGCGATCCCTTTTCCTCATCAGCCATCGATTTCCGTTTGCGCCATTTTTTAACTCCGGCTCTCTCGAGGGCGCTCGGCCCAGTCTCTCTCCGCATCACACATCGCCCAAGCGCTGTGGGCGCGTTGCACTGCCCATTCTTTTCAGCGCCCTGGTCATATTTATAGCGGAGCTTTCGCGGGCAGAGGGCCCGCTCGCGGAGCTCCATACTCATAGAACCTATGAACGTCATTTTTCATGGGCATGGCTAGCGGAATGTTTCGCGGTTTCGCGGAATGTTTCGTGTGTCCGTCCGTGCGTTCGTCCGTGCGTGCGTTGCGCAGGGCTAGCTCGCGGGAGCGTATAACGTCGCAAAACATGCGCGTATAACGTCGGGATCTTGGCAATTTTGAAACCAAAGCGCGGCTACACGGCCGATGTCACGTCAGCTGCAGCAAACACTTTTGTGTGTTTAGCGGAGAAAACGGTTTGAAAATTGTTTTTTCCCTGCATTTTTTTTTTTGCGGTTTGTTACTCTAGACAGGTTTCACATTTCTCAAACAGTGGTCAAGACCGCATTTGAGGCTGCGTAACTCTGCAAGTCAAGCGTTTTTGGAGGAATACAGAGCTAAGTGCTTATTTTTAAACCTGATTTCGTCTTAGGACAATTTAATTCAAGCTAGTAGATTGAAGAAGCATTTGTTTAGAGCTAAACTCCTTTAACCCATTGACGGCGCCAAAACCGGCCGTGATTTTGCAATAACTCACATTTAAAATATGCAAAATAGAAAGAGAAAGCTTTAAAGAATACTTAGAAAAAGAAGAGCTTTAAGCGATGAAATTTTGCTTCGAGGAACTTTATATCCGCGAAGAAGCGGAGTTTTAAAGAATTTTCAAGCAGCCGAGGCTAGGGACTAAAGGCCGGTTCTCACTAGCGCATAAGCATAAGCATAAGCATAAGCATAACGCTAGTGAGGACAGGAGCAACATAAGCATAAGCATAAGCATAAGCATAAGAAGAACAAACCTCTTGTTTTTCTTATGTTGTCCTCACTAGGAATCACCGCGACATAAGCATAAGCATAAGCATAAGAATATCAAAACCTTCCGTTCTTCTTATGCTTATGCTTATGCTTATGTCGCGGTGATTCCTAGTGAGGACAACATAAGAAAAACAAGAGGTTTGTTCTTCTTATGCTTATGCTTATGCTTATGCTTATGCTTATGTTGCTGCTGTCCTCACTAGCGTTATGCTTATGCTTATGCTTATGTCACAGTGTGAATCGGCCCTTAACGGTCAAAGAAATACATTTTTCTATGGGAATTTATGTTGATATCAATTTGTGATTGAGTTTTTCTTTGTGTTCTCGTTAGTTTTGGAGAAATGTTTATAAAACGTGCTCAAATTCAGTCGGATTGACATCTTGAATTTCACCATGAGCTCAGCCAGACAGCTTCTCGATGCGCTAATGATACGCTTTTTGTTTTTAAACATAAACGAACGGATATTTGAATAAATTTTTTCAAAAGAAGATTTTGTTGTCCATTTTTATGTGTTTGTTCATTCATTACATAGGTTGAAAAGCGATTTTTATGTAAACAAAACAAAACTTGGATTTTATTGTTCTAACTTCACTCGCGTCGCCTTGCGCAAAGATGTCTGTGTATTTTTTGCAATTTTGATTTCCAAATCAGTTTCTCGGGCAATTTTCAATACGTAACAGGTGTATTTTATTCGGAAATTAGTCACACTAGTTATTCTAGACCGAGGAAATAGTTGTTTTGTGAGGGTTTTTTTTGCAGTGTAAATGTACTGTGCAGACGGTCGCGTAATACAGTTTTTGGAATTGCTAAAATTTATAAATAACCCGGTCGTCACTCTTAATTCTAATTTTTCTTGTCCTTCCGACTTTTCACCAAAGTTAAGCTTATCATCATCGTTTCTGTTCAAAGAGCTCCGCTGTTAGGCTAAGCCTATCTATATATATTAGAACCTATGCCCGTCATTTTTCATGGTCATGGCTAGCGGAATGTTTCGCTGGCGCGTCCGTGCGTGTGTCCGTCCGTCCGTTTCGCAGGGCTAGCTCGCGGGCGCGTATGACGTCGCAAAACATGCGAGTATGACGTCACGCAACAAACGGGATCTTAGCAATTTTGAAACCAAAGCGAGGCTTTGTTTTTCGCACGGCTACACGGCCGATGTCACGTCGGCTGCAGCAAACACTTTTGATAATGCAAAATGTGTGATTTTGCAATATCACAAATTTAAAATATTCAAAATAGAAAGAGAAAGCTTTAAAGAATACTCAGGAAAAGAAGAGCTTTAAGCGATGGAATCTTGCTTCGAGAGACTTTAGAACCCGCGAAGAAGCGGAGTTTTAAAGAATTTTCAAGCAGCCGAGGGGGTTAAAGGTAAAATAAATTACATTTTTCTATGGGAAATTATGTTGATATCAATTTGTGATTGACGTTTTCTTTGTGTTCTCGTTAGTTTTGGAGAAATGTTTATAAAACGTGCTCAAATTCAGTCGGATTGACATCTTGAATTTCGCCATGTGCTCAGCCAGACAGCTCCTCGATGAGCTAATGATACGCTTTTTGCTTTTAAACATAAACTAACATATATTTCAATAAAATTTTCAAAAGCAGATTTTGTTGTCCACTTTTATGTGTTTGTTCATTGATTGGGCTGGCTTGGCGACCAAGCCTGCCCAACATATAAAATGGACGCTGTTTCGTAGTCACTTATTGACACGCCGGGGGGCGTCCGCCATATGAAAATGACGGGGTGTCCTTTTAGAATTTCGTAAGATGGGCATGGTTGAAAAGAAATTTTATCGTTAAGAGCAACTAATTGTAAATTTTATGTGGAAGTCTTCCCCCCCCGGATTTTGGAGATTTGAGAGTAGATAAGGTAATATGTGGTGTAGGAGAAGTAAATTCGGATGTGCGTAAGCTAATAAATTGATTAAAAGGTTGTTTGTGTAAAGGGTATTCGTTTTTAGCGGTGTGGGAGGAAAGCGTGAAGGGTGAATTGTCTTGTGAGCGTTTAAAGAGGTTTTAAAAGACACTGGCCTATTTCTAGTAGCTGGTATTAATAGATTAAAAAGGGTGAAACCCGTACGAAAAATTATAGCCTGAATGACATAGCGAGAACTCGGCCTGAAGTGATTTTTACGGCCTGCATTGAACGAGACAAAGTACGCTTAAAACGAGCCA
Source organism: Cladopsammia gracilis (assembly GCA_022457155.1). Classification (NCBI taxonomy): domain Eukaryota; kingdom Metazoa; phylum Cnidaria; class Anthozoa; order Scleractinia; family Dendrophylliidae; genus Cladopsammia; species Cladopsammia gracilis. Next base: position 374,635 of record JAJGOT010000547.1, read on the forward strand.
TTCTTTTCGGTCTTGTCTCGGCGATAATCTATCCTGCATAACAGGCGTTTTTGGGGGCGCTCAAGCGGGTTTTGGGGCGCGAGCGCGTAGCGCGAGACACGAGCGCGAAGCGCGAGAACAAAGAGGTCTCGATTCTGCAGAGAAGAGAGTTTCTACACTAGATAGAGCAGCCTAAATTAGGGGAAAACTTTCTGCTTTGTAATACATGCAGAATTTGGGAAAGTATTCCCTCAATTTTGTTGGATCATATTGATCATTTGCAATCTGATATTTCAACGAATTATGCTGATGGGGCCGTTTCCAATAAGCAAGGGTAGACATCTGCCGTTGGGATCTCTAGTCTGATGGGAAAAAAGGATGGTTTATGTGATAACATAACGCCCCGAAGAGTGAGTTCTAAGAGAGAATTTGAGGGGAGCAATTACATTGTACATGGAACATTAATGAAACGTGATTTTCTTCTATCGTTCATTGTTCTTTCAGCATTTCTTTCATTGTTCAATGATAAGATTTGCTGCTAAAAGCATAATCAATAATTTGAATGACACAGGCTGGAAAACTTCAATTTTAATTAAATGAGAAATAGAACATGATCTTTATGTCAACAATCACTTTGACCGAGGTCATGTCAAGGATGCTTATATTAGTATTTGTTTTACACAGGAAAAAATGAAGTGGCATTTATTGAGATAACTTGTAATGCATTTGTTAAAGATGTTATGGCTAACATGTTATACGCTTATTAGTATTTTGTGAAAGAAGGGGTACGTGACTCAGACAAAGTTTGCTGTCAGGCTTTGTATGAGCGTGACCCGGGGGGGGGGGGGGGGGTGAGGTATTCCCTTATATGACCCATACGGGGACGTGCCGCTGGACAGGGTATGGTATAATTTAACGCGAGTCTGTCCTCAACAGGGTATGGTTCCAGTTAACGTATCGCTTGTGGTGACTTCCCTTGTCGTGATTAGCATATTCATGCGAAGGTGAAGTCGTTTTCGTTTCAGATCCGTGTACTATTTTTTTAAAGCTCAGATTAATAACCACGCACGAGTCGTGTCCTAGACAGGGTCCTAAAATAGAGGGTGTTGTTCTACACAGGGTAGGTATTTTCGTTTCTTTTTTGTCCTAAACAGGGTCAGAGTCTCAGACCCTCATCGGCACCGCCAAATATTGGTCAAGTACCCCCCCCCCCCCCCGGGAGCGTGATGTGTTTTGGATATGAAAAATCGGTGAACGTGATTTGAACGTTTTTGTGGGCTTCAAATACAATAAATACAAGGCAATGTTACATTAGGAAGTGAAAAACTGATTCAAGAAATGTAAATTTTGACTTGAAATTTAACAAATTATGTGACGAGGCTGCCCGGTTTAATCCGATCATCGGACCTCCAATCTATTAGCCCTTCAGCGATAAGAAAACATTTCATGACTTGTGCCCAGAGGCAAAGAGAAAAGTTTTTTTTTTTGTATTCTTATATGTCTAAGATGTTTGCATCGCTAGCTTGAAAAGAGATGCGTAAATAGGTTCCAAATAATCTGTATTATCCCAAATTAACTGCCGTGTACCCAAATTTTAACTTTATACTAATAAGCAGTAGCTAAACAAACCCGGGGGGGGGGGTTCTCCCATATATAAGCTATACGGGTATGTGCCGCTGGATGGGGTCGAAGTTTTGACCTTCTAGGTCTGAGATGGGGTCTTAGTTTTGCCCACTAAGTCTGAGATGGGGTATACTTTTCCGTTCAATTTTCGAATTAAGTGTTTTGTCATTTTTTTCCGGTACATTTTTCATCTGGAACCGTGCCTGTAGAGGTCGACTGAATGAGCGTCTATTGGTTTGACGCCTAATTCTGTCAATTTGTGTAAACAACCTTTTTTTGTATAAAGAGCCTTTTACCAAATTTAACTGTTTGGTCTGAGATGGGGTAGCGAAAATAGAAATTTTAGGTCCGAGATGGGTAGAGGTTCTTAGGTCCCAACGAAACACCCCCACCTAAAACATTGCGGAGTACTCCCTCCCCTCACCCCCCCCCCCCCCCCGGGCTAAACAACCGTATTTATATTACCTAACAATTAATTACAATTATATAAGCGAACGCCAACGTCCGATACCGGATGAATATTTTTTAGATAAATCTTAAACTTAAAGGGAGACTACTTTGTAAAAGCCCGCAAGGGTTTCTTTAGTCTTCCTCCCAATTTTCATTTAATTATTAAAAATCTACCTTTATTATTATGGGAATAAACTGTTGCTGTGCCGTTTATCGACACGCGTTCATACAAGCAAAGCAGAACAAAAGGTCCTGAAGATGACAACGCGAATTTCTTTTTGAGCAAAAATCCTGTCTTTGAGTCTATATTCTGAGGGATACGGATTATATATTGTAAAGTTTGGAGAGTATATAGGCTGCAATTGGATAAATAAGAGAGCTGCTTACTTTCGAGTATTCGTCCAACGGGTATAAACTTTTCTATTACTACCTGCGGCCGCATAAACAGCATTAATAAACGTATCCTTTCAGTAGAGCCGCAATGGACAGAAGATTATCATTTCTTTTCACCATCATTGAAACCTGCCTTTTTTGGCCATGGACCACTTTACCGCTTGGTTCTATATGCTTCGATTCTAACGGCTCAGTAGCCTGCGTGGCAAGCGTTCGAAGGGGAAGGGGGAGAATTGAGGCGCGCGAGAACGCGAAGGGCGCGCGAGGAAGGGGGGAAGGCGTTTTGTGTGTCTTACCCTTTGTAAGACTTGGAGTCTTATATCAATGGTTTTGTCCCAAACAAAACAAAACAAAACAAAACAATCCTGGTCCATTTGGTGTAGATTCGTCTAAAACTATTTGTGCTCCTTATAGCCAAGGAAACAGTGTTTTTTGGTTCTAATGCGGGTAGTCAGTGTAAGCGATGAGTTTAACAGCTATATTGTATAATTTTAGTCGCATGATAACATGTGCGTCAGATCTTGTTGAAATTACGAATTTTGGTAATGAGTTGTATACTTATCTTTCTAATTTAACACAAAAAGAATGCCTTATGTTAACTGAAGTTCCTGATGTTGTTTGTACTGGGAGAATTAACTTTCAATTTATTAGAGTATAGTGAAAGTTATTATGGAAATTACATTATTTAAATGACAGTATAATAGACAGGGGCGTAGCTACCTGTACGCACGTACGCACGTGCGTACCTGAAAAAGTCGAAAAAAAGAAGGATTTGGGTCTTGAGGGTGGGGGGAGGAGGTAGGAGGAGTGTTTGAAAACAGTGATTGTGCGTACCTCTGAAAAAGTCCTGGCTACGCCCCTGAATTAGAAGAGAGTTGTTTACCTTTCTTTGAGGCTTTTGAATCGTTATTACGTGATAATTATAAGTCATTTATTTTGACAATAATAATTTATACAGTCGCTATTTTTGAGACAAGTGATGGTGTATTGAAAGTGTTTGATTCACATAGTAGGGATCAGAATGAATGAATGATCCATGTGGGACGTGTGTATTGACTGAAATTAGTTCTCTTGAAGAGTTCGAAGAGTTTGAAGTAAAAGGAGTGAAGATATCCTTAACAGCCCAATCATAGTACTCGCAGAGTTCTTGTTCATTTTATAGGTTGCAAAGCGATTTTATGTAAACAAGGCTTGGATTTTATAGTTCTAAGTTCACTCGCGTCGCCTTGCGCAAAGATGTCTGTGTATTTTTTGCAATTGTGATTTCCAAATCAGTTTCTCAAGCAATTTTCGATACGTAACAGGTGTATTTTATTCGGAAATTAGTCATACTAGTTATTCTAGACCGGGAAAAAGTTGTTTTTGTGAGCTTTTTTGCAGTCTAAATGTACTGTGCAGATGATCGCGTAATACTGTCTTTGAGAATTGCTAAAATTGAAAAATAGCCCGCGGTCGTCAATCTTAATTCCAATTTTTCTTGTGCTTCCGACCTTTCACCTATGTTAAGCTTATCATCATCGTTTTTGTTCAGAGAGCTCCGCTGTTAGACTAAGCCTATCTATCTATCTATCTATCTATCTATCTATCTATCTATCTATCTATCTATCTATATATATATATATATATATATATATATATATATATATAAACTAATTGTAAAGGTCAAGAAACCAACTTCATAAAGGTCTTTAGCTGTATTTGCTCTACGTTTCGGCCGTCGCGGCCTTCCTCAGGAGCGTACACTAGTTTGACAATAACGGTAACGGTTAGGTCAATATGAATTCAAATAATGCACTTACAATATACGGTTAACTATGACGAAATAGCGATAACTTGACAAGTTCAAATAGATTAAAGGCGCGCGCGCGTGTAAATTTAGAGTAGAGACGGCAGTAAATGTACAAAACAATAAACAAAAAGCTTCAAACAGTTTTCTATTAATGTTTCATTAGTTCCCAAGCCACTTTTGGTAACTTATTATTATCGTTTTTTCATTTATTCATTTTTTTTTAATTGCTGGCTGGGATAGAGACATATTTTTTTTTATCCAGCTGGCTGGGAATTTCCCTATGTGTTATGCTGGGAAAAAGGAACAGATACATTTTTCCCAGCAACGTAGAAGAACACCTGGAAATGCTTTTATATCATTTATTTTAATTTATTTGAGTAAAATAATACATTTTACCAAAGATTGTTCGTTGGGTGCCCCTGAATAAACAAAGCACTATTTCATGAGTAACCAACGAGTAACTACGAGTAACCACAAAAGAAATTGAAAATTAAACATCTCTTAACCCTATTCAGCCTGGGCTTTTTTTGAGTTTCTGAGCCTGGGGGGGGGCACATTGTGCCCCCCCTTCGTAACTTCAAGAACATTAAGGCTATGACAATGAAACCTAGAGGGTACATAGTACGTCCAAAACTGTCTCCTTTGCGGTCCGCACAAAGGAACGATGACGTGATATGACGTAGTTATTAGGTAATTAGTTATGCGGCCGCCATCTTGGATCCACCATCTTGGATTTCTGAATTTTTTAAAACCTCTTCAAAATCGTCCAAATTCACCCAAAATAAATGAAAAACAATAAATAAACGTTAAATGACGTAAAAATACAAAAGTTATACCAATAAACATTGTTTTTCTTCATTCAAAGGTATAAATATGCAAATTTCAAAAAACATGGCTGTCAAAATCTTGTTGCCATGGAAACATCAAGTCACATGATCAAAAAATTGTCATGTCAAATTGTTGCCAGATAAATTTTAGGAAAAGTCACAAAGTTTGATGGCGTTTGAGCACACATTAAGGAAGTTATGAATGTTCAAAGTTAGCGCGGGCACTTTGTGCCCCCCCCCCAGGCCGAATAGGGTTAATGAATATGTTTTCTTGAGCGCTTACTGGTGGTTACTCGTTGTAATTAAAAAAACAGCCGGATTTTCAGTGATTAAAGCACTAGTTTCGTTTGAAGTGCTCCAAATTCTTACTATTTTCTCAGACTTCCTTGATTACTGAAAAAATAGTGAAAAACACCGACAATGTAGTGAAATGCATACGTGACATGCCTCATTGAACTGCATGACCCTGTCACGCAATATGCATCTTGTGAAAATATTACTCGTGGCGCAGCCGACGAGTTATAAATTAGGTTGATTTTTCGTCATCGTAGTCACAAATCGAAATGTTTTTGTTTTTAAGTTTCCCGTATATATCCCGCGGGACTACGCACACTAGTCTGATTGGTTGATCCGCGACCTCGTGATCTCGCTCTTGTTTTCAATATGGCGGCAAAGTCTCTCCGAAGCAGAGGGAAGACATACAGTGTACAAGTTTTCAAGACAATGCAAGGCGTCCATGGATGGGTAGGACCGTTTGATATTCTGTTCGCCGCTTATTGCTGTGGGATTTTTGTTCCGGCAAGTTTTGTGTTTTAGATAACTTGTCATTTCAGTTAGGGATCGTGGTTTCAAGTGTCGGATACTGAATACAGTGAATGTAGTGTGGTCTCTCTATTTAGACATAATTTTAAGCTTATGTTTTTTTCATAAAAGCACTCAAAACACTCGGGAATCAATACTGCAATGGGTTATTGCGCTTCAAGCTCTGTACAGCTTTTTGTTGTACAATGGGCGTGTTATTGTTATATAAATATCAATATTCTGTACGCTAGTATTTCTTTACAATTATTAAATCGATTCTTGACTTTTGACTTTTGACTCTTGACTTGACTATTGTCAAAAAATGTCCTTGTCCAGATCAACAATAGTATTAGCCACGCGTCGAGAACTTTGTGAAACCTTTCGAATGTGATGTAATGAAAATAACCAGATTCTTAACATTAACTAATGAACACAAGATCACACCAGTCATAAAAAAATTATTTACATGAACAGTGCAACTAATTACAGGTAAATCATATGAAACACAACCAACGTTTATGCTATAAAACTAGTTTCTCAAATATACAATCGGCGACAAAATTGTTGAGACACTTTCGTTTAAAAGGGTATGTTTTGGGAAAATATCAACATCGAAGCCCCCTCCCCCCACCAACCAAAGTTGCGTTTGTTGTTGCCCACAGACTACCTGACCAACGGTACAACATTGGATAGGAGGGGGAGGGGTGGAGATCACCTTTTTTTAGATAACCTCATGGTATCAGTTAAGGTAGGAAAAGTCGTTTTGGACAAAGTGTCTCGGAGATGCTCAACTGATTAACGTATGCAACATCTAGAGATACTCACATGTACTGAGGCATATGATTCCAGAATCGGGGAAATAACCGAAACAAAATCAAGACAAATAGTACAGAGTAAAGAATTGAAGGATTTTGCCCGATTTCTATGAGGGGTGATTACCGCCAAAATTAAGTTTGGGATTTAGTTATGCTGTTTGCCAATGCGGTTTTTAATGTTTTCTCTGTTGTTTTTGATGTTACGAATTGTGTTTTGCGTGTTCTCAATTATGTTCGGCAAAACATCGCTGTTGTTTTTGTTGCCCTTGCATTCGATTATTCGTTGCCAATTATGTTTCCTGCGTTAACAATTCTCTTCTGTATTTACGCATTGTGTTGTTCCATATTGTGTTATGCGAACTGCGATTCGATTATTCGTGTTTCGAATTATGTTCTTCCAAATTCGGGTCTTCAGGAAGCTCGGCCGCTATACACGACTTTCATAATGGCGGACCACTCGGGCGTTGTGGGAACTACTGACTTGGAAGCGAGGCTAGTTGGGCCTTGATCACTATGCAAATGTGGCGGCCGAAGGAAAATAGATGCAAATGTGTTCCATTTCGTAGTATGTAGCCTGTGCTTGGCTGATCGTTAATTAAAATAATAGAATACTTCCCGAAAATAGTTTTCTTCTTTAGCTGGGATTGAATTTACGAAAATGTTCTTGAATCGCACTCCAAAATGCCCTCAAGCTGCTGCGTTCCCGATTGCTCCAAGAAAGGTTGCCGCGATGAAGATGGATCAAAGGTTTCTTTTTATAAGTTTCCTGACGAGAAGGTCATGTGGAACAAGTGGATTCATGCTATAAGAAGGGATGAAGGAGAACATTTCCAAATCACAAAGTGAACTAAGGTTTGTTCGTGGCACTTTAGGCAGTATGACTTTATTAAAACCTTCAATGGTAGGAGAGATCTGCGGCCTGATGCTGTGCCTTCCCTTTTTGCGTGGACTAGAACTTCGCCGCGAAAGCGTAAAGCGCCAGCATTTCGGGAGTTTACTGAGGTAAATAGTCCTAATGTTTCAATGCAATCTCAAGCCACGTTGGACGGAGAACCGAATGACACATGTACACTGCATACTGCTGAAGAAGGCAGCGCACAACTAGACGATGGAAGGAAGGATGTTCACACCCAAACAGGGCCGGAAAGTGAAGCAGAAAATGACCGCGAGACACTAATGTAGCAAATAATTGACCAGTAATCTGAACTAGAAAAAGCAAATAGGTGTATTGATTCCCTTCAGAAGCAATTATTCACTCCAGAAAGATTCAAAGAGGATGATGCATCCATTAGATTTTATACTGGTTTTCCAAACTGGAGTACATTCATGGCTATATTTAATTACTTGGATCCAGGAATCGAGGGAGAAAACATGAAATACTGGGTTTCTCAGTCAAACTCAGACCCTTCAACGGATTTCTACGAGGTAGATAGAGTTGTTGGCAGAAAAAAGAAAGATCTAGAACTTTAAGGCCAGTTGATGATTTTTTTGCAGTGATGTGCAGACTCAGGCAAGGCTTTGCTGAAGAACATTTAGCACGTCTTTTCCAGATTTCTGTTTCCACGGTTAGCCGAATTTTTATTTCCTGGATAAATTTCATGTATTTAAGACTGGGACAGCTTAACATTTGGCCTTCTCGAGAAGCAATTGACAAGTCAATGCCTGAAGACTTCAATAAAAAATATTCCTCGACCAGAGTGATCATAGACTGCACTGAGTTAGGTGTCAAATGCCTAGCAGTCTACATCTAAATGGTGAATTTTATTGCAAAAGAAAGCTAAAAAGATGTTTTATTCACTGTGTAAAAGGCATTGTAGGACACCGAATGTTACGATAACAGGAGCGTGTTGAAAATGGTCCAAAATGGCCAAAATTCAATGGTCCATGAAAGCACCCGCGGACTCCAAAGGCTAATTTTCGACTTATGGAAATTTTGAAAAAAGTAAAATGAAATCGAACCTTTTAAACCCATTTTCGAAAATAGGTCACTAAATAGGTTCTTTTGGTAAAATAAAAAGAAATTCGAAATTTTGCCTCTGTCGTCGGATTCTCGATATTTACAGACATCCGCTCTTAAGCATGTACAGTTTGCATTATTAGATTACATGTACCTAGTTTTTACAGAATGGTGTATTCATGATTATCAAAAGTGTGCATGATAAAAAGCCTTAGTTGACTGTTGATCACTTGTCAAATTCTCCCCTAGCTTCATACATAAACACAAGACTATAAAATAATTATTTAAAAGGAGAACCAAACAGGCATCCCACTAGTTAAATGCTACATTGTGAGAAACTGCTGTACTAAAAATATTTAAAAAATGCTTTAAGTATTCAAACATTGCAAAGTTGTGTGACATTCACACAAGTGTGCCAATTAAAGTAAAGTTCCTGTACAACATGGTGCTACAATAATTATTTCGGTATTTATTTGGGGAGGGGGATTAAATAGAAATTAAATTTGGCTGAGCATTGCATAAAATTGCACACACTGACCAGCTTTAAACTTAGCTTAAAACATGTAAATGTTGTTTTCAAAGCTTTAAAGACCTGTTTAAGGACCAATTTCGCTGTTTCGTTCTTAAGCTCGCCGTCATTCAGCGCTTAAAATTCAATTAAATCGACTCGAAGTTGGTATCAAACTAAAAAATAGCCTTCACGGATAAATCTCTCAGTAGCGCTGTATTCACGGGCCGCCAAAAATAATTTCAAAATAAATAAAAGACAGATTCAGCTATAATGTAGTGTTGTTTTTTTGCCTAAAACTCATGTACCAGACCGCATTTTACTAATTCGAAGTTTGCTTAAATTTGCCTTCTTGTTTACATGGCGAAGATAGGTGTTTTGTACAAAACCAAAATGACTTTTAAACTTAACATTTCTGACCAAATTTTATTGCAAAAGAAAGCTAAAAAGATGTTTTATTCACTGTGTAAAAGGCATTGTAGGACACCGAATGTTACGATAACAGGAGCGTGTTGAAAATGGTCCAAAATGGCCAAAATATCAATGGTCCATGAAAGCACCCGCGGACTCCAAAGGCTAATTTTCGACTTATGGAAATTTTGAAAAAAGTAAAATGAAATCGAACCTTTTAAACCCATTTTCGAAAATAGGTCACTAAATAGGTTCTTTTGGTAAAATAAAAAGAAATTCGAAATTTTGCCTCTGTCGTCGGATTCTCGATATTTACAGACATCCGCTCTTAAGGTAATTCCACTGAAATAGAACTTACAATAGATTCTTGTTCAAACTTTGCCTACGAGATATTCATTATATAAGAACTTCAATTACAAAATAAACAATGGGCGTGCCCGTGTTGGTTAAGGAGCTGTGAGGCATCGAATATGCCCTATTTTGGCATTTTAGCAGTGTTGTTATAGAAGTGCATTGCCATTATTTGAAAACTCAAAATTCAAAAACTCATGAGAACATGTTAAAGAAGACTTCGCCTACATTGTGTTGGACATAGGTAAACTTTTTCCATTCGTTTCAGACAGAGAAGTCTTAGCGCTAAGCAAATATCAGACAAAATCCGTTTTCCTGATTACTAAAATGCAAAACAGAGAAACTGCAGTTCAGCTCCATTTCTCTCATTTATTAAATTTTCAACAATAGAAATTTAATAACTCTTTTCTCATACAAAGGTTTTGTGTACTTGATTAGAAAGAACGAAAAAAAAGGTGGGGTGCCCATGCTCGTGTACGAGAAAACAGCCACTTATTTTTTTGCAAGCTTAGTCTCAAGGAAAAACTCTGTGTTCTCAATGTGCGTACGCGCGTGCACGCGCTTATGACGCAAGAAATTATGCGCAGTAAGTGATGCGCAATGCAAAACCGTGGAATCACCTTAAGAGCAGATCCGTGCAAGAATCAAACAAAATCGCAAATCTTCGGCAAAGCTGAAAAAAAAATGAAATTCGCTCCTCTTTTGCATATAGATAGTCTATAGTAAGTACATGAATGTCATGTATTTTTTCCCTTGAAATATCTATTTGTTTCAGAGAAAAACGAAGTCGTTATCGTCTCAGGGCACAATTTGGCAATCCCAAACACATGCAAACAGGGTTGAAATAAGTCATGATTCACTCGACTCGCGTATCAAAACTACTGCGCTAGAAAAAGCTGTCATAGTTCCAATTTGTTGTATAACTTGTCATAGTCTAAACACCATGATTTCATAAAAATTGGATTAATCTAAGTATTCAAGGGAAGCCAAAAGCTTATGGCTCTCCCATGCTCCGTAAAACGGTAAGCGAAAAACAACAATGATTTTGAGCATGTGCCATTGTTCAGAATTTCGTAATATAGTGTCTGTGCCGTCACATGACTATGACGTATGTAAAAAATTGCGTGCCGCCATGTTGGAGGAGTGAAAACTGTCACGCTACTCATTGGGTCTTCGAGCGATGCCTTCGTTTTGTCTCATCGTTGGCTGTTCCAACGATAAAAAGAGGCGTCCAGACCTTAGTTTTTGTAGAGTGCCGAAAATTATTACTAGTCAAGGCGAACAGACGGAAATTGTGTCGACTGAACGGCGAACGAGACGGTTAGCAGCCATAAGTCGTGATGACTTGACAGAACGTATCCTTGAGAACGACCGTGTTTGCGGTATTCATTTTCACTCAGGAAAAGCAGCCTCCCTTTGGGATAAATTTAATCCAGATTGTGTGCCTAGCTTGCATTTGGGATATAACAAACTTAAGAAATCTGAAAAACCAGAAAAACAACAGGAAAGGGCCCAGAGGATAACGGAAAGACGTAAACGCGAGAGGGAACGTGAGGAACAGGAAGCTGTTAAAGAAAAAATGCCGAAGGAAGATGAATCAGAAGAGCACGGAGAGCGAATCAGGGATATGTATTTCGAGGTTGAAGAGGAAAATTTTGCAGAGGCCCCGGAGGAAGAGAATGAAAACAACATTGGCAGGCAAACTGACTTAAGCGATTTCACACAATCACGCTGCACTCAAACAGAAGAATGTGATTACATGTTTCGAACACCGAAACCTTGGCTGCCTGAAAAATCCACCGTGTTTGAACAGGAATTATTTGAGGGAGATGACGAAAAAGTTCGTTTTTACACTGGGTTGCACTCAATGGAAGTTTTAATGAAAACATTCCACTTTGTTGCTCCACATGTTAACAGACGCGCTCTGTCATTAAGTAAATTTCAGGAGTTTGTTCTAGTGTTGTTAAAACGACGACTGGCTGTCCCGCACCAAGACCTTGCTTATCGTTTTAATGTTTCTAGACCAGTTGTTTCTCGCATTATTCTCACCTGGTTAACTGTCATGGATAATCGTTTATCGCCTTTAATTTCCTGGCCAAGTAGGGAACAGCTTCAGAGAACAATGCCAAAATGTTTCATTGATTCTTTTGGTCTGAAAACAAGTATGATCATCGACTGTTTTGAGATATTTATTGATAGACCATCCAATCTTTTAGCCAGGGCACAGACATTTTCAAACTACAAGCACCATAACACAGCAAAAGTGTTGATCGGGATAACACATCAAGGAACAATATCATTTGTAAGTGAGGCCTGGGGGGGGGGGGGGGGGGGGGAGACGCACTTCAGACAAGTTTCTTACAGAGAACTGTGGATTTTTAAAAAAATTACTTCCAGGGGATCTTGTCCTTGCTGACAGAGGTTTTACTGTACATGAGCATGTGTGGTTCCACCAAGCAGAACTTAACATCCCTGCATTTACCAGGGGCAAAAAACAGTTAGATCCACTTGATGTAGAGAAGACACGCAAAATTGCCAACGTCAGAATTCATGTGGAGAGAGTCATTGGAATTCTCAGACAAAAATACGCAGTATTACAAAGCACTCTGTCAACAGACTACCTCAACTCTGAGGACAAGACCAAAGTTCCATTGATTGATAGGATAGTGAGAGTCTGCGCTGCCCTTGTCAACCTTTGTCCTGCTATTGTGAATTTTGATTGACTTCTTAGCTTCACTGGGTAACTGGTCAAGTCCCCTGAAAGTCACCTGGTCCAAACCCTAGCCAATTTACACTTAGACACATAAATATGAAGCGTAGACAGCCCTTTAAAAATTGTGCATTTGTCTTCCTTTAAACCTGAAAAAGGAATAAACGTGTAAAGGTAGTGACTGCTTTACCATGCAGGGCAACAGCTTTAAGTCAATGTCGGGCAAGATGACTTTCGCGTGACATGACAGCAGATACTTTGCTGTCGGAATAGGGATTATACTTCAGAACAGTTGCCTCCTTATAGCAGTGTTACAATCTGTGATTATTGAGAAAATGTAACCCAGTCTTGGAATCACCCTTGTCACAAGCTGAAACTTTTTTTTATTATTTAAACAGCATTGATTGGTGTGGTAAAATGGATGGTGTATAACTAATTGATGTAGTTGGTTCAAACATTAATTGCACTTGGACTCAAGAACACTAAAAAATCAGGGCTGTCATTACGGGCCAGGGGCTGGCGATTTCCTTTGGCTTCTATGAGCATGAACCCCGTCTACTTTCATAGGAAACAAAAGAAAAATAAAACCAAAAGAACTTCCTGGCTGTTAAAATTAATTCCCTGCCTACTAATTCCATATACCTGGCAACTTGAAATCTTAGTGACAGCCCTGAAAAAGGAGAAGTTTTTTTGTTCATAAGTGCAGTGCTTATTCATTTTGTGGTTTAAATGTTTTCTTTGATTTGAACACCAGATAAATTTTAAATAGAGCATTGACAATTTTGTATCCAACATAGTGCTTATTTGGGTGCTGGGCTTGCTTGAGAGTATTTGCTAGTGATATTTCATTTTATTTCTTTAAGCCCTAATATCAAGATTGAAATTCTCATTTCTTTCCCCTATACATTTCCTTTAGAAGTAGTGGGGAGAATTTGTTTAGATATCAAGTGAATTCATCTTGTGTGATCATGACCTTAGTTTTCATGATCTTTTTTAATGATAAGGCGTGATATCACAAGGAAAAATTTGATGTCGATCACTCTTAGGGCTTAAAGGGTCAATTAAATTTACAGTGCGCACCTGCACACAATTTTATTACGGTAAAACCTCTTAAGCAAATCCCATTTTATATTCATTTTAAATAGTTTCTCATTGTAAATATAATTTTTTTTCTTTTTCTGTAAATATATATTGCATGGTTCTAGTTTCTTTAAGCCCTAATATCAAAATTGAAATTCTTATTTCTTGCCCCTATACATTTCCTTTAGAAGTAGTGGGGAGAATTTGTTTAGATATCAAGTGAATTCATGTTGTGTAATCATGACCTTAGTTTCATGATCTTTTTTAATTATAAGGCATGATATCACAAGGTGAAATTTGATGTTGATCACTCATAGAGCTTAAAGGGTTAATTAAATTTACAGTGCGCACCTGCACACAATTTTTATTACGGTAAAACCTCTTAAGCAGACCCCATTTTATATTCATTTTAAATAGTTTCTCATGGTAAATATATATATTTTTTCTTTTTCTGTAAATACATATTGCACGGTTCTAGTTTCTTCAATAAGGGATGAACCATTCAAAAAGTGATGGGGGGGGGGGAGGAGATTTTGGGAGATGCAAGAATTTTTTTTTCGCTCGATTGTTTTTTTTTTTGGCGAAAATGTATGGGCAAATTTTTTATTAAGAATTTACTGGGGAAAGTTTTTTGGGTTCTGCCCCACCCCCCACCCCCGCCATCACTTTTCTTACGGTCCATCCCTAATTTTAACTTAGGGGCCGATTACATGGCGAATTCCAGCCCAAACTGAAATGTTGGCCCGGTAGGCAGGCTGGAATTTTGTTGCGATTACATGACGAATTTCAGCCCGGGCTGGCAGCCCACGCTGCCATCTTGTTTCATTGAAAACAAATCATTGTGCATGCCCAAGTGCACTTTTCTACCCAGGTAACCTCACTTTTCAGCCCGGGCTGAAATTTCATTCTGATTACACGAGCCCGTCAGCCTGTTTGCCCGGGTTGAAATTTTCAGCCCACTTTTGAACCGGGCTGGAAATTTCAGACTGGGCTGAAATTACAGCCCGGGCTGAAAGTTTCTTTATGTAATCGCAAATGTCGTTTTAAGAAGATTTGTTCACAAAACCGGGCTGAAATCTCAGCCCGCCTAACTGGGCTAAAATTCACCATGTAATCGGCCCCTTAGTACCTTAGCCTTCAACCTTAAACAGTTAACAATATTGTCAATTGAAAGAGTTTCTGAAAAACAAAACACCCTAGTGACTTTGATAACCGCTAGATTCTCCTTCTGAATTCCTTTACATTTTCTTGGGAAACTAGGAGAATTTAACAGTATGATCAGGGGTCACTTAGAGCCTTGTTACATACAACCCTTTAAGTTTTGCTACCCAAATGTACAAAAAATATATAACTGAAATATTTATAAAATGGAAAAATGCTACTGAAGATGATATTAATTCATATTGTCTGCCTGGAAATCAGTGTCCTTTTACTGTGGGATTTTTCCTAACAAACAATGACAGGTTGTGGCACCGATCGCTAATTAAAACAAGAGTATTTACATTAACATATATGTACATTTAAGAATACAGTTAGGCAAAATGGCCATTATGGAAGGTCAATGGTTGGAAATGGTTCCATCTGAGCATACTTTAAACTATTAGACAGGTGAGGACGCATCTTCGGGATGTCAAATTGAATACCCTTGGGGTCTTGCATGAAAACAAGGCTTGTAGCAAAAGCTATAGCAAACACCCCGCAGTCGGATCCATTTAGTTACTGCTGAACAGGGACAACATTAATTCCCATGAATTCCTGACCGAGTAGACTTCTCGCTTGTTCTTCAATGTCATCACAGACAACATCATGAAAAAACTGTCATACAAATTAACATAGCCATTAGTGCAACCTATTGAACTTAAACATACCCAATGGTTACCACCAGTGTTCAAAATCTGTATGAATTCGCCAGTAATAACATCAAAGGCTCTGATTGGACCAAGTGTTGGTCTTTGAAATCCCTCAATGTTTGGATTCAACTGTTTAAGATAGATCTGTGCCTGATGGATTATGGAACAGTCTAACCAGCCCTGCAGATGCTCAATCAATGCAAATTCTCTGTCAGTCAAAGTCCCCAGTGAACCTGTCTTATTAACATTTGTGTTAACAGTTTCCCTGACAAACAAAACATCTGGGTCAGGACTTGCAGTTGATTCTGCTTCCATATCAGTATCCTGTTGGGTGTTTGCACCAATGTTGATGGGTGTTGCAGTTGATTCTGCTTTCATATCAGTATCCTGTGGGGTGTTTGCCCCAATGATGATGGGTGTTGCAGTTGATTCTGTTTTCAATTTTGTCAGGTGCTGATGGTCCACTTTTGGGTGTTTCAGCTGAATTGGCTGCCAAATCAGTATCACCTGGGGCAGTTGTTGATGATCTGCTTTTAGGTGTGACAGTCTTGCAGACGTGGCAAAGCCAGGTTGTTCTAGCATTGTTGGGAAAACGTTTGTATGACATGCATTACAAATGAAAATATTTCCCATTAGAGCACTGATCATTACACTTCAACAGTTTGTCACTTGCTTCCGCTTTCTTATGACACGTACAGATAGTTTTAAGTTTCATTGCCTCGCTTACGAACTGGTCTTTCATTTCTGGTAATTTGTTACTTTTTGACCTCGTAAATTGTGGTAACTTTCGACAATGAGGGCAATACCATGTTTTTGGTACTGTTACTTTGTCGATGCCCAAACAGGATGGGTGAAATGTACATATCTTGCATGTGGGGTTGGCACATGTTATTGCTGCGAAGATCAGCACTTTGAAGCCCGCAGCCACGACAAAAAACGCTTTACTTTTCGCTGAATTCTTCGTAGCTCACTTTGCACTTTCGTACTCTTTATACTGTTGATACAATTTTTTCTGGTGGAAACTGTAAAAGGGCTCACAATAAAGCGAACTAGTTCAAGCATGTGTTCCCAGTTTTCCATCCTTGCATAACCGTGAACCATTTTGAGACCATATGCAAATTATGTCGGAAATTTGTATATAAGGCTGAGCAAGCGTTCGTGACAGTCACGGTTGGTACACAGGGTGGATATTAAGGTATTCTCAGTGGCCAAAATTCCATATTTTTTCTTGAAGTTTGACGAGTGTTGTTCGGAAGTCTTCAATTAATACAGTTCAAAGCAGGAAAGAGATCTCGTGGGTTTTAAAATACTGTATTGACAGAAAACCAATATTTATTACATGGGTGGGTTTGGGTTGGGGTGGATCTTGTCGGCGTGGATTTCACATGTTAAGCTACACAAATAATCTTTCAAACGAGAACGCAGGTACAAAGATTAAGAAATTTTGATCCATTTACTTGTCATTGTTTTTATTTTGAGAGTTTTATAAAGTCTTCTACTTCTGCTTCTGGTATCTGATAGGGCTGCTGTGGTAAAACGATAACAAAGACAGGCCAGCCCTTGTTTCATTTCTAGAGTGTGATAATCGACAATGCTTTAGTTGTGAGAGGAACATTCCTCCTTCATTGTCCCGCTTTCAATAAGAAATATTTCGGTTAATCTTCTCTTTAGCCGATACATACATGACGCGCTTTCCGCTCATTCCTTGCTCTGGTATTACCTTTTTCTGTTTTTTTTTTTAAGGGAGAGGTCGGGCTAATAAGAAATCAATTCCTGCGAAAAATTGTAGACGAAAAAAAAATAAACACAATAAAATGAAGTTAAAAACACATTGAAAACTAGGGGAAAAGAATCAATGCAAGGCACGTTTCATGCACAGCCTTAAGAAATATAATTGATTAACTAATCAATTAATTAAATAATGCCAATATAAGGAAAAGAAAATAAACTGATGTGATATTTTTTGGTGTATGTAGGAGAGCTATAAGGCATTTAACTCTAAAACACCCTTATGGGCTACTGGTAATAGAAAGAAAATTAGGAAACCATGGAACAAAGAATCTTCCGCGTTCTGAATTCTTAGGGGTTTTTTGCAACAGCAACAAACAACAACAGTTTTATTTGAAACCTTCCAATTACAACAGTACCTCCCATCTATCATACATACATAATTTCATTCCACTTTAAGCGAGTGCTACGTCGCTTGTACAATATATGATAGTCCAATACACCCTCTGGTGTCGTATTCAGGGCCCATGCACCCCATTGGGAGAGATGGGGCAGAAAACGTTTGGGAAAGTTCTGCTTTCTCTAGTTCAGGTACTGCAGTCGCACAGTGTTCAGAGCCTTGAAGCATACCGCACTGTACATAGCGCGAGCATTAAGCGTTTCTAAAAAAAAATACATGAAACATATGGCAAAAAGACCCAATGAATACCTTATCCACCCATGTACCAACCGTGACTGTCACGAACGCTTGCGCTCATTTGAGACGTAATTTGCATATAGTTTCAAAACGGTTCACGGTTATGCAAGGATGGAAAACTGGGAACACATGCTTGAACTAGTTCGCTTTATTGTCAGCCCTTTTACAGTTTCCGCCAGAAATCTGGTAAAAAAAATTGTATCAACAGTATAAACAGTACGAAAGTGCAAAGTGGCTACGAAAAATTCAGCAAAAAGTGTTTAAAGGCGTTTTTGATCGTGGCTACGGGCTTCACTGTTCATGATAAACTTCACGAATGAAATTGAACAGACGGCAAAACGAAACACTATGGACATTCAAGAATGTCATATCCAAGTTAAGGTTTGCATATTTTCATTGTTTTTTTTTGTTTTTATTGTCAGAGTTGCCAAGATTTCTCAAGGAAAAACGTTTTTGTTTTTGTTGTTGGTCACGCACACACAAGTGGCGTGATTTTACGTATTTCGTTCACGATTTTCAACAAATTCTTAAAAATCCCAAATTCATTTACCCAAACTAAACTTTGCATATTTTGAAAGATCGTCAACTCTAGTACTGTCATTCATAATATTACGAAATTCTGAACAAAGGCACATGCTCAAAATCATCTTTGTTTTTCGCCTACCGTTTTACGGAGAACGGAAGAGCCATAAGCTTTTGACTTCATTTGAATACTTAGATTAATCTAATTTTTATGAAATCATGGTATTTAGACTGTGACAAGTTTTACAACAAATTGGAGCTATGACAGCTTTTTCTAGCGCAGTAGTTTTGATACGCGAGTCGAGTAAATCATGACTTATTTTAAGCCTGTTTGAGGTCGCCAAATCGAACCCCGGGCTGAAAACTAATGTTTTCATTTTCCCAGAAACAAATAAGTTTTTCAAGAAAAAACTACACAGCAATTGTATGCTTACTAAAGGCTACCTGTATGCAAAAGAAGAGCGAATTTTAGTTGTTTAACCTTGCCGTGTAATGTTTGATTTTGCACGAATTTGCTCTTAAGAGTCTGATGGGACTAATGAATGCAAGAATTGAAGGGCTAAGTGGAATAAAGCCCTAAGGGACTTCTGATCAACTGCTAGATTCTCCTTGTAGTTTGTCTTATACATGCTCATGTAACAAAGGGAGAATTTGGAAGGAGAATCTAGCAGTTGATCAGAAGTAGCTTAGGGATTTATTCCACTCACCCCTTCAATTGCTGATCAACTCTCTGTCCATCATTTTTGCCAGTGAACATACAAAGAACCTAACCGTAAATAAGCACATTATAAGTACTCGAGGTAAACAAATATGAATGCTTTGTTCTTTACTTTTTATATTAGTATATTATTGTAATAGTACACTAATACAATGTATCAAATGAAATTCATTATTTTTCAGTTCAATCTTCTTGTTGAAAAGCTGTTGCTGCAAACTTTAGAAAATGTTTGAAATAATAATCTACAAGCTCAGTTCTGAGGTTTTGCCAGAAGACAGGATCAAAGGCAATCCTCTCAACGTAAATACCCTTGCTGGTATAAACAATAAAGTCAGACAATTTGGCCCCTGACACACCCATTTGTCCTTGAACTTGGGCAAAATAGGGATGATTTCGTTTAAGTCTACATTCAGTGTCACTTATTTTTTCCATAAAGAAATTGGCATCAGAACATGCCTCCAGTGGGGTGACATGAAACTTTGTGTATGGGCATTTTACCTCTCCCAAACCAAAGCAAACGGAACATCCATAATCCACAATTTTGGCATCAGGTGTGGCACCAAGCACAGGATAGCTCTTTGAAACAACAAGTCCACTTTTGAGAACAGCCACGGGGTTTTTCCTATTGAACATGAACTTTTCATATTCCTGTAGGGCAACAGGTTCATACTTGATTTCATGGGCCACATGTTTTGATGAGAATGGTTTGGGATGCATAAGTGACTGGGCGAAGCTCTCGTGATTTCTTTGACGTTTTGAAATAAGATGGAAATTTGATGCTGTGAATCTATAGGTGCGCTCTTTCTTCCATTGTCCAGACACAGCCTGGTCTCGGGTGTTGCTTTCAATGGAATGTACCTCGTCCTCATCAACAGTTAAATAATTAAGTAGAGCACGCTCAGCATCATCCAGTTGTTGAGGGGAATCTAGGATAGTGGACAGGACCTGTTGTGGAACGGAAATTAAATCAGCAGTGGCCACAAAGTTCGATTCTGTAAGACAAGTCTGGTAACTCAAAAATGAACCAACAGGGGTTTTTCCCAATTTTGTAGTTACAAGTTCCTCACTTACAGTTACACTTTCACTCATTTGAGCAAAGCCCATATTGGAATCAATTTTTGACATTTCAGTTTTGAATAAATTTTCCTTCACAGGATCACATTGAGGCTTTTGTCGTGCCTCGTACAGTAGGCACTTAAAACCATTCTTGGCTCCTGGACTGCTTCCTTCGTCAAGTTTGGTCTTCTTTACAACTGCTTCCATTACTGGCTGTGGAATAATTTTTTCCCCGCCACCCTTTTTATGCCAGCTTTGCAGTTACGATGTGCAAGGAAGTTCGGGATTCTCATCCTTTTCTTCGCACAAATCCTTTGTAGTTTTTGCTTCAAAGAGAGTAAATTTGCATATCTTCAACATTAACGCAGAAATGTGGTTGCAGAATCCAACCTTTCCAGCCACACAAGAACAGCTGCTATGAAACACATCTCCTTTAACTAGGCACAGGACAAGCCTCATTTGATGGGGAGGGTCATTTTTCCTGAAGCTGTGACAGCATTTGGCTCGGAAATAAAAATATTCTTGATCACTTGTTTCCATTATCTCGTGAAGATATTCGTAATGACGTAGGAACAGAATGATGCTCTTTGCTTGCAATATTTTTCCCAGACCTTGTGATGTGTTCGTTCATCTTCGCTCTTGTGAACAATGGAAGTTTTTCCAAAGAAGAGCTCCATCCATCCTCAGGATAGGTGACAGTTTGACGCTCTCGTCGTCAATATGCGACTGATCAGCGCTCGCGGATAAGCCGCTTCTTCGCTGCTTTCTCCTCGTATAGAGCCAATTAGGATCCGGATCTACAATATCTTTATCTTTTCCGCATCTGATGTACTCTTCCACCCTGATAAAAGAAATAAAAAAGGTTTCAGACAAGAGGAGACGTGGCATAAATGCGAGAAATTAAAAAGTGAGCGATCAAAGTGGAAGCATATAACAAAACGTTTTCCTACCTCTTCACTAGCTCCGCTTTCGTTTTAAGACCTTTTCCCGGATCCCCTCTACACATTAACCAAAATTTCAGCTCTTCATTTTTAAGTTCTGAAGGCTTTCTTCCGCACAACGAAGCTCCAGGGATATCTTCTTCTTCAAGAGTTGAATTCGACGACGCTGTTGCCATCGTCGCCACGCTTTATTGTTTGTTTACACTTGAGGCCCAACTAGCCTCGCTTCCAAGTCAGTGGTTCCCATTCCGCCCGAGTGGTCCGCCATCATGACAGTCGTGTATGTCTGTCGCGAGTAATAAATTATGCATATTTTTCCTGCGGAAAGAAAATTTATGCTACTCTCGCAAGCAGACCAAGAAAGATGGCGGAAGTCGTGAGGAATCGTCTTCGAGCATGGATAACTGAGATTTTACAACAACTTGTCTCACCAAACTTGGATTCTGATAGCCAGGAATCAGATTTTTATCGTGTTGAAACTCTGTATAACACAGATGCGAGGTTCGATGGAGTTCGTGGAATTGACGGCATTATTGTTTATCATCTGACAGAAGTACGTGACTTACTCAGCTATCATATTCTTTCTTTTTCTGCACATATGACAGAACGACTTTTCACTGGTCAGCGTGCATGGTAGACCGAATATATGTCTCTTGAGATCACTGGAGTTGAACGTATTGCATCGCCGCAGTTATCAGGTATACGGACCCTTGGAACTGTGGCATTTAGACGGGAACCAGAAGTTAATAAGGTAATGTACTGAACTCTAAGGAAAATGTTTACAGAATGCCATTATGATACCTTTAGATAGCTTACAACTCTGTATTTTTAAAATCAGATAACTGTAGATAACGGTCTGCATGTTACATGTATGATTTGAAACTTTTTGCAAATTCAAAAATATATATTGGGGAGGGATGGAGAGCTGCCGTAAATTTTCAAAACTTTAAGTTGGCTTTGAATCCTCCTCAATAATTTATTTTAAATTTGCAAAAAAGTTAGCCTCCTGTGCAGACTTTCTTTGGGCTCGTCACGCAATCTCCGTCATTAGATTGATTGAGTTGTAAGCTATCTAAAGGTATTATAATGGCGTTTTGTAACGCTTTTCTTAGAGGTTAGTACATTACCTTATTAACTTGTGGTTCCCGTCTAACTGCCACAGTTTCAAGGGTCCGTATACCTGGTAACTGACGATGCAATACGTTCAACTCCCGGTGATCTCAAGAGACAACCCTCACTCCTCTAGCAAATAAGAAGACAGTCATTCTCTTGTGACCAGCATTAGGAAACTCCCGTAGTATGCACCTAAGCAGGTCATCTAGATCACTGTCATTCATGTCGTCATAAGTCTGTCGAATGCTTAACCCATGCTCGGACAGGCGTCTTTCCACTGTTCGAGTACTAAGTCGCGGGAGTTTTGGTATCTGAGGAACCGACTAAACCGCCGTTCTTCCAAAAATTCAGTTTTTCTTGCGGCAAAATATATTCGGTCTACCACGCTGACCAGTGAAAAGTCGTTCTGTCATATGTGCAGAAAATAAAGATTATGGGAGCTGAGTAAGTCACGCACTTTTCTCAGATGGTTAACAATAATGCCGTCAATTCCACGAACTCCATCGAACCTTACAAATGTGTTATACAGAATTTCAACACGATAATATATATATAGATAGGCTGAGCCTAACAGCGTCGCTCTCTGAACAGAAAGCCGACGATAAGTTTAGCTTAACTAAGGTGAAAGGTTGGAAGCACGAGAATTAAAAAAGATTGACGACTGGGCTATTTTTCAATTTTAGCAATTCTCAAAAACAGTATTACGCGACCGTCTGCACAGTACATTTAGACCGTACAAAAGTTCACAAAACAACTTTTTCTCGGCCTAGAATAACTAGTTTGACTAATTTCCGAATAAAATACATCTGTTGCGTATCAAAAATTGCCCGAGAAATTGATTTGGCAATCAAAATTGCAAAACATGACAAGCATATTTGCATAAGGCGACGCGAGTGAAGTTTAGAACTATAAAATCCAAGTCTTGTTTTGTTTACATAAAATTGCTTTTCAACCTATGTATTGAATGAACAAACATATAAAAATGGACAACAAAGTCTTCTTTTGTAAAATTTTATTCAAATATCTATTAGTTTATGTTTAAAAGCAAAACACGTACCATTTATAGCGCATCAAGGCAGAGCTGTCCTCGATGAAATTCAAGATAACAACACGACTTAATTTGAGCACTATATATAAACATGTCTCGAAAACTAAAGAGAAGACAAAGGAAAAGTCAATCAAAAATTGATATCAACATAAATTCCCATCGAAAAATGTAATTTATTTTACTTTTAAGTCACTCGACTGCTTGGAAATTCGTTAATACTCCGCTTCTTCGGTTCTGAAATCCGTAATAAAAACAAACATCTCCCCGGCTGCTCCTGCATTGATAAAAACGTATGAAGTTCCTCGAAGCAAGATTTTATCATTGAAAGCTCTTCTTTTTCCACTAAAGCGGCTTTTGAGTATCCCTTAATTAGTATCCCTGTCTTGAGTAGCAAACAGCGAAAAAATGCAGGGAAATAACGACTTTACTTCTCCGCTAAACACAGAGAAAGATGCAAACTATGAAAGTGTTTACCGAGATGACGGCTGTGTAGCCGCGCGAAAAACAAAGCCGCGCTTTGCTTTCAAAATTGCTAAGATCCCGGATGTTGTGTGGTGTCATGCGCGCATGTTTTGCCACGTCATACGCGACCGCGAGTTGGCCTTGCGCGACGCACCGACCCACCGACACACATGTCACGGACGCGCGCCCGCGAAACATTGCGCTAGCCATGACCATGAAAAATGACGGGCATAGGTTCTATGAATATGGGGCTACGCAGCGGGCCTTTGGCCCGCGAGTGCTCCGCTAAAAAACTGATTCCTGGCTATCAGAATCCAAGTTTGGTGAGGCAAGTTGCTGTAAAATCTCACTTACCCATGTTCGAAGACGATTCCTCGCGACTTCAGCCATCTTGCCAACTTGCTTGGTCTGCTTGCGAGAATAGCATAAATTTTCTTTCCGCAGGAAAAATGTGTATAATTTATTACTCGCGCCAGACCATAGCTGCTGAGCTCCCTGAAGACCCGGATTTGGAAGAGCATAATTCGAAACACGAATAATCGAATCGCAGTTCGCATAACATAATATGGAACAACACAATGCGTAAATACAGAAGATAATTGTTAACGCAGAAAACATAATTCGCAACGAACAATCGAATGCAAGGGCAACAAAAACAGCAGCGACGTTTTGCCGAACATAATTGAGAACACGTAAAACAGAATTCGTAACATCAAAAACAGCAGTGAAAACATTAAAAACCGCATTGGCAAACAGCATAACTAAATCACAAACTTAATTTTGGCGGTAATTACCCCTCATAGATTCCACGGCGATGGCGTGAATTTAATTATCTCGACAGCCCGACGTTTTTCAAGATTCTTAGCCTGCGTAACATGTCTGGTGACATAGCCCCTTTAAGGTACCAGGGTACCCCAAAACGCAACTTTGTTCAAGAAGATGTATTTCTGGAAACCACTCGCTATATTTTAGACACAGTAATCGTTTTTCTTCAAATAGATACGCTTTAGTAATTTTTATTGATGAAACTTTCAGAAAATATCTTGTTTGTTGTGGTTTTAGTGAGGCAAAAATACGAACAGCAGTATATACGAACAAAAGCAAAGTGGTGTTTTGGGGTACCCTGATAACTTAACGCAACTCAACCAAGAATCCGACCAGAGGCTTTTACATTACAGCGATGATTAAATTAAAAGATTTTTGCCATATAATGTATGTCATTTTAGAGATAACGAGACGAGTAACTTGATTCACTGACAGTATTTGGACTTTTAAAATAAACGCTTTTAAAATTAAGAAAGTAGAAAGTAATTCCATGAATAAATAATATATGAGTTTTTCACCTTTTTGGGGGAAAAAATAAATCGAATGTTATCAAAAGCAGCAAAATGTTTAATTATATCATATTTTGCAACACTAGCACAAAATGTTAACAATATTTGCATTTTTCATGAAGTCACAGATCCCCAACAGTGTCATAATCCATAATTTTTTACATATTTTGTAAACCACATCACAGGCTATCTATTAACCCTATCCAGACCGGGCTTTTTTTGACCGTCTGGGACCGGGGCGGGGGGCTCCAGAAGCCCCCCTATGTAACTTTGAAGCCACTTATGCTATGGCCACCAAATTTACACAGGATAATGTTGTCATGAATTCTAGTAACTACAGATACTTTGGTGTCATAATGACGTAACGTGACGTCATTATGACGTTATATAGTCGATTTTATTGACTAAAACAGTCTCATCAATATTTTCTCAATTTTGAACATATAACAGCAATACTTTAACAGCTACCTATTTGATAAAAGTCTTATGTTTACTAACACTGTTTTTGTTGTTAACAATAACAGTGACGTCATTATGACTTCATATACAGTGAAATAACCAACTGAAACGTTCTATAAGGCATATCTCTCAAACAAACGGTAGTGTTCATACCAAACTTTCACATATTGATGCAGGAGTAAAAGATAATGAATTCGTACACTTTGTTGCCTTGGCAACAGCATGTGACGTCATAAAAGTGATGTGTACATTTTCTTAAAAACTGGAACAGATAACTTTGCAAATTATGGCTTTTCATGTACCTAATGAATTCAAAAAAGCTTTCTGAAGTGAAAAGGACATTTTTTTATGATATTTTGACAATAAATATTTAGAGATAATGGAATTACACAGACAGGTAAACAAATTTCCCACTTTATTGTCCGCCATTTTGGATCCGCCATCTTGGATCCGCCATCTTGAATTAGTCCAAACGTGTTTATTTCGGTTAAAAAAACGAAAAATAAAGCAAATGGACTGCTAAAGCTTAGTTTATTGTGGAGAAAATGTTTTACAATCCAAAATATGAACCAATAATAAAATTATAGAGAGAAAAGACCTTTAGTAAAACTTCGATCCGCCATCCTGGATTTTGACATTTCATATTCCACATTTTCCTAAAATTACCGTTAATTAACCTTAATTAATAAACAATTATACATAATTTGATCAATTATCGCTAAATTAAGTGGAAAATATTAATTCAATAAGAAAACTTTGAAATAATCTTGATTAAAGCGAAAAATGCTAATTTTGTAAAACATAGGTGTCAACAAGCGGTTGCTATGGAAACGACAATGTCGGTGGACAAAGGACGCTAACGGGAAAATGTTTCCAGATAAATTTTGGGAAAAGTCACCAAGTTTGGTGGTCATTGCATCGACCCTTTTGAAACGACACAACTTCAAAGTTCGAGCGGGCTCCAAAAGCCCCCCCGGTCTGGATAGGGTTAAAGGTTAAACTTTCTCCTTGTACACGGTTGGAGTATAGATTTGCGCGTATGTCCAAGGATTAACCAGTAAACGCTTTGAAATATGTGGCAATTTATTGGTTTGGACTTAATTATTGGTACTTACAAAGTCTCAAGAGCAGCCATGTAACGAAATGCTTCAACTGGCAGATTTGTTATCTTCATTCCTTGTAAAGTCCTTTTATAATTTCATAAAATATATACATATTAATGAAGATATGAAATGATAAATTAACAACGATGAGCTTTAGCGCTGAGTTGGCTAAAATGATTTCTTATTGTATAAATATTAAGGAAATACTAGAATTTCACTGTTTTCAAAAATGTTATCTCTTCAGCGCGTAAAGTGAAGATACTAGCTATCACATGCGAAGATAACGATGTTGTCATAGTTACTATCAAATCAGCCATCACGTTTGAGCTTTCCAGAGAAATAGAGAAAATACCATGAATATACCGTGGTGAAGCCAATTGAAAGGAAGTTGACCACTTCGCTGTGCACCTGTACACAGTTTAATTTGCTTCATCCAATTCATCTGCTGTGGACTTTAACATGGTAATTTTATAAATGGAGGGGTCTTCAACAGCAAGTTGGCGTCCACAACAAATACAGTGAAAAGACCAGAAGGCCCAAAACGCAGGTTTCTGCGAATAATTGAAAGTCCGGATAGCAGTCAAAAGTCGTGGAAAAAGATTTTCTTCGTTTAATTAAGCTGAATTTAACTTTTATGTATATAAACATTTCACATGATTTTTCTTGTTGTATTTCTCATTTACTTTAATACACCAAATTGAAGAAACGTTGTCGGGTAAAAAGCATAAACCATGAACGATGCGACCCAAAGGCTTACTGGGAAGATGGAAAATTTAATCTTCGTCTGTGACAGAATATACATTATATTAACACAGAATACATAAATCATGCTCTTAAATGTCTCAGACAAAGAAAACATCTTGATTATCAAGAAATAGAATATAACTAGCTTGCCAATGCTGCCTACCCAGAATCCCATTCGGTCTCATCGTTCATGGTTTATGCTTTTTTAATGACAACGTTTCTTCAATCAGGTGTATATGTTTGTAGAAACGTTCACTTTCTTCTTGATATACTAACGTGTCTTTCAAACATTCTTGGGCACATTTGACTCTCTTGGCATGTTATGATATTTGATATTTCGGACTCCGGTCGATGACGTTATTCCTCGACAATTTTGAATAATATGTAGCGATAATTA
>JAJGOT010000547.1:405000-435000 GCA_022457155.1 Cladopsammia gracilis
TTAAACGCTTCGCATATTCACGAGTTAAAAAGCATCTATAAACTTACCCAAAACAACAACTGGAATAACTCTTGAGTCATTTCCAGCGTCATTTATCGCTAGAAAAGTGTAGTTGCCCGTATGGTTTATTTTGCTCCCTGCTGTTCCTGTGCCACCCACCAATGGCTTAGATGAGTTTGCTAATGTCTTCTTAATTGGTGGGGTACCTTCATACGAGCACCACACATAATGGTCTGATACTGTTCGTACTACTGACAGCACTGTCCGTATCCTCGGTTTATCTGCAAATAGAATTTATTTAACAAAAATAGGTTATTTATCTTTTCTAAAATGATAATGTAAAGTTATTCTTAATTACATTATTGATAATGAGAGAGAAAAAAGACGTTGTCGAGACCGTTTTGTAAACGTGGTGATATATTGATAAAATCGTCATATGACGACAGAATGCTTATGACGCGTAAATAACGATAGACATGTGCATGCAGCATCTTGATCCCTCCCCCTTTTATATAATTATTGTTCGTGTATTAACCATTTTGGTAGCATTTTTGTGAGATATGTCCCAGAACGCGAACGCCATGGAGCATATTGAAAAGAGCCACATGCCACCAAGACAGCGGACTGGAAAAAAGTTATTTTCTCAGCAACCATAGACATTGCGTTTATGAATTGGTCAACGAGACAATGGACAGACAAAACAAAAGATTCCCGCTCAACTCTAAAACGAACAGAGAAGTCAGGCAGAAAAGTTTGTGAAACACGTTGGGGTTGATGGATTTTCTCAAGCTGCTTATCATACTGTGACTGTTACTTTTTATGTAACAAAGTATGAAATAATTTCGAAGCTTCCAATCATATAATTAATAATTAATTCGTATAACATCGACCCCACTGACTCGTAGACCATGGGACAGGCAGGCATCAAATGACTGGAAGGACGTTGAAACTCGGGTTTCGAGGGGAGCAGGACTGAGTCACCTTTCAAGAAGAAGTATGCAGTCCGAAACAAACTCATAAACAGAAAATGTAAATAAGTCTAACTACATTTTGATGAGTTTAAACTGCGTTACTTAAATTAACGAACTAGAGTTCACCTTTTGTTGAGCTTGAAGCATAAGTTCCCTTAAAGTTGCACAGAGTAGCTGTATTTTCCTTTTCCAAGTTTACCAACATAAATCGGCCACTTGTTTGTACGGTAAAAGGCCGTCTTCCTCCAGTAAAAATTCCCAGTAAGGTACCACTTGTACTCCGTCCATCATATACTTTAATCTGGGCTTTAAAATTCTGTAGAGTAGATAGTTGAAATATTGTAAAATTCAACTTCACTGTGTTGTTAGGTGGTACTGTGATGATCCAGCTACAATGACGGTAGTTCTCGGATGAGCTGGAGCTGATGAGCCCGCTGGAGCCGTTAACGGCAAAGGAGCATGGTGCGGACTGCACATCTGTTGATAAAAGTTGAAATAACTATTAATGCTAAATATATAAAAAGAGGCAATTTCTTGAATTACCATTTTGTGCCTCCATGCATTGACAACGCTGGAATCGAATGCCATCTAAAAATATTTTTCGTTCGCCGCAATTACCGGCTTCGGGTGTCAATAATTTCTCATCAGTATTGTAGTTTTGAGAGTTCAACGCCAGGAGTGCTTGGGGTGCATCATAATTTCCTAAGGAGATGACGTTATCATCGACAACGACGTTATCGTATTAAAATAGTGTTGACGTCATATAATGGGAGAGTTAATATACACCCCAAACGTGTCTTGATGACATCATCAGATAAACGCTAAAAATAGATGTCAACTATGTATGATGGAATGTAATTACTTTTAGTAAGTGACGTCGTAGATGGTGTCCTTCTTCCTCTACATTTCGAGTAAATGAGGTCACAAATTAAAAATAGAGAGAGGGTTGAGATAAGAATAGGTATTGCTTCAATTCATGTTTGGTTGTAATCACAAAATAGACAAAGTTAAATATACAGTAGAACCTCTACTAACGGCCACCTGATCCCCATAACGGCCACCTCTCCACAACAGCCATGTTCTCTTGTTCCGACTTCTCATTCACTCATTCAAATCGGCTCTACTTTATAACCTCCCCATAACGGCCACCTGGCCTCTCTACAACGGCCAGAAAGGTCTGTCAGAAGGTGGCCGTTGTCGAGGGATTCGACTGCATAAGCTTTGAATTCACAAACGAGCATTTTTATGTCACCGCGTTTTGTTAATTTACAATGCGATTGGCAGTGCTGTATGTAAAGCATTCTCTTGAATATATAGCGGGTATAATAACTATAAGAGGCAGGGATAATAAATGGATGGCGAAATTGAGAAATAATTTTTCTGATTGAAATGTTTGAAAAACTGAAGGGAGATCATCAGCTAGAGAAAACCGGAGGAATGGCAAAATAGTGATGGATTATGTTCCTATATGTCCTATGTTACTAAAACGAAATGTACTTGACCTTCAGTAATTGGTCTCGTTTCATTCTGATTTAGAATTTGGTAGAGAAAGCATATAGTAATTTAACAAAGAAAGCGTATCGCAGATAGTCTTTACAATTAAATAAACTGAATGGAAATGTCAGCCAATTATTTTTATTTCTTTAAATAAAAGGTAAAGAACACATTTCAATTTTATCTGGTAAAGGCAAAATACAGTGTACAATTTGAAGTTTTAAGTCAGTAGGGTTCGTCTTGTTTTCAAATCCTCACACAGTACACCGATTTAAAGAATCTCGAGTTTCATTTATATGTAGATACACTGTATTCACATGTCGAACGTTTTGAACGAATTGTTTAAAATGAGAGCGAAATGAAATAGAGAATAACACATGGGCACGCGGAGATAGACAATACTACATAGACGCGCGGAGATAGAGAATAACACATGGGCGCGTGGAGATAGAGAATAATACATGGGAGCGCGGAGATAGAGAATAATACATGGGCGCGTGGAGATAGAGAATAATACATGGGCGTGCGGAGATAGAGAATAATACATGGCGCGTGGAGATAGAGAATAATACATGGATGCGTGGAGATAGAGAATAATACATGGGCGCGTGGAGTTAGAG
Organism: Cladopsammia gracilis; assembly: GCA_022457155.1. Taxonomy (NCBI): domain Eukaryota; kingdom Metazoa; phylum Cnidaria; class Anthozoa; order Scleractinia; family Dendrophylliidae; genus Cladopsammia; species Cladopsammia gracilis. The sequence goes on from JAJGOT010000547.1 coordinate 408,086, forward strand.
AATAATACATGGACGCGATAAATTCCATATCTCCAAGCAACCGTGTATTACTGTGTTTATTATGTAAACACAAAAATGTCACAGTATTAATTTCTGAATCCGTTTTGCTTCACAATACAAACGTGATGAATAACAAGCATAAAGGCAAAATATGTTGAAGTTCAATATCAAACCAAAAATACTGCAAATGAAGACTTTAGACAAGTAACTTACAATTTCAATTTGAATCGTCTGGGATTCCTAAATTAGATGCTTTTTCGGTTTGTTTCCTTTCCCAAGTCTTTTTGGCTAAGCCGTAGAATACCCGGAAACTTATTTGCATCTCGTTGAAAAGGAATGGATCCTTTTGTTTTCATATGCCACATTCTATAAAACGATCAGGGATATGTGAGATAAGTGGCCGGGTATTCTAAAATCGCTCCGTCTTTTTTGCTCAGCTTTTGTTTGGACTTAAGTGTCGCTCGTGTTTTGGAAAATGCTTGTCCTTTCATTATTGATTCGTTGTAGCGTAGGTTTTTGAGATAAAGCTCCACGGAAGCGATAATTCCTCTGAGAGATGCTTATAATCACCACCCAACTATGCCTCTAACAGATAAAGGAATCTGCTCAGGTAAGCGTCTAATTCTGGCAGTGGGATGTCTTCGAGCTTTCTTGTTTTCTTTTCGTTTAACAATCAAAGGCTCCTGTGAGCCAACCCGTGAATACGAAATGCTCTACATATCGCTGGCTCATATTTGAGCGACCCGTCCTTACAATCAAAGGCTCCTCAGTGAGCCAACTCGTGAATATCAAACGCTCTAAATCTGAACGATTCTACGCCAAATGTGCAGAGGCTATAAGTACGATCGGAGGGCAGTACTTCGGTATTTATTTTGTGAATAGAAAATAAGTTTCGTAAAGGAGTATCAAAGGATTTTGCGTTACCCGATCGCGAATGCAAGTTGAATATTTCATCGAGTCAAGTCTCGAGAATGCGATGGGAAGAGAATCCTTATTTATGCTAAAGATGAAACGATATTACAAATTAAGTTCGTGGCAAACATTTAAGATTAATAATACATCCCCAGGCTTATCTAAATGCCGGAATCCGAGTGTATAGAATTTGGATATAACTGAAAGCGTGTCATTTGAACCTTCTACCGCGAGCTGACGCGCGACGCAATATTGCGGTAGCTTTTGTTTTTATAAACGCGGTTCGATATTTTTTTTAATTGACCGACTTCAAACGCAAAGAAAAAATAGTATATCACTTTTACAATGTCCTGTTCGGAAAAAAAAGAAAGAAAAAAAAGGAAATCGGCAGCGCCAGGATTAGCCAAATGCAAAACATCGGAGCAGCGCTTTCAAAATATCCCCTTTTATGTATATTCCTTTGCATTTGCCACGAAAGCCTTGTGCACTGGTCAGCGAAATTACCAAGAAAAGTTTACAGCTGATGGAAACAGCGAGAAGGTGAGCGAGTGAGTGAGTGAATTTGCCACCGTTACCGATAACCCGTTCATTACGCTTCGCATATTCACGGGTTAAAAACGACTTCACCAATCCTATGTCGCAGTCCGTCTTTCTTTTAATTTTGTCCGCTTCACATTCCACGAATCTTTCGACATCTTCGTCAGTAAAAGACAAATATTTTTCGCAGTCTTAAATGAAAGAGTTATTTTTGTAGTGTTCTTGTAGAGTTCTAGCACGGTTAAATATTAAAAGGTTTATCTATGGTGTCGATAAGCAATATATTGACATTGTTACTTTATCCTAAATTTCATCGTCGATTCTTCGCAATACCTGTGTTTTTAATCAGCTGTTTAATAGCAGTCATCGCTGTCTGTTTTAAATTGTACAATGCAAAGAAAGTTTTCCTATCGAAAGGATTTGAATGGTCAACCATACGCGTTTGAAAATATGAGTTTGAAAAGACAACATTCTTGCACGAGACAGTCCTCAAAAGTTCACCTAATTTAACAAATCTCAGCTTTCATTTCACACAATGCATATTTATGTCACCCATCGTTTGAGAAACGAATAACATTCTCTTTATTTATCGCCGAGAAAGGCTGGCTCAAAAGAAGGAGTATAACTTAGGATATAAGATAGGATGCCGTGAGTAAGGAACCATTTGACCTAAAGTTTAAAGATAAATTTGAATTGAGAAGTTCTCCTTTTGTTTATTTAATTGTAAAGACTGTTATCTACCATACATTTTCTTTATATAAAATTGCTATACGCTTTCACTACGAAATTCTAAATCAGAATGAAAAGAGACTCTCCTTATTTTTCTCTCCCAATTGCTGAAGGTCAAGTACATTTCGTTTTAGTAATATAGGAACATAATGCATGACTATTTTGCCAAACAGACGATCACGGCTAAATTAAACATTTGTCTTGTTGTATTCGAGCTATTAGGCTAATTGATCTTTACACAAGAACAACAATGGTAAGAGCTTGATAGTAGGTTATTTATCACAGTGTAAAAATATTGAGCACGCGATGCTAAGAAGATCATTCCTCCGGTTTTCTCTGATGCTTTCCTTCAGTTGTTTAAACATTTGAATCAGAAAATTATTTCTCAATTTATTTATTATTATAATTTATGTAGTTATCATTATACCCGATTATTATTTAAGAGAACTCTTCACATATACAGCACATCCGCCTGGACTCGCAAAACTACGCTACTCTCATCTATTCTCCTTCATGATCGACCATCACAGTCAACACAGGCCTTGCTTCGTTCTAGTTTTTGCCTGTTTATAGTCTGGTAATGTTTAATGCCTTTTGATTTTGATTTCGTTGTAAATAGGTCGACTTCAAAGTTTTTGCTTTTTTATTCGTAATACAGCACTTATTCGAAGAAAAAACCTGACCTTTGATAACAGCTTCTATATAACGCTGTATTGCACGCGCGTGCATGCGTGAGCTCAAAAATTATGCCTCAATACTGCCATAAAAACACTTTCTTACAACGAGTTAAATAAGCATTTCTATAAATTGGCTTCAGACAGTTTCAGCTTCTTGGTACAAATTGCTGTATTACCCTTGTCTGTTAGATTGGAGAAACTATGTGAATTTTTTTTTCAAACCAGACGCGTGCAACTGGTTTGTACGCGTAACGCATCGCGGCAGTTTTTGATTCCTCTGACAGCTGAATTGAAATTTTGAGATATGTCAACAAAACTGTCTTTCTTCCAACCCCGGTCTCTTTGGCAAACAAGACTTAACTTACTGATCGTTCCGGGAAAATTCTACTTTGGCGATATTTCGTCTTTATAACAAAAGACTTCATCAGGGCAACTGATTTACAGCGGTTAAAACCGTTACTAAATACGCGTTAGCTGATGCGAGACGCTAATGTTACAATACAGTTCAATCTGCACGCGCGCTATCAAGCGCGCGCGTTACAACAATATAGCGGAAATGATTCTAAAATACATCCCTTCTAGGATTCCTACTACAAAGGAAGTCGTCACTATTCAAACCCTGTGGGTAAATAGACCGAAGCCGGTAAGCCCACTGGGCCTCTCGCTCCCTAAGATGTTGTTCCACCGTACATTTATTAATTAGCTGAATTCTAACATCATCCAAACCATTATGATCCAACTGATTGAAATGCTTATAAACAATATCATCCTTTGACTTAATATCAGCAGATAGCCTTCTGTGTGCATTAAATCTAGATTTATGGTTATTGCCCCTTGTTTTAAACTTATTAATGGTAGATCCTACGTACTGCAATTCACACCTTGCACATGATAACAAGTAAACAACGTGATCTGAATTACAGTCTAACTTAAAATTAATAACGAATTCCCTCCCAGTAACATTACTTTTAAAACCGGTGCCCTCGACCAGGAAGTCACAAACCCTACAACGTCGATCCCCGCAACCTCTACAACCCCTATCAGGTTCTAGCGTTTTAAGATCCGAGTGGACCAAAATGTCCTTAAGGCACTTGGGCCTGCGAAACACCACCATGGGCACCTGCCCTATGGCTCCCTGGCAACGTCTAGAGGACTGCAAAACTGGTTGAAGCCTGTGCAAAATTTTAGCAATATTGGAAAGCGCCGGATGAAAAGTAGCCACAAACGGAATCCGTTGATTTGTTACTGGCTGCTTATCCCTAAGGGTTTCTTCCCCTGGAACTCTCCTAGCCCGATCTATCCCCCCTCTAACATACTCAGCGTTATAACCCCTTTTAATTAAATACCCGCAAAGTTCATTAGCCCGTTTTTCAAATAACTCGTCCGTAGAACAAATGCGGTGTATCCTGATTGCCTGGCCAAAGGGAATACCCTTTTTACATGAGTTAGGGTGGCACGAGTTATGAAATAAATATTGGTGTTTATCTGTAGGTTTACTAAACAAATCTGTAGAGATAACCCCGTTATGTTAAATAACGAGAGGCCCAGTGGGCTTACTGGCTTCGGTCTATTTACCCACAGGGTTTGAATAGTGACGACTTCTTTTGTAGTAGGAACCCTAGAAGGGATGTATTTTAGAATCATTTCCGCTATATTGTTGCAACGCGCGCGCTATCAGTGCAGATTGAACTGTATTGTAACATTAGCGTCTCGCATCAGCTAACGCGTATTTAGTAACGGTTTTAACCCTATTCAGACTGGGGGGGGGGCTTTTCGAACCCCCCCTCCAGTAAAATTGTGATAACTCTTACACCGAAATAGCTATGAAGCTGAAATTTTCTGACTTTTCCTAAAATTTATCTAGGGACATTTTGGTATCCATAACATGTCAGTGTGATTAACCATGTTGCCATGGCAACAGGTTTTTGACACAGGTTTTCAAAATATTAAAATATGGTGAATTTTTTATTTTAAGATCTTGTTCTTTGACTTATAGTGCATTTTCTTGTTAGAATAGTTTCTTCTTGGGACTAGTTCTTGAAAGACATCAAAAATTTTTAACATCAATTATTTGGGGGGGAAGGGGTAGGGAAATTTTTGCTCTCTTTTACGTATAGACAAAAAATTTGTACTATTTATTAAATAACGCTTCTAAGTTCATTGTTTGGATAATAGACATTAGTTTGATACGTGTTTTATACATTCTGATCCTTTTCTCTTTTAGATATTTTTTGAATTTTAATTTAAAGAAAAAAAAGGAAATCCAAGATGGCGGATCCAAGATGGCGGATCCAAGATGGCGGACAATAATTTCAAAATTATAGTTTTATCGCCTTTTTTTGCTTTTTCTCGCCTTACAAGTGTGTCCTTGTTTGTATTTATTATGTTTTAATATTAAAGGGATGATTTTACAGTTATATTTGATATTTTAAGTATCTGGATGGAAAAATATCAAAGAAACGTCGGAAAAACAAAAATGACGTCATTGTGACGTCATAATTGGGTGTGGCAGGTCAACACTGGGTGTGAGGTTTCCATGTATGGAGGTGAACATTGCGTCAAAATTTCATGGTCCTAGCCTTACTGGTTCCAGAGATATGAAGGGGGGTCCGAGGAGCCCCCCCCCAGTCACAGATTGCCAAAAAAAGCCCAGTCTGAATAGGGTTAACCGCTGTAAATCAGTTGCCCTGATGAAGTCTGTTGTAATAAAGACGAAATATCGGCAAAGTCGAATTTTCCAGTTTTATAGCGGAGCACTTGCCAGGCCGAAGGCCTGGCTGCGCAGCTCCATACTCATAGAACCTACGCCGTGATTTTTCATGGTCATGGCTAGCGGAATGTTTCGCGGGCGCATGTGTGCCCGCCCGTGTTGGACAACATCCGGGATCTTAGCAATTTTGTTTTTCGCGCGGCCCCACAGCCGTGAGCTCGGTAAACACTTTAGTTGTTTTCTTGTGCCTAGCGGGGGAATTAAACTCGTTATTTTCCTGCATTTTTTCGCGGTTTGCTACTCAAGACAGGAGACAGGGATACTAATTAAGGTATAATCAGAAGCCACTTTAGTGGAAAAAGACGAGCTTTCAGGGATAAAATCTTGCTTCGAGGAACTTCATGTATTACGTTTTTATCAATGCGGGAGATGATTTCAGAACCAGAAGCGGAGATTTGAATTTCCAAGCAAGCGAGGAACTTAAAGGTAAAACAGATTACAGTTTTCGATGAGAATTTATGTTGATATCAATCTGTGAGTGACTTGTTATTAGTGTTATTGTTAGTTTTGGCGAATTGATTTTAAAACGTGCCTAAATTTAGTTGTGTCGATCTCTTGAATTTCATCGAAGAAAGCTTGAACTCGATGAGCTATAATTAAGCTTAAATGGTACGCGTTTTGCTTTTAAACGTAAACTAATGGAGATTTGAATAAATTTTTTCGAAAGAAGATTGTGTTGTCCATTTTTATGTGTTTGTTCATTCATTAGATAGATTGAAAAGCGATTTTATGTAAACAAAACAAGACTTGATTTTATAGTACAGTTCTATCTTCGCTCGCATCGCCTTATGCAAATATGTTTGTGTATTTTTGCAATTTTTGATTTTCAAATCAGTTTCTCGGGCAATTTTTGACAAACATAAACTGTATTTTATTCGGAAACTAGTGGTACTATTTATTCTAGACAGAGAAAAGTTGTTTTTGTGAACTTTTGTACAGTCTATAAAAATGTACTGTGCAGACGGTCGCGTAATACTGTTTTTGAGAATTGCTAAAATTGAAAATAGCCCGTTCGTCAATCTTAATTCTTGTGCTTCCAACCTTTTACCTTAGTTAAGTTTCACCTTAGTTAAGCTTGTTCAAAGTGCGACGCTGTTAGGCTTGGGCTATCTATATACAGCTGTTTCGAGAAAGGTTGTCGGAAAAAAGCACAAAAGTGCATGACGCGACAATCCCGAAAAATAATATGGGATATAGTCAATGAATTTTAATAAGTCAAATAAATACATGAAACCCGCGATGCCTCGTCCGTACAGGAACGATCTTAGATGGCGGGCCATTAGGATAAATGAGTTTTTAGAGTATAGCGTGGATGACTACCCACAATACCTTTCTGGATTGTCGCGTGCACTTTTACGCTTTTTTCCGACAACCTTTCTCGAAACAGCTGTATATTATATAGCTGTTGTGTTCGCATCACAAATGTGGTGACAGGCGGTAGATACCTTTTCACAGTAACTACAATACCCTTTGCCAAGTGTTCATTATAGCGGGCTTCTGTTAATCAGCACCATTGTTCACGGAAAACATTATTGAATAATTTTACAGATTAAATTATTCATTGACTGAATATAAACAAATGAGCCGCAGATAATTTATTGACTCGAGCCTTTGCTTCTTTTGAGACATTGCGGATAGCAACGATCTTCGTTGAAGACTGTGAAGCAAAAAAGTAGTGGAAAATAGACGTCTTTGGATACAAATATCACAACAGTTTAAAAAGCATAGTACAAAGATGATATATTTGTTGTCTTTTTCACTACATATTGAGGGCTCATTGTACCCTTACCCTTTATTGGCGGGTTTTCATGTTTCTTTTTAACCACGATTAAAGGATTTGTACATAACATTCAGGTTGTTGTACTGCCGCCTCGATAAAATGAATTTAAAAAAATATCAAAAGCCGCCAATTTCACGGAAAGTTCGTCGAACAGAGGAAATCTTTTTACATGAAAGGTCGCTAAATTTGCCAACTTTGATTCCCCCTTTTTTAATTGCAATCAAAGGATTTTTAATGCGTCGGCAATCTTTGCCGTCTAAGATATTACATCACAAATGGGTTTACCGAATGTGATTACATTGTCTTAGAAAAAATAAAAAAATGTATATATACCACTAGCAGCGCAAACAAAGCAAGAGTTTGCCTTTCAATTTCGATCGGAAATGTCAACTAAAATAACGGTAATGGTCGTGAACGACCCCAAAAATAAGCGTACATTTAAGGCGTTTGATGTGGATTACCCAACTATGGAGTCAGTCGACGAAATGATTACTTACTGACACCTACTCACAATACAGTATGTGCTGAAAAAGAGAACAAATATATCATCTTTGTACTATGCTTTTTAAACTGTTGTGATATTTGTATCCAAAGACGTCTATTTTCCACAACTTTTTTGCTGCATAGTCTCCAAAGAAGATCGTTGCTATCCGCAATGCCTCAAAAGAAGCATAGGCTCGAGTCAATAAATTGTCTGCGGCTCATTTGTTTATATTCAGGCATTGAATAATTTAATCTGTAAAATCATTCAATAATGTTTTCCGTGAACAATATGGTACAGATTAACAGGCGCCGGCTGTAATGAACACTTGGCAAAGGGTATTGTAGTTACTGTGAAAAGGTATCTACCGCCTGTCACCACATTTGTGATGCGAACACAACAGCTATATATATATTTCCATTTTTTAAAAATGTCATTTTTTTTGCAAACGGGTGTATATATATATATATATATATATATATATATATATATATACACTGGTTTTCAAAAACATTGCTACTTGAGAAATATATATCTATATATATATATACCTTTTGTATTCCTATCAAAAACGTCACCTATTTAATGGGAATACAAAAGGTATATATATATATAGATATATATTTCTCAAGTAGCAATGTTTTTGAAAACCAGTGTATATATATATTAGAAGACAGTCTGATCAACTGATTCGACTGTCTTCTAATATTTATGCTCTAGTTTTCCTATTGAGCACTCTGACAGCAGTTCTGCAAATCAACTAATATATATATATATATATATATATATATATATTGCTCGAAATATAGGTGTCAGACAAAAATAGTAATGGTTTGTCTTCATTTGTGTTAAATTTATATAGATAGATAGATAGATAGATAGATAGATAGATAGATAGATAGATAGCTAGCTAGCTAGATAGATAGATAGATAGATAGATAGGCTGAGCCTAACAGCGTCGCACTCTGAACAAGCTTAACTGAGGTGAAACTTAACAACCTAAGTTAAGCACGTTTTAAAAACAATTCTCCAAAACTACACAAGAACGCAAAGAAAAAGTCAATCACAGATTGATATCAACATCAATTCCCATCGAAAAATGTAATCTGTTTTACCTTTGAGTCCCTCGCTTGCTTGTTAATTCTTTAAATCTCCGCGTTTTTGGTTCTGAAATCCGTAATAAAAACAAACATCTGCCCGCATTGAAAAACGTAAGAAGTTCCTCGAAGCAAGACTTTATCCCAGAAAGCTCTTCTTTTTCCAATAATGCGGCTTCTGAGTATTCCTTAATTAGTATCCCTGTCTTGAGTAGCAAACCGCGAAAAAATGCAGGGAAATAACGACTTTACTTCTCCGCTAAACACTGACCAGCGAAAGATCCAAACTATAAAAGTGTTTGCCGAGCTGACGGCTGTGTAGCCGCGCGAAAAACAAAGCCTCAAAGATCCCGGATGTTGTGTGGCGTCATACGCGCATGTTTTGCGACGTCATACGCGCCCGCGAGCCAGCCCTGCCCAACACGGACGCGGGCGGAATGTTTCGCGGAATGTTTCGCGGACACAATGCGCCCGCGAAACATTCCGCTAGCCATGAATATGAAAAATGACGGGCATAGGTTCTATGACTATGGGGCTTCGCAGCGGGCCTTCGGCCCGCTAGTGCTCCGCTATTAGCGTCAAATTGAGCTTCAAAATCCGTCTTGAAATTGTGAAATATGACGATGCAATGAAATCGGATTTTGCCAATACTTCTCTCCTGCCTGTTCGTACGAGATTAGAATTTAATTAATTGCATCCACAGACAAGCTCTAAAGCGTCTATTATGTTTCGAACATATTGAAGATATTCTCGAGCCCAACCCAGGGCCAGTGTCTGGCCTGTGCGATTTGTGTACCAAAAGGATGCCGTACCAACCAAAGGGTAATTTAATGTGATTTATGTGAATAATGCTTTCCTTACTTGATTATATCAACGTCGGAGTACTCAAGGCTCTCTGCGCGGATCGGACTCTTGTATGGCCTTTTTTGCGCCAACTTTTTGTCTTCGCCATACTTAAACTTTTCTAGTTAGAACTGCAACCACTCCCGAACTCAATCCGGGTAGTTTATACCACACCTTGAAAACCAATTCAAGGGGCTTACAAATTACACATCTTAATTACAGATCGTAAACTGTTAATGATGTCCAAATTATTTCTAGTTTTTCCCCTCTCTGAGGTCTTGGCTGGCTAGCTCGAAATACAAGGTTAGATCAACAGGCGTTTAACTCGTCCTAAAAAGCTTGGGAAAGGTTTGATTATCTGTAGCGAAGACGGCCAAGTGTCCTTTCCAGGGATGACATTAAATATCCAACTAAACGGACCCAAATGCAACTCTATAATTTTCGGTTGTGTCTAATAACCTTCAGATCAAAACATTGATATATATATATATATATATATATATATATATATATATATATATATATATGTTTTGCCATTTAAAAATCTCTATATAAGAGATAACAATTTCTACCAAAATCGCTTTGCTGGGTAACTTTAACACCAAAGTTTTTGCTTCGATCGAATAAACGAAGCAACGCTTCAGTTGCATCTTGTAAACGAAAGTTGGAAAATGCTGTTGCCCATATAAATTGGATCAGGTAGTAAAAACACTGATGCGTATTTTTCTCAACACTCTGAATAAATAATTGCCTTAATTTTTACAAACAACAAATGATGGTTTTCACCTTGGCACAAACAATTATTCCGTGGTGAACTGTGTTTACAAAGTCGGAGTACATAACCAGTACCTAGAACCATTGAATTTTGCTAATATTTAACATTTCATATTTCGCACACTGAACGCTAATTTATCGCTTATTTGAATGATATGCCTTTCAAATTTGCTTATTACGCAGATCAGTATGTCGCGATCGGTACAGTCTGTTAACGAAAGTGGCAGACTTAAATTCACCGGCAAAGACCATGCATATACACGTTATAATTATAAGCAAGCTAAATCTTCGAAGTCAGGATATATCACTGAAACATAGCTGGATAACTATTTTAGACGTCAGATTGACAGAATCAAATAAAAATTTTTATGCTAATTTTACCTATACAAACGTTACCAAGTAAAGCGTCGAATTATCCAATATTGGATAATAGCGGAGCTCTCGCAGGCCGAAGGCCCGCTCGCGGAGCTCCATACTCATAGAACCTATGCCCGCCATTTTTCATGGTCATGGCTAACACCGTTTGCAAATTAAAGTCGTTATTTCCCTGTATTTTTTCGCGGTTTGCTACTCAACACAGGGATACTAATTAAGGGATACTCAGAAGCTGCTGTACTGGAAAAAGAAGAGCTTTCAGGGATAAAATCTTGCTTCGAGGAACTTCATACGTTTTTATCAATGCGGGGGCAATACGAGGAGATGTTCCTTCTTCGGATTTCAGAACCGAAGAAGCGGAGATTTAAAGAATTTCCAAGAAGTCGAGGGACTTAAAGGTAAAACAAATTACATTTTCCGATGGGAATTTATGTTGATATCAATCTGTGATTGACTTTTTCTTTGTGTTGGAGAATTGTTCATAAAACGTGCTCAAATTCAGTGGTATTGATTTCTTGAATTTCATCGAAGACAGCTCGGCCTCGATGCGCTAAAAAAGGTACGCGTTTTGCTTTTAAACATAAACTTATGGAGATTTGAATAATTTTTTTTCAAAGAAGATTGTGTTGTCCATTTTGATGTGTTTGTTCATTCATTACATACTAGGTTGAAAAGCGATTTTATGTAAACAAAATAAGACTTGGATTTTATAGTTCTAAACTTCACTCGCGTCGCCTTATGCAAATATGTTTGTGTATTTTTTTGCAATTTTGATTTCCAAATCAGTTTCTCGGGCAATTTTTGATACGCAACGGGTGTATTTTATTCGGAAATTAGTCATACTAGTTATTCTAGACCGAGAAAAAGTTGTTTTTTTTTGTGAACTTTTGTAGGGTCGTCTAAATGTACTGTGCAGACGGTCGCGTAATACTGTTTTTGAGAATTGCTAAAATTGAAAAATAGCCCAGTCGTCAATCTTAATTATTGTGCTTCCGACCTTTCACCTTAGTTAAGCTTATCATCGGCTTTCTGTTCACAGGGCTACGCTGTTAGGCTCAGCCTATCTATATATATTAAAATGTTAAATGTTAGAATCCAAACTTGCCTCCGAGACATAAGAGAATAGAACAAAAACAAAATAAATTATTCATACCTAACCTCAGAGTGATTTAGTTTGTTTTGTTCCCAGTTGCCTTGGGGCCAAGTAACAACTTTAATGTATCGAGATAGGCCTACATGTATTACGCACGTCTATTACCACCGACGGCGTAACTTTGACTACAATTTATGGTGTTGTCTCGGCCCTGTATAACTCTATCTGTATTTCCTTCTCAATGTTGATAAGAAACTGGCGGAATTGTGTCGATTCTACAGATACCATGCACATCAGTAGAGCCCTCAACAGTAACTTCTCCATTTTTGAGTTTACCGAAGAGTTAACGTCAAGTTTAACCTTAAGCGGATAATACCCGGTTCAAGATCGTTCAACATTTCTTGAATGAGTAGAAAACGCATTCAACATTTTAAAATCTAAAATGATTGCTGAGGTCGTTCAACAAGTTGCAACTTGTTGAACGGAATAGAACTTGTCTCTATTTTCGTCCAACTCCTTTCAACATGTTGAATGGCCTATTTCAACATTCAACATTCAACATGGCATGATGCACTGTTCAACATTTGTCGAACAGCCATTGCAACATCTCTTGATCGACAAATGCGCGCTGAACCGTGTATCATAGGCTTAAGGGCCCATTACACTATCTCTTGAGGCCGTTGCTAGGGTAAAATCAGTTTGCTCTAGTTCAGCAAATTTTTGCTTATTTGACTAAATTTGAACAGCAACCTTTAAGTACACCTGTGGTTCGGGTTGTGACGTCAACAGGCTACGCCCAATGTCACGTGACCCAAAACAGAAAAATGAGCATAACTTCAGAAACTTACAGTTTTATCCAAAATTTTTAGCATCATTCGATTTTATACATCATTTTAAAAAAACTTAAGCATGCGTTTTCCCTAAGGATGAAAAATGAAAATAATATGAGGAAAAATGTGTTCTCAAAACTACATTTTTGCGTCTAAATTTTTTGTTTTTTGATTTTTCGCAAAAAGCATGCTTACGTTTCACGAAAAATCTTTTATCTTTCGATTGAATTTTTTAAAAGGAAATTTGCTTCTATTTGCGCAGAGTTAGGTTCGCCTTTGTCTTTACCGGAAGTAGGTGGCCTCTTGTCAGCCTGGGCTTCCTGTGCTATAAATTGGAAACTGCCGATCTCATGAAGTAAGACCTTCATTTTGTTAGGATTTGTTGAGTACTCAGGTATATTAAGGCCTGGGTCAGTTAGGGTATATCCAAAAATTAAGGGGGGTGGTCTATCTCATAAAGTATGGAACATATTGATATGAAACTTGGTCAAAGGCTTAAACTTGATACAAAGGTTAATTTTGGTATGAAGTTGTCACGAAAGGACTCACGCAACTGATTAAGGTATCAAATTTCCATGTTTTTCTTTAGGCTAAGTGCAGGAGAACTTAAACCACTCTCACTGACAAAATATCGTTTGGATATTTTTAAGTGCGCAAAGTCATACACGAAACTAACTGGAGGGCGTGTCCAGGTCACGTAACGATTGAAATGTCACGATTTTGTTGTCACGCAAACACCAGAAAACAGTCATGCCACGTAGGTGGACCACGTTTCCAGTTACATTTGGAAAGTACCTTAAAAGGGTAGAAATAATACCACTTAAAATTCTCAGAAAACACAATTTTTCCTTGCCTGCAAGAGCACTGAAAGAAAAAATCCGGAAGTAAAAGCTCCATTGGTCACGTGATTAGTTGCCATGGAAACATCAACGTCAAAAAGGAATGTCTTAACAAGTTGAATGCCATTGCCAAGTCTCATACTTATGATACGTTTCCTTTTGAAGATAGACCACCCTCACTTACTCTTTTGAGAAAATAAGGGCAGACCCAGTCCTTAATATACCTGAGTATGGTTGTCTTTTGTGAAGTACGTTTCAACCTTCACTCGAAAAAGTTGCCTTTCTTTGCAGACAGGGAGAAACGAGTCATGCCTGTGTCTGTCAGATCACAAAGCCTTCGATCACTTCAGCAGGCATGGGTGAGCAGGAAAGCCTTCAAATCCAAAACGTCCAAAGCGTTGTTCTTGGAACTCACGCATCTGTGAGACGGTTCCTCTTGAATTTGAAGAGCAGTATGGCACTTACATAAAAAAAAGAATGGCCGTATTTATACTAGAAGACGGCTAAGTCGTCCAGACGACCTTAACACTTTTAGTTAAGGTCGTCTAGTGTAAATTCGGGACGACCTTACGACGTCCTTACGCGTTAAGGTCATCGATCAGACGCCCTTAACCCTCGGACGTACACGCAAACGTATACCCCAACCGTTGTACAAGGGGGGTTGTTGCAACCCCCCCCCCCTTGGGTTTTTGCGATGTTGCTCTATTTCGGAAATATTTCACATCTAATCGATAGCCCGCGATGTGCTCTACAAGATAAGGTAAATATTATGGGTTGTAACGCTGCTGGGGGTCGTCATGCAATATGGCTGCCAAGACGACCGCCATCTTGGATTTCACTAAAAATTCAAATTTATCGGGAAAATGCGGAAATTGCAAATATTGTTTGCTATAGTTGTAAAATAACATACAATTAAACATTTTGATGCTTTTGGTAGCACTTTATATGTTTTTTCGCTGAAAAAGGGTGAAAAACGTGCATTTTTCTTCAAAAATGGCTTGACCACATGTTACTTATGACGTCATATCTCGTTACCATAGCAACTGGTTGTCGCAAAACTTTACCAAAATGTGTCTCAAGGATAAATGAACAGCTACTGAAAACGGCATTTGATAATCTTAAATGGTCTTGAAAATATCGGAGAAAAACCTTAAGGGGGGGTGGCAACCACCCCTCCCCCCCTTGTACGTCCGAGGGTTAAGCCGTCTTCCCCTTTTCTCGAATTTATACTAGACGACCTTAGCCGCTTTTGTGCGCTAAGGTCGTCTCTAGTATAAATACGACCAATGAAACTTTTCTTTCCCTTTCTTTTTCAAACAACAGTCGAGAATCTTAGGAGCAAAAATATATAATTACTAGATATCCTCCATTCAATTTAGTTCTTATTTAATATTTCCCCCCTCTAAAATAACAACAAAGCCATAAGAGCAGTCCTATTTGGTTTTTTAGAAGCTTATTAGTTTTGTGCTTCTGATTTTATCACATGCAATGTTTTTAAGCCATGTAGAGATCGAAACGGAAAGATGTAATGTTATTTTGTTTTGTTTGCCCGAAATTACGCGCCGTTTAATTTGTTTTATGTGCAAACGGTTATCTCAGTTAAGTGGCCATTTTTTTGCGGAATAGCTCGAAAGAAATCAAACAGTTAAGAAGTACTCGATTATCATTAAAGTGGAAGGCAGAATAGGCGAAGTCAAAAGACAAAAGTCCAAGGTGGAAGTCCGTGTTTTGAATAACAAGAAACCTTATGCAACAGTACAGCATCACCAGCGCCGAATCCATCTAAATCGATGCTTCAATTTGTTTTCATACAATGAAAATATAAATCTAAAACGTAAACATCTTTTTTTCAATAGGTACTACCCACTATATTTACTTCTTTTGAAGTTTTTTTTTTTATCTTTTCACTGAAAATTTTGCCTGAAGTTGCATCGTATCAACACACAATGACAATTTATCAGTTAATCCCGCAGTTAATCTTCCACGGACGGAAAAACGTGCGAGTAATAAAACTAAACGTATTGGGTATTATTTCCTTTATTAAAAATTTCCGTCAAACAAATTTGAACTCACTGTACTTTGTTCATTCACACTTCGTTGAAATCTGTACAACTTTGACGGCTTCTAAGTTTATACTAGAAATCGGCCCTGGGAAACAGGCGTACAAACTGTAGCTACGAGAAAAACAAGCGCGCTACGCTTCGCGTTGAAATTGTAAAAACTCGAGCATTTTTCTGCAAATGTTAACAACTTACTCACATGTTGGCTCCAGATATATTCTCTAACTTCTCAGTCCAGAATTCCTCGGTAGTTGACCTGGTCAGCATTGACAAAATGAAACGAAAAAACGGAACGAAGACTGAAGCCGTAAGAATAAACTTTCAGCAAATACCGATATCTGTGAACTGATCAGTTGAGCGTTTTTACTCCTTCAGTTATTTCTACGTTTTGAATCAGCTTGAAAACCGTCCAAGACTAATCTTTCCAGAGAAAAAATATCCAGCTTCAAATAAGTTTAAGTACTAACCAAGAATTCAGGAGTTGAACGAGACGAACTTCAAATTTTACATTGTTTAGGACCGTTTAGGACAGTTTTGAATTTGTACGGACTCCGGGAGAAAAATCGCGCGAAGCTGCCCGTCGCTTTCACCGGAAGTAAAATTGTACTTGATCTAGCTCTGCATAGCAACCGCATTACTTAGCAACGGAATAGTGTAATGGGCCCTTAAAGGGACTGCACTGTCCCGGCTGAAATATCGTGTTTTCATGATTATGGCCAGGAGCTTGCTTTAAGCTTACTTTATTATCTTTAAATTGGAAGAAACCATCGCCAAAAGTGATAGAAGCAAATAAATTTGAACTAAACAGACAAAATAACGGCTAGAAAAGTCAAAATTTCACAAGAATGGCAAGTTTGACCGCCTGTCAATAAATCAAATTTCATGAATCCCTGCACTTTATCTCCAAACTACTGCTTTTGTTTTGCCCTATTGAATATTTTCATCCAACTAAGTTGTATATTTGGTGGCATTTGGCGATATGACAGGGAAATAAGCTGCGTGAAATTTTGATATTTCGGCGGGACAGTGCAGTCCCTTTAAGACACCTTTAAGGTGGCTTGCAATAGTTCCTGGCATTTTCCATCTCTTATACTTTGATGGATCAACACAACATTTCTTTATCAGTTGATGCTACAATAATGGTATCAAAAACAAATACCAAGTCATTTTTGAACAAGTAATGGTCATCGTCATGACAGGTTACCATTGTAACATTATAGCCTGTAACAGTCATGCTCCGAAACGCGTGGCCAGTAATCCACAAGACTGAAATGAACATTTGATTTTTTTTAACGTCCGAGATTTGAATGAAACCTTGAAGATCTCTCTGGAAAACACTTTGAAAATCACGAGTTAACGGAAAAATAACTTCGCTACATGCATAAAAAACCTAATATTGTTCGGATATGTAACATATCAAATAAATTGATATTTTGTTGCTCTTTGTTTCCGAAAATGCGGTACAATTCTCACGGGAATTCCGAATCTCGGAATGAATTTACAAAACCGACGCGTAAACATGAAAACTCCATTTAAATTTTTAAAAATACTGGTCACGCATGACGGAGCATGGCTGTAAAGACACCCTTAATTTTTAGCTTTAAGTGCTTCTAACTAAAACTGAAAATTGAAATGTTAAGATACTATTTTTTTGTAAAGTTTAAAAACATTCTTGAGGAAGCGTTCAGAACCACCTTAAATTTTTTTTGATATTCAGTCAGATGCAATATTTATAACAAACGTAAATCAATTTTTTCATGGGTTAGAAAGTTGGAAATCTCAGTGACAGGGATATGTATTACTCACAGGGAACAAATCGTAGCAAATGCGTTCTGGTACTGAATTAGATAGTAACGAAAGCAAACAGAAAAAAAGCGACTCTGTTACAAAACTCCACGAGCTGATGTCAACCTGATAGACATAGAGAGACTACGGAACCCTGCTAAAAGCGCTTTACGTGGAACAAACAAAATATCAGTCTAACTTCAGCTAGATTATTGGCAAATTAGCGATGATCAGACGTCTCAAAATTGGAACAACCAAATCATCTTGATTAATAAACAGTCAATTATACAATAAAAAACAGATGGCGAAGGATTGTGGAAACGAAGTGATATTCTTTCGAAAAACTCTAGTAAAAAATTGGGATGTTTTAAAGACAAGAAATTATCCCCTTACTAGGTATTTTTAGGGCCATGCCAGCCAAGTATAGAAACTGCTTCTTAAAAAGGAGACAATATTAATCAAATTGGTACTATCAATTCAGTCAATTCAGTCTCAATCAGTCCCCGCAGCGCTTATAAATTTCCGCGTTCTTCCCAGAATAGCTAAGAACGTACGTGAATTGCGTCAACATTTGCAGAGGCTGAAAACACTTGGATTCTGTTGACCATTTTACTTACTTGGTCGTTGCCATTAATAAGAACCTAACTTGGTAATATCATATTGACGTAGTATGTTCTAAGATTGTCAACAAGTTGGCTTGAAAGAAATGATTTTGGTTTAAATATGTTTCGTTAATTACAGAGCAAAATAACACACAAAACAACAAAACAAAACGAAACAATGCAAATTGTAACATGACATGACTTACCTGGCAGTTTCCATAGCACCATAATAATCATTCCGTACATCAATTTTTCCATCCTTTACTTTAATCCTTCACATTGCAATTTAGAAGTATGAAAAATCTGCAAAACAAATATAAAAGCATATTCATGAACATGTTACCTTTCATAGATAGTCGATGATGTGCTCTACTAGAAAAGATAAATATTATCGGTTATTACGCTGTTAGATCATGTTAGGTATGTCCAACGTCATCCATAATCGCAGCCAAGATGGCTGTCATCTCAGATTTTACTCAAAATTCAATTTTATTTAAAAAGAGCGGAAATTGAAATCTATTTATTTTAGGGTTTCATGTCCTGCTTTTTGGTAGCATTTTATAGATTTTTTTCACCGTTCGAAAAGAGGCCAGGAGAAAAATGCATATTTGTATACAGAAATGGCTTGACTTCATACTACTTATGACGTCACATCTCGTTCCCATAGAAAACGATTCTCAGGGACAAACGTAAAGCTACTGAAGATGGATTATCCTGACAATAAAATGATAAACACTTCATCACTGGTCCCAAGGGAAACAGTGAATGTTTCGAGAGAAACAAAATTCACTGTTTCCCGAGGGATCAGTCATTAAGTGATTTGTCATATATAGCAACACACAAAAAACACAACACAACACAGTTTGAAAACGCAGCGAGCACTCGAGGTAAAAAT
The DNA here is from genome assembly GCA_022457155.1 of Cladopsammia gracilis. Lineage (NCBI taxonomy): Eukaryota > Metazoa > Cnidaria > Anthozoa > Scleractinia > Dendrophylliidae > Cladopsammia > Cladopsammia gracilis. The sequence goes on from JAJGOT010000547.1 coordinate 427,165, forward strand.
CAATGGCATCATAATCATGCCACCTTTTGACATGGTCTGATCACATGTGCTGGAGGGCAACACTGCACTGTTACCCTCTGACGTCAAAAATGTTGCCCGCTTACTCAAATGTTTCCCTCTCATCAATCAATCAATTTTTCAATTGAGCCGAATTGGTGACACCTAAACTAAGAACTCAAAATTAAGAAAAACTAGAAATAAAATAACTAATTTCTAAAATATTTACAGATTTATATGGACGTTCGGCGGGAAACAGTTTGTTTGTTAAATGTCATGTGACCATGGATCAACCAACGAACGCGCGCGTTCTATTGAGAAAAACTCCAGCTATATAAGAATGCTCTTAAAAAAATGGGTGCCAGTAAAACGCGGGGGTAGGGTGGGGTCGGGGCGGCGGCGGGGCCCGGTCTTCTTTTTCTCTACATTTTTATATAATTTTATATTTTATACTTTCAACTCAATTTCGACTATTTATCAATCTGTTTCTTGCGTTCGTGCCGAGGAATATTCAATCGTTAGGAAAAGGTCAAATCTTAGCTTCATCTAAAAATTCGCTTAATAAAAATAAAGATGCTTTGCAGTGATATGGAATTCTCTTTGAACAAAATCGTTGAGTATGAAATTGGCAGGTAGGTCACTGAAATTTCAGACGTCATAATTTTGATTTATATTTATATAAAGCTTTCACGGTGAAAGAGGGGCAAACGGTCCGTGGCCAAAATGGAGCTAAATAAATTCAGTATTTTTATGAGAAGTCTGAGAATCCAACCACCAATATTTCTATTTAAATCATATACCGCATCTGACATGTTTTGAACCCGGCAACAAACTTAATAAAATTGGAAAGTTATTTTACTTATCAGAATTGAGGGATGAAGCTGTGCTTGGAAACACGTAGTGGCGTTTTTAACACTCTATACATTTGTCTGTAAAACATCACTTAAGTTAGCGGCAAAAATTAGAGTCGATGATAACTAGAAATGTATGGAAAACTCAAAAGCCGAGCAAAATCACGCTTCCCAGTAACTGACATACCTCAAATTTAATCACTTAAACCTTTTGCCAGATATCTTAAGCTTGCAGATTGTGAATCTAGTTTCGGAAATTAAATTTTGCCGAAGTCATTTAACACTGAGATCGGATTCTCAAAGAGACAGTGCATTTTGCCCTAGGGCAATCAATAAAGAAATGACGGGGGTACTCGTCGGAAATTTTCGGTAAACACCCTTAAAGGTACCAGACTCTCGTTTGATGGGGGTGGCTGAAATTTATGTTTACCCCTTAAAGAGGTACCAATTCCAGACAAGTGTTTGTGATCTAGTTCTAAAACAGCACAGGTCATTTTCTGTCAATTTTTTGCGGCTCAATTACCCTAAAAGGTACCGCGATAATTTTAACGGTGGTCATATATCTACAAATTTTGACCCCTGAAAGGTACGTAAGCACCCCAGTAACTTTTACATGGCAGAGAGAATAAGGTTGAATAATTTTTATTGTTCAGTTTACGTTTCTATATTAAACTGCGCTGAAGAAACGAATTAAGAGCAGTTCTCTGTAAGAATCGAGAAAAGTGGGAAATGAAAATTTTTGACCCCCCTTCATATTTTGCATGCAGATAGGTCTTCAGGGGGGATGTTCAAAAATGACCTTTGTTAAGGTCGTTTCTTCTTTGTTGCCATGGTAACACTGGATGTTTGTTGGTGCCACTAAACCCAATTTTGACCTCAGAATCTTCCTTAAAAAGTACAAAATGTAAGACATCGTTTCTCAAGTCCATTAATACTGAACAAATCAAGACTTTCACCAGATGTAAAACCTTTATTCTAGTTTACATTTATGCATGTGGCATTTTGTTACATCAACTGCACATGAACTTAACGGTCAAACAACTTGATGGTGTTTCAGCCATTTTAGTTGACGAGTAAAACTAGCAATACCTTTTCTTGAATTTTTCCAAAAGTACGCCGATTCTAGAACTCAAACTACGTGGCTAGTTTAAATAGATACTGTAGTTACTAAATCTATAAAAATCTCTGCGGGGCGGGTTAATTTTGGACTTTGGTTCACTGAGGAAAAACCTTCAAAAATCATTTGTTGTAAACTTTGGTGAAATTAACATCACGTTCATTCCACAGAAATCCTTTAAGAAAACTCAATCGTTCTTCAGGCTTAAAGAATAACATGCACTCTATCAATGTCTGGTCAAATTGGCTGTTAATAGCCGTTATTTTTTGAACAATCTCAATCCAAATAAAGCTTACTTTACTGCTTTCTGCAGTTCTCAACTTGCGAAGAACGAGTCGGTTCTTTCCGCACAGTATACAGTTTTTGTACAAAATTCGGATATCTAAACCATCTCTTGTGGCTGAGCATGCTGTTTGTCTTCAGTGGAGGTCCATTAACCCATCACAGTGCAAATAACAACAGCTTTTGTAGTACCCGGAAGGTCACCGAAGCAAGCCATCATCGGAAGCTTCGTTCGTCCGCGAACATTTCTAACCTGGATTTACGGTATATTTCTCCGTCTCATGTCATCATTCGCTCCAAAAGGAGATAAAACGGTTTTCTGATTAATAGTTAAACGATTAATTGCATTTAGCTAAACATTTTACCGTCTTTCTTTCGCCTTTCTTTCGTTTCAGGCCACCAGATCAGGCAAAAACATCTCTGGTCAGCGGTATAACTAGAATACGATTTGACTTCATAAAATGCCAACATGGCGTCCGCATCATATTGAGGTGCCACAAAGTATTGGAATTGGAATGCCAGGCCTATTTTTTTGTTAGATTTTCTTTCTATTTACAGTAGATTACATTCCCGTACATTTCTTTGCTGATAAAACGAAAACGTCAACAAAAGGTGAACGACTGAATGCTTTCTTTTGATATTATAACGCTTGCCAGGAGCCCATAATCGTTCGCGGGAAAGGCTTATCTAAAAATAAACCTACTTGTTAAAACGTCGTTGCACGAAATTATGACAGTTGCACGCTCCGGGTAATGGTCTTGCTCTCTTCTGTAGCTGACTTTCGTACAATATTTTCGTTTTTGGTAAATGCCTTTTCTGTGACTCGGTAAGGTGCTTCTTTTATTTATTTATTTATTTATTTATTTTTTTTCTTTTGCTGCAAAGCAAGGAAAGTACGAGCAGGTTTGCCTTCTCCTTAGGAATACTTCAACTGTAAACAACCGAATTTTTGCGTCTTTAACTTTTCTTGGCATTTTCTTTGTTACCGCTTCGATCGCTCGTCCTCTTTTAGTTGATTTCTCTCTAGGCAAAAACTTGCTTTTCAGAAAGAACTTTTGATTTTCGCTGAATCTACTTTCATCTGTTAATGGCCACCCGACCATCAAAACAAATTAGTTCTAGCGCGCTCACCGCTACGAGTAACTTTGCGTCACTAACGTAAGTGCCGTAGTTACAGTGTTTCTGAAGTGCATAGTATCCAGCAAAATAAATTTGTACACGCTTTCTAGGGGAAGGAGAGTATATATTTGAAGTATTACATTAGGAGATAAGAACCGTAAATCCTCTGTTAAACGCCCCCCCCCCAAAAAAAAAAAAAAATAATAATAATAATAATAATAATAATAGACCAAGAGGGAGAGAGATTGGGAGGGGAGGAGGGGGGGGGGGGGGGTATTGTAGCGAAACACAAGCAGTTCACCACTCTTTTTATGCTCATAAAATTACAATAGGTTCCCACAACTTCATTTCTATGATGCGGATGTCACTCAGATCTCAATGTCGGAAAATAGAAAAACTGGAAGAAGAGTACACTCTAGTCTGTTAATTTCTTCCTAGTTTTTTTGCCATACCAAATCGCAACCATCAGAGCGTTTCTCATCATGAATTCGTACTCGGATTGGTACGGTAAAAAAGTGCATCGGTACCGATAAGATAAACGGGAGACCCACAAAACAGACGAACTTGATGGGAACTTTTGAACCTCTGAAAAAGTAAACTTTGCTCATGCAGTTAAATGAGGAATATCGTATTTGTAGGTGGTTTTCGCATTTTCTGCTTAATGCAGAGCTCAACAGAATACAGTCTGCGGCTATAATTTCGTTTTCTGACGTCATTTGATGATCACTTTTGCGACTGAAATTTTGCTTCTTCCGTTGAAAAATAGCTGTCAAAGGACAAAGAACGCTTGCTAAACGGCAAACTTTTCTTCAAACTGTTCAGTATATTTCCCACCATTTTCTTGCCGGTAGTTGCTCTTGAGCAGATTGTCTCCTAATACTTAGGATAGTTTTATGCGTCTCTGTATGTTTTTTCAGCAGACACGTGATTCCTCGAATTTTAATTGCGTCGACTTCTAAGATATGCAAATACTAGCCATTCCCTTCAGCTGATTTCACTGTGTAGATCCGGCCGGGGTTTTTCAGACACGATTCACCGGCTATGATTCGCTCGTCATGAATCGCTCATCATGATCAGACAGCTGTGAATAAAATTCACCCATAAACGGAGTTCACAGAGTAAATACTGTCTTCCTGAAATAGATACCGCCAAAAATACAACTAAAGGCAATACCCATGCCTATTGTTTGGTATTTTATTTTGTTCACGTGTCTACGTATCAGAAAACAAAAGAATGGGCATATGTACCCTTAGGCTGCTCGACGTAAACAGAATAGAATCGACAGTCAGTGACAATGTAATAGGATGAGAACGCCACGTTAAACACGTTACGAAGGAACGTTGTATTTTAGATTCTACCGCTGACCAGCAGGGCTTTGCCTGAACTGGTGGCCTGGACTTCGAAAGACGTATAAAGAACGGAGAAAAAAGGGGTAAAATGCCTCGCTTAATGTGATTGACTGTAAAAGATTAATCAGAAAACCGTTTTATCTTCTTTTGGAGCGAATGATGACATGTGACGGAGAAATATGCGGTAAATCCAGAGTAGAATTGTACGTGGATGAACAAAGTTTCCGATGATGGCTTGCTTCGGTGACCTTCCGGGTACTACAAAAGCTGTTGTTATTTGCACTGTGATGGGTTAATGGGCCTCCACTGAAGACAAACAGCATGCTCAGCCACAAGAGATGGTTTAGATATCCGAATTTTGTGCCGAAAATGTATGCTGTGCGGAAAGAACCGACCCGTTTTTCGCAAGTTGAGAACTGCAGAAAACAGTAAAGTAAGCTTTATTTGGATTGAGATTGTTAAAAAAATAACGGCTATTAACAACCGATTTGACCAGACATTGATAGAGTACAAGCTATTCTTTAAGCCTGAAGAACGATTGAGTTTTCTTAAAGGATTTATGTGGAATGAACGTGATGTTAATTTCACCAAAGTTTACAACAAATGATTTTTGAAGGTTTTTCCTCAGTGAACCAAAGTCCAAAATTAACCCGCCCCGCAGAGATTTTTATAGATTTAGTAACTACAGTATCTATTTAAACTGGCCACGTAGTTTGAGTTCTAGAATCGGCGTACTTTTGGAAAAATTCAAGAAAAGGTATTGCTAGTTTTACTCGTCAACTAAAATGGCTGAAACACCATCAAGTTGTTTGACCGTTAAGTTCATGTGCAGTTGATGTAACAAAATGCCACATGCATAAATGTAAACTAGAATAAAGGTTTTACATCTGGTGAAAGTCTTGATTTGTTCAGTATTAATGGACTTGAGAAACGATGTCTTACATTTTGTACTTTTTAAGGAAGTTTCTGAGGTCAAAATTGGGTTTAGTGGCACCAACAAACATTCAGTGTTACCATGGCAACAAAGAAGAAACGACCTTAATAAAGGTCATTTTTGAACATCCCCCCTGAAGACCTATCTGCATGCAAAATATGAAGGGGGGTCAAAAATTTTCATTTCCCACTTTTCTCGATTCTTACAGAGAACTGCTCTTAAAACCTTAGGTTTTAAGGTGGCTCCATATTGTTCAGCCCTCTCGTCTTTTGCATTTCATTACAGCTAGTCCGATGGTGTTGCTAAAAATCTTTTACTTGAAACCAGTAAATCTTTTGTCAGTCAACAAAGTGGTATCCAAATAACGTCATCATTCGTTGCCATGGCAACGTGAAAAGAGGTAAAAAATACGCTATTTTGGACAATTTGAGGCTTATAACTTATAAACTACACGGTGAAAATTTTTGTTTTCGATATATTTTTGCTTAATTGGCAAGATAAACATTTTAACAATTGTTTTTAAAAATTCCGTACATAGAGTTCACAGCTAACTTAAACAGATTTTTTCAAAATTGGCACAAATGTTTGTTGTGTTTATAAGACGAAAATATATAAAAATCAAAAAATTTCACCGTGCAGTTTTGAAGTTATTAGCCTCAAAAGGTTGAAAATGGGGCCTTTTGGGCCTCTTTTCGACGTTACCATGGTAACAAATTTTGATGTCGTAGCCACATAAATTTGTTTATTGGTTAAGTGTTTACAAACCTGCACTTAAAGGCCCACTATCACCCAAACTGCATTGCGAATTTAACGCAGTCGAAAATTCCCGAAAGAGCCAATCACGAGCGAGCCAGTCATTTGAAAACAAAAACAAACGACCGCAAAGCCGAATGGGTGAAAGTGGGCCTTTAACGTTTTCTCTTAACTTTACTCGTGTAGCTGTTATTGAATATCATAGATGTATCATGATGGGAATGTTTTAACTATTAGGAGCCACCTTAATGGAAATTTGTGGTAAAACTTGAAATTAAACATCAAGCGTTAGTTTCATTTGTGTTTTTAGACCAATATCGTGGACTGTTTTGTTGTGTGTTAGTGGAACATTTTGCCTCGCTTTCCTGTGGTTCAACAGCACAGCTGATCATTGCAACGCTGGGCCAAACATCTCAAGTGACTTTAGACTTGGATTTTTTATCCTTAAAGGACCCCCTGCAGAGATTTTTTAAGAACTCTTTTCTTTCTTGATATGATAACTTTCCTTGGTCATGCAGTTTAAGGGAATAAATAATTGACTTGTTCGATCTAACGAAAGTCTAGTCAGTCATCACTTGATATTCCCTAATTGATGACGTCACAAAACATGTTTTTTTTTTAAATCGGGAACGTTTGCCATCGGAAAGTTTGAAAACTTTCGTCATCAAAATGTCCAAAATGTCCTTTCCAATGTAACTCCGCCTTTTAAGACGGTATCCGTCATATGTCTTGTCAGATTGATCAAATAGATATAAACGCGAATAACAAAATCCTTGCTAAGTTTCATAAAGATAAGATAAATGCTTTTACTTGAAATCAAAATCCACCAAATTATAGAGCGTATGCACATGACGTCACTGCGGCCATATTGGTGTACCAAAACAATAGAACGGCGGCCATGTTGGTGTACCAAAACAATCCTGTGGGATTTGAACGCTTTTCTTATGTTAACACTTTCTTTTGTTCCAATAAATTTGCATAGCTGCTTGCCACGTGAGTGCATACGCTCTATTGGCTCATCCTCGGTGTAAAAACCTGCCAAACTCACGAGTGACGTAAAAGAAAGAAAACAAAAGGTATAAAACAATAGAGTCAACTGGGAATGCAAGACCACAAAGGTGAAAAACAACGAAAAAGGTCACAGGTTTTTACACCGAGACAAACCCAAATTATTGGTTGGGTCAAGCCTCAACACACTTGAGACGTGCTTTCCTTTCGCAAACTCTACAATATGCCTGGCGTGTTCGTGAACGACGAGTGTTTAACTTTCTGTATTTGGTGATTTTTGCACTGCTTTGTACTGCAAACCGAATCACGAGTTGAGCCGATTTGCTCTGATCTGTGAAAAAAAAAATTAACTGAGCAAATGCGCTGGGTGGCCAATATGCCAAACGACCCATGGTGGTCGCAAACGTACACGCTTAGCTTTGTTGT
>JAJGOT010000547.1:445000-447500 GCA_022457155.1 Cladopsammia gracilis
GTGCGCAGAGACATCATTCGTCGCGAGGGACGGTGCTTCATTTGTCTTAAAACAAATCACAGGGCCTTTGAATGCGGAGGGAAAACATGTTTCAAGTGTGAGGAAAGGCATCACACGTCAATTTGTTTTGGAAAGAAGATGGAATCGCGGGACAAGAAATCGGAATCGCCTGGATTGCCAAATACAAACAGCGCCGGTGCTCCAAAGGCTAAACAAACCGTCGAACAAGGATGTCAAACGAACACACTGCATGTGGCTTCCAAGGATTCGGTTTTACTTCAGACGGCTCAAGCTGTTATTAACGGAGAGAGAGTGAGGTTGATTTTCGACTCGGGTAGCCAGAAGAGCTACATCACAGAGGGAATTAAGTCCAAAGCACAACTCAGGACAGTCGGCTGGGAACTCTTGCTGATAAACGTGTTCGGAAATGCAACAAAAGGTCAACCGGGATCGTATGAATGTGCGCAGTTCACAGTGGAAAACGGGAAAGGAAGCATGGCGACGGAGATGCGAGCATTTGTTGTGCCTAACATTTGTGCACCGCTCGGGAGTCAGGAGATAAACAGAGTGCAGGAACAGTTCGAATTTTTACACAATTTGGAGTTGGCCGACGACAACAATGGAGAAGATATTGACATCGATTTGTTGATCGGTGCGGATAACATGTGGAGGTTCTTTACGGGCGATATCAAGCGGAATGAAGATGGATGCGGGCCCATAGCTAGTGAAACTAACCTGGGATGGGTTTTGTCGGGGCCACTCCGTACCGAGATTAACGGCAAGGATCGATTGTTGTCAAGTGTAAATTTGGTGGCCACACACGTGCTCAATCTCGTGGCTTTGAAACCAGATACCGGAAATGTGAATGCCGGAAGTGTGTTCACCGGAAATGAGTCAGCCGGAAGTGTGAATGTGGATGACGAAATGCTGTCACAATTATGGAACTTGGAGTCGATCGGAATCAGGGACAGCGAAACTGTGCAGCAGGCATTTCAAAAGAATGTCACGTTTGAGAAAGAAGATATCATGTCGTGTTACCGGTGAAAGAAAAACATCAATTGCTGCCTGACAACTATGAACTTAGCCTAGCGAGGCTAGATGGTCTGGTAAAACGCCTGGAAAAGAACCGGAAGTACTAAAGGAGTACGATCACACAATACAGGAACAAGAGAGCAAAGGAATCATTGAGAAACTAGAGGATTCGGACAGTAACACGGTGCCGGGAGAAGTTCACTATTTACCGCATCAGGCGGTAATTAGGAGGGATGCAGAGACGACCAAATTAAGGGTTGTTTTTGATGCGAGCTCAAAAGCAAAAGCAAGTTTACCCTCTCTAAATGACTGTATACACACTGGACCGTCTCTGAATTCAGAGATTTTCGATATTTGATACGGTTTCGGAGGTTCAAGACAGGTCTCGTCGCGGACATTGAGAAAGCATTTCTCAACATCGCTGTAACAGAGGAACAAAGGGATCTGATGAGATTTTTGTGGATCGAGAATGCAGATGACGAGGATCCAAAGGTGGAAGTGTATCGTTTCTGCAGAGTTATATTCGGAATGAACTGTTCCCCGTTTCTGCTAAATGGAACTTTGCATCATCATGTTTCTAATTACTACCCGGAGAATCCTGATCTCGCCAAGAGAATTCTATCCGGATTGTATGTCGACGACTTGTCATCTGGAGAGGAGGGTGAAGATGAAACGTACAGGTTGTACAAAGAAGTGAAGGCTTGTTTTGCCGCAGGGAACTTCAATCTTAGAAAGTGGGCGTCGAACAACGAGGAGCTGAACAAACGGATCATCGAGGAAGAAGCCATCAACACACCCACAGTAACCCAGCAAGTCACACAAGAGGATGAGTCATACGCCAAAATTGCAGTTGGACGTCTGGAGGAAGCCGAAACGACAAAGGAAAGGAAAGTGTTGGGTACGAACTGGAACTTATCGGAAGACAAATTTGTGTTGAAACTGGGCAAGGTCACAGAGTTTGCAGAAGGCCTAGAATTAACAAAGCGTAATGTGTTACGCGTGGCAGCGAAGTTCTTTGATCCATTAGGATTCGTTTCGCCGATCATGTTGAACTTTAAGCTTCTACTTCAAGAACTGTTTGCAGACAAATTTGAGTGGGACTGTGTTCTGCCAGACACGCGCACGAAGCACCTGCAAAAATGGCTGCGTGACATCAAGGAAACCCAGGAGATATCCATGGATCGCTATTACTTTACGGAGCAGGGAAGGCGAGTCACGTCAGCGGTTCTACATGGATTTGGAGATGCATCGAAGAAAGCGTACAGTGCGGTCGTCTATTTGCGTTATGAAACGAACGACGGATTTGCAACACGATTTTTGGTGTCAAAGAGTCGAGTAGCGCCGTTAAAACCGATGTCAATCCCACGACTGGAACTTGTAGCAGCATGGATTCTAGCACGACTGACAGCAGCGGTAAAGGAGGCGCTAGCACCCGTGTTACAAATAGAGAGAATTCATTACTGGACTG